>JANAVB010010600.1:458558-569131 GCA_029216955.1 Iris pallida | reverse complement strand
TATCAATATTTAATATACATATTTTACCTATAACAAATATTTACCAAAAATAAATGCATTTACCAAAAATGCATTTACCAAAAATGTCTACAAGGTCGTATTTGGTCCCATTACATACTTACAAAGGCTTGGATTCGGGCCCAGTTCGGGCTAAGTCGACACAAACGGTCTCCTACAGGTCAATACTATAATTAATAAATAATTAAAACGTTCTATAGGGTTAAGTCGTAACTTGGCCTGGTTTTCTTAGTTAGGACATCACTATGGCTCGGCCTTCCTTGGCATGGCTAATACACTAGTCAAAGCACGCCATGCACTATCTGTGCCATAATTCCTAGTCTTGTACTCCAAAACTCCACTATGGCTAAAGTCATCTACGTAATTAATAACTAATTATTTATAAAATCATAATTCACCATTTTAATCAAATAATAAAATAATAAAAATATTCCAAAATTTGGGAAGGGGAGCTACAGGTCGCACAAATTCCTGACTTGCACGCCCTTCTCAACAGGCACAAGTCGAACCAGCCACGAGGTGCGCCAGCAGCTGAGTTGTGCAAGAAGAGGTTGTTTGAAGCCAAGGATCCCCGTCACTATGCTAATCAACTAAGCAATTCCTTGTACACTCATGGTTTAAACCATCTCAAAAAATCAGAATCATGTTCCTAACGTCATCAAGGAATATGTCCCTTCAACTTCTTCTTCCCCTCGTGTAAATGACCTTCGCAAATTTCTTATACATAAGCGGAATATCACAAACCCATCTCATATGTCAGTTACTCCACTCTGGAGCCTTCTTGTAATCATGAAATTGTAATCAATTGTTGCTTTTAGGCAGCAAAATGGTCAGTCTTTGACCATTTGAATTATCCCCAAGCTCCCCATACTACTCCGATAGACGAAGATGAACTGTTGTTTGCATCAATCAATATGACCTCCCGCAACAGAGGGAGTGGAAAACGTCCTAGTCGCAATGCGTCTCAAAATTCGAGTCAGCAATACCTCGATCGGTTTCGAAATTCCAACGAAGGGGTCTATCAACACACAAGATCTAAACACCGACATCCAATCGGTCAAACAGATCTTGTTGACTCCGACCGAGATTCAATCGATCATAGGAATCTTCTCGACTCCGACCAATATATATTCGGTCCTCCAGATTCTAATCTAGATCATAGGTATCTTCTCACCTTCCATATTGGGGGTAGCTCTGTCAATTCTGGTGATGCTGATAGCGAAAGCTCTGAGTACACCATTCTCTCCGCTAGTTCTGCTAGGGAAGTGATGGCTTATGTCATCAATGAAGATCAAGACACTTCAAGCTCGGGAAGTCAAGAACAAAGAATCGCCACTCTGGAGGCCAGTCTCAAAATATGACTGAAATGGTCACTAGCATGCATGCTATGATCGTGGCACAAGCACAATTCTGTGCCATCAGTGTCAGAGCCTCCTCTGTCTCCAGACCATATGGCTTCTCTACCTGTCAACCCAGATCTGGGGGTGGTACCTCCTTCCAGTATTGTTTCTCCAACTCAACCCGTACCTAGCCAGTCGGGTGTCGGGGGTGGTGCTTACCATGCTGTTCCACCACCTAACCCAATAAATCAATCCATTGCTCCTCAGGCATCAGGAGACCCTATCGAAGCTGTCAAACTTCTAAGAAGATAATTCGAAGCTTTCAGGCAGAAGGATGGTTTGCAGAGGTTAGGGATAAAGCAACCTTATCCTTCAGAGTGGAAAGAAGTTTAATTTTCACCCAAATATAAGATGCCAACCATTATGCAATTCGACGACAGTACTTCCCCGAGTCAATATCTCGATCATTTCGAGATAATGACTGATCAACTTCAACCCAATGATACTTTACTCACTAGAGTGTTTGTTGGATGCCTGAAAGGTGTAGCCTATGACTGGTATCATACTTTGCCAGATGGTTGCATCACATCCTTTGTAGCCTTGAAGTAGATGTTTCTGGAATGCTTCTATGAAGGAACAAATGACATGACCATATCGGCGCTAATCAAGGTCAAACAAACACCTAACGAAACTACTGAACGTTTCATTGAACGTTATCGTCGTGAAGCACTCAAGATGCCTATGGGAACTCCAGACACATTGATTATAGATACCTGTAAATCAAACTTGATACCTATAATCAGTATGTGGACATGCTCTACTCAATTTCAAGACTGGCCATCTTTTATTATGAGTTCCAAAGCAGCCGAAGAAAGCGCCGATAAATTCAAACAATTAGGCATCCATATGCCTAATCTGAATAAAGAAGAACAGTCTATGACCAACAATGGTGGTCGTCCGAATAATCGCAAGGAAAAAGAAACTTTGGCAATCAATTTGAAGAATAAAGAGGCCCTGGCTATTAATGTAGGTCAATCAACACCTACAACGTTGGCAACCCCACAGCGTCCTAAAGTCGAGTATTCTTTCGATGAGAATGACATAGTGAGCATATTCGATTGCTTACTCAAGAACAACAAACTTCAACTTCCTGAGGCTAAACGACCGGACGAAGTAGGTAAAACTGATAACCCTAAATACTGTTTGTATCACAGGTTTTTGGGACATCCTACTCACGGTGTTATGTACTCAAAGGGAAGATTCAAGAGTTGATCAACGCTGAAGTTGTCACTCTCCAGCAAGATGAAAAGACAGTAACTGCAAATGTCGTATCCCTGTAATTCGACGATTTCTCGGCCCAAGAAGTTCAGTCGCTTGAGTCATTTTGTCGAGAGTATGGTGAAGGATCCTGAGGAGCGAGCGATGAGGTTTCGACAAGGATTATCAGATGATATTCGCATCTATGTTATTACCAGTGGAACGAAGACTTATGCTGAGATCGTCACAATTGCACAGAGGATTTAGATTGATATGAGCCTCCGCCAGAAGAGGAGTCGAGACAATTCAGAAGGCAACAACTATGGAGCAGCCAAGCATCATCAGGGGCAGCAGAAGACCTTGCCGGATCAGCTTTTGGTTCAACAAGAGGTTCCCCAGGCACTCACCCTATTTCAGCAGCAGGAACAGATTACCTGTGCCTATTGTAAGAGGCCAAGACATGGACGAAAGGAGTGCAGGATGTAAGCCCCCTGAATTTCCAGAATTTATTTTCGATAATTCATTTTATTTAAATTAATTTTGATCATTAAATGCTCTTAACCGTGACTTTTATTTCTAGAGCATCAGGGATGCCAGTCTTTGGAAACATTCTTCTTGAAGTTTGTAGTAGACGAGATTATCTTCATATTGATATATCGTGTCCCACTCGAACTTATTCCCTTGTGCTCCATTTGCTTCGTGCAACTTTCGGGTCAATTTAGACCAATTTATCGTCTGTCGTAATTCGTGACTTAACTTTCAACTTAATTTCTGGGCCCGACATCGGTCCAACCTAGTCGACCCAAAGTATGGACATGACCCATATGAAGCCTACTACCCACATGATGCTTGTGTCCCATTTATTGGAGTCCCCATATGTCACAACCCGCACCCATTTTTTTTAAACGGATACGAGACGTATCCAAGCCAGCCTATGCCACAATGTCGACGGTAGAACGCTGTCACGGCCATGAAGATCAAAATCACAAATAATGCACATTCATATAATTAATTTAATTTATAATGATCATAAATTTTATATTTGTAGAAAAATATAAACTTGTACAAATAAATGAATGACTACAACTCAACTATCTAGCTAGTCTCTAGGCTTTTGTCTGCAAGTATTCCCGTCACTCCCCAAGCTAAGTGAATCCACGGCTAACCTGAAAATGTTGGTTTTCAGTCAGGAATGGAATGAGCACAATTCACTGAATGCAATTTCAAATAAACAAAATGACTATACAACAGAGGTTAGACATCAATTACATGTTTTTGAAAATAAACAGGAAATACGAAAAACCAATAGCAAATAAATAGACACAAAATACTTTTCCCAACTGTTAGAAGTACCTTTGATATGTGATCAGTTTGGGACACTATACTGCACGGTCTACGAGGTCTACTTGTAGAAAAATAAGCACTGTCTACGATGTCTACTTGTAGAAAAATAAACACGGTATACAATGTCTACTTGCAGAAAAAATAAACACGATCTACAATGTCTACTTGCAGAAAAATAAACACGGTCTACAATGTCTACTTGTAGAAAAATAAACACGGTCTACAATGTCTACTTGCAGAAAAATAAACACGATCTACAAGGTCTACTGCATAAAAATAAACACGGTCTACGGTCGGATCACACATCCTTGGTACTTCTCATTCCCGACTCAACAATTTATAATAGAGTATAAAAATTATATAACCAATGGCCAATCAATGAAATATAGTGAAAATCAATATCGAAATGTAGACAATAAACTGTACTCACCTGTGGTCCTCTGCTGGTGAAACCGACAATCTGAACCACTCAATATGCCACAATAGTCAAAAACCGTACAACAGTCCCCGGAAGCTGAAATAAACATTACCAATGTTCTTAGAATAGTCAAAATAGCTAGGATTGCCTGTCCTTAAGTCCAATTTTGGACACAGGGGCAAAACGATAAATTCGGGCTAAAACGGTGTCCGCCGTTGGACCCGTTTTGCACCGAAAAACGTGTCAGAGTCAACGGTCTCTAAAGTTATCAAACTACATGTCTACGAATCCAGTTTTTCGATACGAACCCAATCGTATGTCCAGAGTTGGATTCCGGCGGACCCTGCACAAAATCATTCGTTGAGTCGGACCATGGGGCCCGCAAAACGGCGATCCAATCAACTGTCTCAGAATCGGACCAAACTTGGCATACAGGACTAGAAAAAAGATACGGTCCTGCTGACGCAAGTTTCGTCTCGATCTGACGAGTGTACACAAAGTAATTGAGAAATTTGCACAGGAGCCGATACGGTGAATTTTGACGAATATGTATCAAATTCGTCGCGCACATGCGACCAATTTGAATTCCGTCAAAGCCACACGACCACGAAGCCGATACGCAGCTTTCGATGCTTTCGATTTGCGACCACGTCGCCCGGATTGGTGGGACTCACGTCGAGTCGAAGGATTTTCCAATTTTCTATATTTTTGAAAACAGGTTTTTCACAAACTTTGGGTTCGAATATCTTTACATCCAGTGAATGAAAAATTAAACTAAAAGAAAGGATTTGAAGGGCTACATGTGGCCTAAAATATCATTTAGAAAAGTTTCCAAAATTACTAATAGGTTGATCAGAATCTATTTCGAAACATGAGGGTTTCGACTGTTTTAATACTCTATTTTCGGTGGGTTTTTCCTGAAGTTTCAGGAATTTCTATAAATTATCTAGAGGAAACCAAACAAATATAATTAAAGGGGTTGATGGAGGATTAACCCAGCTATCCATAGAAATTTACAGGTCAAAGTTTCGTTGAACGCACGTGGAGAAATCATACCTCGAAGTAGAGGGGGGCTGCTGTCGCTGCCTGATGCGCCCGGCGCGCGCTGTGTATCCGCGGCTGACCCGGTCGGCCGACGGTGGCGCACGGCGGTCGCGGGTGGCCGCCCGTGCGTTAGCGAGGCTGCGCTGGGGTCGAGGTTAGGGTTTGGAAAAACTTTCGATCTCTCGACGTTCTCGACATACCTATATGTAACAGTATATATATATATATATATATATATATATATATATATATAAAGCTCTCGGTTGATGTATGCTGTGTTTGGTTTACACGGGGTCGGCATGGGCTGATGGCTTGGCACTGGCTTGCTGCTGGGTTTTGGGATGTCTGGGATGGGCCCACTGCTCGGTATTCGGCTGGGCTGGGTTTTACTTTCCTATTTGTTTATACAAATCCACATGTATATATATATATATATATATATATATATATATATATATATATATATATATTTGTAACTCCACTTCCTGATTTTTTTTTTTTAATAATAGCAATTGAATTATTGGGTTTAAAATAAAGAGTTAATTTTAATTTAATTATTAATATGATGATGAATATTTTAGAGGGAAATAAATTGGGAATTATTTTCAAATTTTGAAAATTTGTTACAACCAATTTTGTGGTTCCCTAATCCTTGTTTTAAATAATAATAATTATTATTTGTTTTAACTGTTTTTTTAACTGTCTATATAATATTCTAAAAGAGGGAGGGGTTTATTGCAAGAATATTTGAGCGGAGGGGCCTGGGGGGAATACTTAGTTGCTGGAGGGGTTGTTTGAAAATGTCCATTTCCTTTCTTTAAAATCAATTGAGAGAGAGAGAGAGAGAGAGAGAGAGAAAGAGACAGCTCATTTCATTTCGAGCTGAAGAGCTTCTCTATTCCTCTGTTCCCAATTTTTTCCATCGACCTAACCCTAAATTTTTCCCGCGACTGAGCCATGGCGACGACGGGCGGAGCTCTCATCGTCGGCGATTTCTTACAGGCGGCGCACGACGTAACCCTAACCCTAGATTTTGAGGCGGCAACCATGGCGGCGAGCCACCACTCCACGATGTGCGGTGGAGCTATCTTTCCGGCGACCGCCAGGGTCGGGTCGACGGCGATGATCTCTTCCTTCTCCGGCAACAATGGCTACGACGAGCCACAGCGACAGCTACCGCTTCACCCTTCCGGCGACGGCGTTTCGTTCAAGGCTCGGCGAGTTTTCCAGCCGACAACGCCCATCCATCGTCTCGTTGTCGATCGACATCGTTCTTCTTCGGCGTTCCCAGTTTCTCCGATTCTTCATACTCGTAGAGGTGAGTTCGGATCGTTTGTTCATCCATTTAAATTGATTCCGAATTAATCCGTTCATCCATTCAATTTGATTTCGATCTATGTGTTTTTGGACCTGAATTGCCAGAACAGATCCGGGGTTGATCAATTCATTTGGGGTTCTTTGCAGGGCCATTTTCGATCCGTCGCACTCAGAGAGGTGAGCTAGTTGAACACTTGTGATTGTCTCCTCTTTCATTTATTTCCGATATCATTTATTCCTAGATTTGGATCATGGGTAGATCGTACGATGAGTTGATCATTGTTTGGAACCGAACTTATTTTGACAAACGAACTACTCGACAGATTATATTTTTGGGATTTAATTCGCTGTTGAACCATCTCAAGGGAGCCGAGTCCAGATCAGGGGGTTTATGTTCTCGAACTTCTGTAGGAAATTCTCCAGGTAACGTTTTAAATTCCTTATTTACTCGATTATGCTTGGGTATTAGTTTTAATTCGCAGTTGTTGTGTCGTTTCATGTATGGCGAACGTGTGTTCGAGTCACTCCTAGCTGATGAACATTGGTGTCCGATTTGTGTTCGTGTGGCATCATGTGGATTGGTGTTAGGAATAGCAGAGCTATGTCCGTGCATTGGCAGATCAGTGATCGTGTCCAAGTTGGTGTCCAGGGTGCAATCGTGTCCACGTGTGAGACCAGTACCATTGTACCTTTGCAGTTTTGCGTTGCCGAAATTGATGCAGGGACTTCTTATAGTGAACCATTGCCGTGTCCGGGTGCTAAGCTTAATTTGTGCAACTTGTCGCTGTTGAATAGTGTGTCGGGTTGATTACTGCAAATATAGATTTTAGCAATTGATATTGTTCTGAATTATTGTATAATTTGGTATTTTGCAGATTTTGTTGTGTTCTGAATTCCTGTGTTTGAAAATTTATAACTATTTGATTAAACAAGGGGTTATGGTCCAGTGACTTGCCTTGAAAATTGTTGGAATGAGTATGGCAGTTCAGATGTTAGTATTTTGAGATTCGTCCAATAATACAGGCTATATTTGCTTGTTGGATCTGTTAACTTCGTATGTGTTCTTCTTGGTTCTGACATTCATATGGCATTTTGTTTCTCCGTTCCTCTTGTAATTCTCCGAGTCACTTGACCTTTTATATTTGAAAAAAAAGTGGCTGATTTCTGTTGGCATGGGTTCAGGAGTTATTAGAACCTTCATTTTTGCTGTTGAGTAGCTATAGACTAAATTGTGCTTAGATGGTAGTGTATAAGTTCAATTTTGTGCAGGAGGTTTTAGTCTATCAATTGGATGTTAAATGAGTAAGGGGTTGGACTATTTGGGTTCTTCCTAATGTTTATTCAAGAACACTGAAATTATTTTGAGCCTATATGACATCCTGCAGGAAGAGAGTTAGCTACTTACATTTTGGTCCAATAAGTAAATGGTGCTAAAGACCTATGGGTTGCTGGAGTGTTCGGATTACTCAATGATGTTGCATTGTTATTTGGTAGGGTTGTGTATAGGGATGTAATAATGAGTCTATTTCCTGAGTTTGGATGAAGTTAGCTTTATATTATTATTAATGAAGTAATAATGTATTTTTGTAAATATTCAAGTATATTGATATATAGAGTACTCTAAAGTGTTTTTCCCAAGTATAATTGTACTTAACTAATTTCAGGATAATATGATAACTACTCTTTTTATAAATTAGATGATCAATTGGTTTATGAAAACCAAGGGTAGCTAAGGAGTAGTTTTAGTGACCTATTTTGCTAATTGGAAGTAATTAGCTAATGACTTGACTTAATCAACTTGTACCTAAAATACAGGAGGACATGCAGATCACCTCCCTACCCTTGATTACCGGAGCAAGGCAAGTACTTTTCTACGGATTTGTACATTTACATTCTTGTACCCTTTCTTGTGACACGTCATGGCACGATATTCATGTACTCCTGTATTCCTGTACCCTTGCTCTTGTACTTATTAGTGTCGGGTGGGGAAATACACTAGCCATGTGACCAATTCCGGTTACTATATATTCCTGTACCTAGCTTAAGCCTCACACTGTGCACGCGGGTCCTAAGTCGTACCATATTCATGTACTCCTGTGCATGCTCCTGTACTCACCCCAGCCGGTCACATGGACTAGATGTATTTCGATATTGTGCACTTGTCATGTCTGGTACTTCCTAATTATAGTTTCATTCCTGTACTTTACATGTTCATGTACTATAGTTCCTGTACTTATTTTATATACTACTTTCCTGTACTTTCATGTTCATTCCTATATTTCATTTCCTGTACACCTGTACTCTGTTCATATCATGTTCATGTTTCATTACCTAGAACTGTACTTTGCTCCACTCCTGAATAGGATATGTTGCAGGTATTCTTGCAGGACATTGTTCTACTCTATGGGCCAGAGCCCAGGATTTAGCTGAGCAGGATGCGGCTTAGCTTGAGGCTTTAGGTTTAGATTGTTTAGCTTTACTTTGAGATATTGACTTTAGAGTTCATAGCATTTTTCGTTCCTGTTGATTCTGGTACATTATGATATCTGGATTTGTGGATTATGGTAATCATTCTGGGATACGTTTTTAGATGCTGTGATTCTATACTTTCATGTTTATCTGGTTAGTTTTCCCTAGCTTGGTACAGCTTATTTTGTCGTGTTTAATGACGAAAGCTGGGCGTGTCCGACTCGTGTCCGATTATTCGGGAGCGGGTCATGACATATTTTTAGTGGTGGCCCATGCAGGTCTATCCTAAATGGTATCTAGGTCTTAGCGTACTATTGGGGGACTTGATTATACTAGGGAAACTTGATCACAGCTTAAGAAAAATCAAAAAATAAGGGTATATCAGGTATATTGATATTTTATAAACACTTGTTGTATTTAGGTCTAGGTTATTTTAACAGTTTTCTGTTTTTCAGATAGTTCAAAAGCACGCGACACCGGAACTATTGATCCACCTACACTTGAAGATTTCCAGCCTCCACTACCTTCTATCACCCTACTATCCCCATGGGTAGTACGTTGTTGACGGAGATGTTGAAGAGTCCTTTGACACCAAAGAGAGCATGCCATCCTTTTCTAAGCTAGACTGGTAGATACACACTCCGAGCCAGGAATGACTTCTGATTTCTTCGGATCCTTGGACTTTCCGACACAGAACGCATATCTTGCACCGAGGAGCAGATCGAGAACCTGAAGTCGCCACTAAAGATCATCTCAGCATGTGAGGATCCGACTCCTCCGAAGATTGAAGTCGCAAACCAGGAGATCCAGCTCGTAGCACATACAACAAGATGGGAAGCTGAAGCACATGAGAGACATGAAGACTTATGACGAAGACAACAACTAGCCTGGATCCACAAAGCGTCATCAGACTCAGACAGTGTTCTTCAATCGCATCATCAGATTCAGACTCAGATCCAACCAGCAACCAATTGCAATTTCTGCCGCCGCTCAAGACACCACTACGAAGAGTGCCGCAAAAGACGAAAGCTATTCTTGTACTGCTGATCGCCTGCCCACCAAGTCAATGACTGCTGGAGACCGCTGATCACACTGCCCAAGGACGAACACGAAGAGCACCAGGACTACAGCAAGGGGACCAGCCTCTCTAGATTCAGCAACCACATGGAGCACTACCGCAGGGATCAGCCTACGCCAGGACAATTGAAGAAGTTGAAGTGATTCCAGTCCCGGAGATACACTGAAGATAGACTGAAGACAGAAGATTTTTTTTGCATGGTTGGAAAAACCATGTATCTTGATTAATCATCCAGTCTTTCCTTAAATTCCTCCTAACACATTGATCATTTCTTGGAACTTCTTGTTTTCTATTTTGGAATCTTGATTGGTATTCGAAACTTAATTCGAGATATTGTTTTCTATTCGTTGATTGATACTCCTCCATCCATTCTTCGTAACCTTGCTCTTTTCGAGAATCTACTCAGGAATTTTGTTTACTATTCAGGACTAGTTACAATTTGTAAATTTTGTTTTCTTTTCGAAGTTCAGTTTTCTATTTGGGGATTGTTGGAATTTGATTTTATTCAATACTTGTCACGACCCGCACCCTAGAGTAAGGGCACGAGACGTGGGTACGTCCAGCCTACACCGCAGTGTCGGCGGTAGAACGCTGTCCTAGGTCACAACATCTAGCAGTATATGTAACTCCCTAAACCTATTTTCGTATATTTTTGAATTGTTTGAAATTTTTCTAAAAAGAATCATTTTTGGCTTAAAAGTAATAAATTAGTTATATTGAATTTTTTATTAGTGAAATTGAATTCATTTTCTTAATTATGATTTTCTTTCAACACTGATTAACCCATAAATATTTTTATTATTTATTAATAGATTACGTTTATTCTATTGTATTTTTGTTGTGATCAATAATGATAAATTGTTATTAATCAATAATTGCATTATAATAAATTTTTATTAAGTAAAGGATTAGTTAATTGATTTAACAAATTTAGTGGTTATGTATTAATTAGTTTGGAGTAGAGCAGGAATTAGCTTTGTGAGTGTTGGGCTTAGCAGGAATTAGGTTTGTGAGTGTTGGGCTTAGCAGGATGGTCTGGCTTGAGTATATTAATGTTGGGTTGAGTTTTAATATTCCCATGTTATAAATTCCTGATTATACATAATAGTAGTGATGTTCTTGTAATAATGTTACTTGGCTAGGACTGTTAACTATATTATTTTCTAAACAAATATTTTTCTATTAATGAATAGTTGGTTAGCAATCATGTGAAAATTCTAGGTACTGATGAACTAATATTATACTTGTATGTATCCTAATTAAATTTCTGTTAGAACAGTTATAATTCTATTACCAATCTTCTTTTTCACCCCAGATCTGTAATTATTTACAGACATTGCCATTGTCCTATCTTGGGAGAAACACCCTCAGATCTATACTTATTTGCATTTTTGCCACTCCTCTGCACACACGCACACACACAATATTATTTTATTATAAATTAATGCACAGTCCCCAAAGAACTTTCTGACACATCATACTCTCTCTCTCTCTCTACTCTCTCTCTACACTCTGTTCACTCTCTCTCTCCTGTGGCCTCTCGGCCGAGGACCACCGGATCGAAGCCGTTCCCGGTGACTGGAGCTTGGCACCACTGCTTCTTCCTTCTCGCCGTGAGCCTGCCACCACCGTCAGGAACCGAAGCTCAGCCAGATCCGAGTCCGTAATCCGCCACCACCAGTCCGGCCTTCCCTCGCAGTCGACGCTCGAGCTAGCGCCGCCGCGAGCTCTGCCTCCAGATCCGCGTCTGACCTCGAGAAGCCGCAGGCGCACCGACCGAGGCTTCTCGACTGCCCCGCCATGTTCGATTTTCGAAACTTTGAAGACCACGTCGCCTTCGATCCTCGCACCGCCGCCAGATCGGGGACATCCGCCTGATCTCGCCGCACCGCCTCGTCGAGGTTCGACGTCACTGTGCCGAGCCACCAAGAGATCCTACTGCTCCGTTGATCGCCGTTCCCGCCACAGATCTGACTCGGATCGACAGATCTGAGCCGTTCATGCTGTCGGAGATCACTCAACGTTACCGCCATCGCCACCTCGCCATGAAGTTCGTCGGAGTCCATCCTGACTCGCTGAAGACGGAGACCCAGCGTTGCCGTGTCCAGATCGGATACGGACTCCTCCAGTTCGAGTTGGTTGCTGCCGTCCTCCGCCTCGCCGTATCTTGGTCGAGTCCGGATCTGACTCGCCGAGCTCCGGAGCGCCGCCCCGAGCGCGCACACCCGACCGAACCCCGGTGAGGTTCTCCCCTTCCTTCTCTTCCATTCTTGGTTAAATGGCTGCTGCCTCTCCATCGAATGGAGAGAGAGACTCATGATCTCCATTTAGTTTCTGTGAATGTGTGTTAACTTTGACTTTTCAAACCGAGGGGATCAATTGCGTGTGACTCTTCAGAATGGAGAGTCATTATTGACCCTTCACATTTTGAAGGGGTAGGTAGTTGTTAGCACTACGTGGTGTACAGTAGTGTACATATTATTATCAAGTGTTGAATGTAATATTACATATATTGACAAGTATCATATTTATTACTGGATATGTGTATATTATTATTTGTAATATATAAATAGGTAATTATATTCTAGCTATATTTTAGATTACTAAAATATTTTCCTTGCTAATATTAGTTGGTTAATGTATATTTAATTGGTATTACTTCTTACTTTATTTATTTAATACAAAAGTTGTTATAGTAATATTTATGACAATAATTTAGTAGGTTTATTTTAAAAAAAAGTTTACTAGAAAATAATATATATTTATCTAATTAGTATATTGTTGTGCTAGAATATTTGTAGCATATTTTGCTATATAGATGCAACCTTCTTTTACTTAGTATGGTAATTAATTGAATAATGTTATTCTCTTTACTAGTTAATGTATTTTCGTTTGGTAATATTGCATAGCTAGTTTAAGAATAGTTTTAAGTTAGCAAATATTTTCTAAACCTAAGCAAATTTTTTCCTGTTAAATACAACAAAAAGTATTTCACTAGTAGTTATTTTGATTAAAGCTATATTATATTTTCTATAAAAATTTGTTGGTTAGTTTTACCTATATTTAGTATTATTCTAAGAGTTAGCTAGTTAATAATTTAGCCTATTGCTATTTGCTAGAAATTAACCTATTCTTGCCATACTCTAGGTGGACGTTGGGACCGTTTTGATTTGTAAGGACAAAGGCAAGTATACCGGCTCGAACTCTTTACTCTGTATTTTCTGTCTTGCTTCATGTTCTCATGTTGACACGTTGTACACACAATTGTTCATTGTTCACTGTTCATCGTTCACCGTTCATTGTTCATAGTTCATTGTTCTTACTTGTACATTGGGGTGGAGAAATACTACAGATATGTGACCAATCCTATTTTAGCTAGGCATTGACTAATAGCTTGGGTCTCACATCGTGCACGTGGGACTCCAAGCCGTACTATTGTTCATTGTTCACTGTTCACCGTTCACTGTTTACCCAGCCGGTCACATACTCTGATAGTTATTTCAAATGTATGTTACACTGATAGAATAGTTTCATTGTTTCTGGATCTGGTACCATAGTTTCATTGTTATTCCTGTACCATAGTTTTATTGTTATTCCTGTACCACAGTTTCATATTCCTGTCTTGTATCATAGTTCATATCGTGATTCTTTTCATGCACTTCAGTTTATATTGTTTAGAGCTTCTTGTCGGGGTTGTACTTTACTCTTTTCCTGACAGGATCGTTGCAGGTTTACTTGGGGACGTTGTATCTTTTTCATGGGCCAGAGCCCGGAGCCAGGATAGAGTTGTACCTCAGGATGGACTTAGAATTTCAGAGTTATTGTTAGGTCTTTTCTTAGATTTATTTTAGAGGATTTTATCATGTTTGTATTGAGGATTTCAGGTTTGTATAAATTTTATTCATGTTACCGGATTTGTCTCCGGATGATATTGTATAAATAACTTGTGGATTGTGGTGATTCTGGGAACGTGTATAGCAGCTGTGATGGTTTATATTTTCTTGTATCTTGGAGTTTTTCTTAGAATTGTACAGCTTACTTCATCGTATCCATCGACGAAGGCTGGGCGTGTCCGACTCGTATCCGATTATTCGGGAGCAGGTCGTGACAGTATATATATCTAAACAGTTTATACTCCCCGAATGGGGGTGACATAGCAATAATAAACTCAATCACAACTAAGGAAGAGATAGCACGATATGAACAGAACTCAAGGAAATGAAATAGATAAAACAGTAGTCTAAGATAATCCCAGCAATACAAGGTCTCAGATAAGAATATACAACTGATCTCCAAATAAAGAGTCTAACTAGAACATGATCCAACTACATAAAGATAATAGCCTAACTATCTAGTCTAGGCAGTCGGGGGAAGGTCCTCAGCTACTGCTGGATCCTCCTGAGGGTCCAGCTCACAGGTGTCATCAAGGGCTGCCCCGTAGTAGGTGTCCAGGCAGGCCTCCTCCTCGTCCTCTGTAATATTTCAACAGGTCCAGTCAGGACAGGAGCGAGCACAGTACATCTCAACAATTCATAGCAGGTTAGAAAATATAATCATGCAATAAAGTAAGATACAAGTACTGAAAGAAGTGCAGTATGTAAACAGAGAGAGAAATGTAATAGAAATATCTACTATACATAGAGAACTAGCAGTGACTAGTGAATCAGAGTACAATATGAACATGTAAATGGCCTGGGATGATTCTGATGCTACACTATGAAATGATTCTGATGCTACACTACTGGTGTATTATTCACATGTCCATTTATACTCCCCCGTACCCCCAATCAATACACAAGGATCCAGCCAGGTTATGTTATATGATGCTATGTAACAGACCCCGAAGGTGATAGACCCCGAAGGTGATGAACCCCGAAGGTGATAGACCCCGAAGGTGATACATAGTAGTCCCATAAATGGGATAAGGATTCTAGGAAGACTCTACGATCATAAGAGTATATGTCGTAAGTGATCAAGGAACCAATGAAGCATAGTGATACGCCATGTAAGTGAAACGCACAGAACATAGAGTACCCGATGCTCCCTAAGGATAACATCTCGAGAAAGGATCCATATAGTACCAATTCGTGTGACCATCGTGACAGTACAAGTAAAGTAATCTACTGCAGGAAATAATTCTAAGCAGGATATGAAATAATCAGAGAATGTACTCGCCTGTAACTGAGTGTCCGATATGAATCGTACTGTCCAAGGAGTGGTGTCTGGCTCCTAAACAGAACAGCACAAGTCACAACAGGTCCAGAATAGTGAAATGGAGTTCTACTATGCATTCTACATGATTCTAGGTCAATCTAAGCCAAAGTCAACTCTTGGTCAACTCTGGTCAACCCTATAAGTCAAACTATGTCAACCAAGTCTAGTTGAGTCTAAACTAGGCTATTCCAACCTATATTAGCTAGCACCATGCCTAACAAGGCTAGGCAAGCCTATACAAATTACATCACAAAATAACTTAGCTAAATTCTAGCACCCTTAGCTAGTCTACAACCTCACTATACCCATACATTTAACACACAAAAATATAGTACCAATCTAGGCTAAAAGTGAACCTACAACACTAGCTACAAGGAAATATATATATATATATATATATATATATATATATATATATATATATATATATATATATATATATATATATATATAGGCACTCACATTCACATTAGATTAGACATAGGTATATATACTCCTATTCATAGGCATACATATATGTGTTATGCATACAAAGAGGGGGGAACCATATGGTGTGTGTGTCTAAAGGGAACATGTGTGTGAGCATGGAAACAAGGAGTGTGTGTGATACAAAGGGTGGCAATGTGTGTGTGATGGCATGACAGTGAACAATTCTCAGATTTTAAGTGTTGTGTAAACCTGTGAGGGTGTGATAGTGTACAGGAATATAACCAACAATGTGTGCATGACTTAATAGCAGTGAAGGAAATACTGTGTGTGTGTGAACTGTACAGCAGGAAATGTGACAGGAAAAGAGTAACATGTGTGTGTGATATGCAATGGTAGTGTGCAGGAATTTAGATGTGGCAGTGAATGAGAATACTGTTTGCATATATATACTCATGAGAAACAGTGAAGGATAGCGTAGCATGTAAACAGGGATTTGCAAAACAGTGAACAAGCCCAGGTTTTAATTAGGAACTGAAATGAATGTTTGACAGTGAATAAAGAGGGTCACATGAAAAGTGCAGGAATACATGGCCAATTTCTCAGGTTTAATCAAACTTGAACTTAAGCTCATTTCTGCAGAACAACCCAACAGTTCATATATCTCAATTAAAGAGGAATACTGAAATTAGTGTTTGACAATAATATGTAGACAAGCAAGGATAAAACATGGCAATGCAATTCATGTACTCTAATCTCAGATTAAAAAAAAACAAATCTCAGTTAGAAGGAAGGACAGGAAATCAACTCATGCTCTCTAATTCAGGTTTTTAACAAATAACCCAACCACTTCCCAGTTCAGTCCACACCCTTCAACAAACACCAAATTATCATGGCAAGACAACGTGTATAGGAACATGTTTAAAAACCCAAAACTCAGTAATTAAAACATCAATGTAGGGTTAAAATTATTAACCAACATGAATTATAAACTGGAATTGACAGGAAACAGTTTACAGTATCAGAACATTGCATCCCAACTTAATTCAAACCACAATTCCACATAAAACCTAACTAAATCATGCAACCTAATCCTACACAGGTTATTAAACATATTAGGATCTTAATTATTAATTTAAAACATGATTAAAACATTAAAACAATTTACACAGGGACACACATATGTGAACACTGAACACACACAGTGCACGTGTCGTGCACAGTCGATTTCTCCCTCAACACGACATGAGAGGTCGTGTCACTTGGGGAGTGTCGTGACAGACACTGCCCCAACGTGTGTGTCAATTATTTCGTGTCCAAGTGCTGTGTCCAGGGAGATCTTGCCCCCGAGTAGCATGGGATTCCCTGTAGCAGCGCGCGACGTGTGCACGCGCGTGTCCAAGCTATTAAATCGACACGAAAATGACACGACACCAACACTCAAATACAGGGATCGAAAGACAAGATCAAATCTATCAGTCCTATTCAAAAACAATGAATTAATTCGATCGAAATGCCCTTTGAGGCATTTCGTCGAACACTAAGCCATGGTCACTGATACGTGTCCAGAACGGACACGAATCCACCGACACAGGACACGAACCTTATCCAGGCATTAGGGGGACCCTTAGGGCTTCCTATTGGTGAAGACTACATGAAATTTCATGAAGATTTGAAGAAATTACCTCCTTGTGAACTTTCAATGAAAATGTCCTCAAATGCAATGAACTCCTCAAGCCTCCAAGTCCCACAAATTGTTTCTTCCTGCAACCAATTTATTCCAGCAGCAAGAGAATGAATTTTAGGTCCTAATGAAATTGGTTTGGGGAAGAAAGGATTCAAAATAGATTTTTAATGATTTTTGGAAGATGGGACTCACCTCTTTCCTTAGAACTTTTGAAAGAACCTTAAAAGAGGCTAGCCCTAAAAACTAGGAGGGATTAAATAGGGGGGAATCCCTAGGTTTACTAGGGTGGCCGGCCAAGTTAGGTTAGGGTGGGGTTTGTGCTAGGTTAGCTAGTCATATCTAGTTTAGTCACAAAATGACTTGTGTAACCACAAGCCATTTATCAAATTACTTGATTCCTAAATTCCTAATTCAAGTTCTATGAATCACTAACCACTAACTTGAGTCACACTAGGTTAGACTAGGGTCACTTGACCTAACCAAGTCCAACTGACTAGGGTTAGTTCCTAGGTTGGTCTATATGAGTCAAAACTAGTCAAAAATCAAACTAGTCCAAATAAATCCAAAATAAATCCTAAAAATTCCCATAAATTCTAATTAATACTAATAAATTTTATTTACCCCAAAAATGACAAATTTACCCTCAAACTAGAAATGTGGTAGTGACAATACTTGTTTCTATTCACCATTCAAGACATCGTTTGAAAACTTCGGTTTCGACCTGTTCCCTATGTGAGATTTCGTTTCCTACATGGCTTGTTTTCTATTTGAAAATTTTTCCGTTCACAACTTTGCTTCGATCTTGTTCCCTATTTGAGATATCGCTTGTTTCATGAATATTTGTTTTATTCACCCATTGATTCTTTTTCCTACTCATAACTTGATTCCATTCGAGATTTTAAGATCCTGTTTCCTATTTCGAGACTTTGTTTTTTTTGTTCGTGATTTTGTCTCCCATTCAAGATTTACCAGACTTTGAATTTCAGTTCCTACTCGCGACTCGTTGAGACCGTGTTCCCTATTCCAAATCTTGTTTTCTAGTTGAAATTTTCTATTCAAAAATTTGTTCCTTATTCACGACTTTGTTGATACTTGATTTTCTATTTTTCACTGTATACCTTATTGGGGAATTCGTTTCCAATTCAAGTTTTGCTCGAGATTTCATTGTTATTAGAGATTTTATTGAAACTTGTTTCCAGTGTGGGATTTTATTTCTTATTTTGAAACTCTCCTATCTGATACCTTGCCTCAGTTCATCCTGCGAGACTGTTATCCCTTCGGGATAATGTCCCATATATGGAATATTGTTATCATTCCAAATATCAGTTAAAATTTTGTTATAATTTGAAACTTCGCTCCCTGTCTGAAACTTTAAATCTCCCTGGTTGCCCTTTTGTATTCACTGATTGGATTCCTTGTCGTCTCTTAGTACCTAATAAACCCTTGTATTCTAATAGTCAGATAACCTCACCATCTTCTTGACTTGGACTATTGAAACTCATTTTGATTCCTTGAGATTTTCTATAGATAAAGTTGAAAGACTATTCGATGACCTACTGGGACGTGGCAGTTGCGCGCTGCAGTTATTATCTGGACTACAGAGACTGAGGGTTCACTGCAGTCAGCTGCGCACTGGCGAGACAGGAACTTTAAGTTGAAGTGATTTCAGACAATCATAGGTTTTCGAGTACTGTCGAGACTTGTCATATTCTTCATACCTTGATCTCTTGGGTTGCTTCGTCAATGATTGTTAGAAAATGGATAAGGTTGACAGATTATTCGGTGACAGATTGTTATTTGAGTCACGGAGCCGAAAGTCCACTGCAGTCAGATATATACTAGCGGGATAGGGATTCTAGGCAAAGTGATTTTAAATAGCTATATGTTCCCGAACACCATGGAAACTATATCCCTTTTTATATGATTATTGGTTTTCGAGAATCACAGATCCTTGCACGTTCATCCTGATTTGATACTGTATCTCCTGAGTATTGCGTACGCCTCCTCAATCAATCCTTGCTAAATTTTACTTCTAGCGTTTTATCGTTAGATCATTGAATTTCTCAAAATTGTATATTACCAGATTGTGGTTCCGTACTTCGTTTGTGACTTGTCTAAACTCCGATCTAAAGTCATGTCTATCTGACCATGATTTTCTATCTTGTTCTAGTCTACCTGTGTTGAACTATCAATTTTTGATCGTACCTAATAATTGTGACTTCATGATTTTGCTCCTCTAAGATGTAATTGAACTTCGTTCCATTCGTGCCTAATTAATCCTTGATCATTGTTAGATCGTATTATTTTTCTTGTGTATAATTATTGTATTTGATCTCAAAGGCTCAGGGCGTCTCAGAGTTGCACAGGATCGACAGAAGCACTGGACGGATAGCAGCAGACGGCCACTGGAGTTCGCAGTTGGGGATAAAGTGTTCCTGAAGGTCTCGCCGACCTGAGGCATTTTTCGTTTCGGCAGAGGCAGGAAGCTCAGCCCGAGATTCATCGGGCCTTTCGATGTGACGGCGCGGATTAACGAGGTGGCATATCGACTAGCGCTTCCAGCTAGCTTGGAGGAGTGCATGATGTTTTTACGTGTCTCAGCTTCGACGCTACATTCTGGACCCGAGCCATGTGGTGGACTATTCAGAGCTGGAGGCAGGTCCGAGCTTGACCTACAAGGAGCAGTCAGTGGAGATCCTTGATCGGAGGGAGAAGTGCTTGCGGAACCAGACTATTCCACTTGTCCACGTCAGGTGGAGACACCACTCTCCGGGAGAGTCCACATGGGAGCGCGAGGACGAGATGCGAGAGCGCTATCCCAGTTTGTTGTTTGAGTGTACCTTGATATTGAAATTTTAAATACAATAAATAAATTGTGTTGAACCTTCTTGAGATTTGCTTTTAGTTTGTCTTGTTGCCTCTCGAATTTCGAGGACGAAATTATTTTAAGGAGGGGAGATTTGTAACTCCACTTCCTGATATTTTTTATTTTATTTTTAATAATAGCAATTGAATTATTGGGTTTAAAATAAAGAGTTAATTTTAATTTAATTATTAATATGATGATGAATATTTTGGAGGGAAATAAATTGGGAACTATTTTCAAAATTTGAAAATTTATTACAACCAATTTTGTGGTTCCCTCATCCTTGTTTTAAATAATAATAATAATTATTTGTTTTAACTGTTTTTTTTTAACTGTCTATATAATATTCTAAAAGGGGGAGGGGTTTATTGCAAAAATATTTGAGCGGAGGGGCCTTGGGGTAAATACTTAGTTGCGGGAGGGGTTTTTTGAAAATGTCCATTTTCTTTCTTTAAAATCAATTGAGAGAGAGAGAGAGTAAGAGACAGCTCATTTTCATTTCGAGCTGAAGATCTTCTCTATTCCTCTATTCCTCTGTTCCCAATTTTTTCCATCGACCTAACCCTAAATTTTTCCCGCGACTGAGCCATGGCGACGACGGGCGGAGCTCTCATCGTCGGCGATTTCTTCCAGGCGGCGCACGACGTAACCCTAACCCTAGATTTTGAGGCGGCAACCATGGCGGCGAGCCACCACTCCACGACGTGCGGTGGAGCTATCTTTCCGGCGACCGCCAGGGTCGGGTCGACGGCGATGATCTCTTCCTTCTCCGGCAACAATGGCTACGACGAGCCACAGCGACAGCTACCGCTTCACCCTTCCGGCGACGGCGTTCCGTTCAAGGCTCGGCGAGTTTTCCAGCCGACAACGCCCATCCATCGTCCCGCTGTCGATCGACATCGTTCTTCTTTGGCGTTCCCAGTTTCTCCGATTCTTCATACTCGTAGAGGTGAGTTCGGATCGTTTGTTCATCCATTTAAATTGATTCCGAATCAATCCGTTCATCCATTCAATTTGATTTCGATCTATGTGTTTTTGGACCTGAATTGCCAGAACAGATCTGGAGTTGATCGTTCATTTGGGGTTCTTTGCAGCGCCATTTCCGATCCGTCGCACTCATAGAGGTGAGCTAGTTGAACACTTGTGATTGTCTCCTCTTTCATTTATTTCCGATATCATTTATTCCTAGATTTGGATCATGGGTAGATCGTACGATGAGTTGATCATTGTTTGGAGCCGAACTTATTTTGACAAACGAACTACTCGACAGATTATATTTTTGGGATTTAATTCGCTGTTGCTCCATCTCAACGGAGCCGAGTCCAGATCAGGGGATTTGTGTTCTCGAACTTCTGTGGGAAATTCTCCAGGTAACGTTTTAAATTCCTTATTTACTCGGTTATGCTTGGGTGTTAGTTTTAATTCGCAGTTGTTGTGTCGTTTCATGTGTGGCGAACGTGTGTTCGAGTCACTCCTAGCTGATGAACAGTGGTGTCCGATTTGTGTTCGTGTGGCATCATGTGGATTGGTGTTAGGAATAGCAGAGCTATGTCCGTGCATTGGCAGATCAGTGATCGTGTCCAAGTTGGTGTCCAGGGTGCAGTCGTGTCCACGTGTGAGACCAGTACCATTGTACCTTTGCAGTTTTGCGTTGCCGAAATTGATGCAGGGACTTCTTATAGTGAACCATTGCCGTGTCCGGGTGCCAAGCTTAATTTGTGCAACTTGTCGCTGTTGAATAGTGTGTCGGGTTGATTACTGCAAATATAGATTTTAGCAATTGATATTGTTCTGAATTATTGTATAATTTGGTATTTCTCAGATTTTGTTGTGTTCTGAATTCCTGTGTTTGAAAATTTATAACTGTTTGATTAAACAAGGGGTTATGGTCCAGTAACTTGCCTTGAAAATTGTTGGAAATGAGTATGGCAGTTCAGATGTTAGTATTTTGAGATTCGTCCAATAATACAGGCTATATTTGATTGTTGGATCTGTTAACTTCGTATGTGTTCTTCTTGGTTCTGACATTCATATGGCATTTTGTTTCTACGTTCCTCTTGCAATTCTCCGAGTCACTTGACCTTTTATATTTGAAAAAAAAAGTGGCTGATTTCTGTTGGCATGGGTTCAGGAGTTATTAGAACCTTCATTTTTGCTGTTGAGTAGCTATTGACCAAATTGTGCTTAGATGGTAGTGTATAAGTTCAATTTTGTGCAGGAGGTTTTAGGCTATCAATTGGATGTTAAATGAGCAAGGGGTTGGACTATTTGGGTTCTTCCTAATGTTTATTCAAGAACACTGAAATTATTTTGAGCCTATATGACATCCTGCAGGAAGAGAGTTAGCTACTTACATTTTGGTCCAATAAGTAAATGGTGTTAAAGACCTATGGGTTGCTGGAGTGTTCGGATTACTCAATGATGTTGCATTGTTATTTGGTAGGGTTGTGTATAGGGATGTAATAATGAGTCTATTTCCTGAGTTTGGATGAAGTTAGCTTTATATTATTAGTAATGAAGTAATAATGTATTTTTGTAAATATTCAAGTATATTGATATATAGAGTACTCTAAAGTGTTTTTCCCAAGTATAATTGTACTTAACTAATTTCAGGATAATACGATAACTACTCTTTTTATAAATTAGATGATCAATTGGTTTATGAAAACCAAGGGTAGCTAAGGAGTAGTTTTAGTGACCTATTTTGCTAATTGGAAGTAATTAGCTAATGACTTGACTTAATGAACTTGTACCTAAAATACAGGAGGACATGCAGATCACCTCCCTACCCTTGATTACCGGAGCAAGACAAGTACTTTTCTACGGTTTTGTACATTTACATTCTTATACCCTTTCTTGTGACACGTCATGGCACGATATTCATGTACTCCTGTATTCGTGTACCCTTGCTCTTGTACTTATTAGTGTCGGGTGGGGAAATACACTAGCCATGTGACCAATCCCGGTTACTATATATTCCTGTACCTAGCTTAAGCCTCACACTGTGCACGCGGGTCCTAAGTCGTACCATATTCATGTACTCCTGTGCATGCTCCTGTTCTCACCCCAGCCGGTCACATGGACTAGATGTATTTCGATATTGTGCACTTGTCATGTCTGTTACTTCAGGATTATAGTTTCATTCCCGTACTTTACATGTTCCTGTACTTTACATTCATGTACTATAGTTCCTGTACTTATTTCATGTACTACTTTCCTGTACTTTCATGTTCATTCCTGTATTTCATTTCCTGTACACCTGTACTCTGTTCATATCATGTTCATGTTTAATTACCTAGAACTGTACTTTGCTCCGCTCCTGAATAGGATATGTTGCAGGTATGCTTGCAGGACATTGTTCTACTCTATGAGCCAGAGCCCAGGATTTAGATGAGCAGGATGCGGCTTAGCTTGAGGCTTCAGGTTTAGATTGTTTAGCTTTACTTTGAGATATTGACTTTAGAGTTCATAGCATTTTTCATTCATGTTGATTCTGGTACATTATGATATCTGGATTTGTGGATTATGGTGATCATTCTGGGATACGTTTTTAGATGCTGTGATTCTATACTTTCATGTTTATCTGGTTAGTTCTCCCTAGCTTGGTACAGCTTACTTCGTCGTGTCTAACGACGAAGGCTGGGCGTGTCCGACTCGTGTCCGATTATTCGGGAGCGGGTCGTGACAATATATATACATACACCTGCACTTATATATATATATATATATATATATATATATATATATATATATGTGTGTGTATATACACGCGCGTATACACCCTTATTTATATTTTTATATACGTATACATCTACATATATATACAATATATATATTTATATGTATATATACACTTACACACATATATAATATATATTTATATGTATATATACACTTACACACATATATAATATATATATATATATATATATATATATATATATATATATATATATATATATATATATATATACACACACATATATTTATCTATATACACGTATACGCGTATATACATATACACAATATACGTATATCTATCTATATATGTATATATATATACTTCTTCAACATATATTCACATACAAGATATAATAATATATAATCTATATATATTATACCTTTATTAGATAATAATAATAATATAACCAATAATAAAATATTATATAATAATAATAATAATAATAATAATAATAATAATAATAATAATAATAATAATAATAATAATAAATCAATAATGGTATATATACCATATTGCACAGTCTAAAAATCCTAAAATGTACCACGACCCTTTTCTACAATTGTCGTCGAATATCGACTAATAATAATATTTATTTTAATTACGAATACTTAGAAAATATTCATTAAATCATGAAGACGAAATACAACACCCTCGTTCCAAATTCCATCAACACGAATGTCATTGGACGTGCCGCATAACTACACGGCTTGGGCTCGGTTCGGGTCCAGTCCAGACTAAAATGGTATAATCGGTTTCCCTAAACTCAATAATATAATTAATGGATAAATAAAACTTCGGCAAGGGTTAAGTTGTAACTTGGCATGGTTTTCCTAGTTAGGACTTCATTATGGCTCGGCCTTCCTTACCAGGACTAATACTCTAGTCAAAGCACGACATCGCACTATCCGTGCCACGATTTCTAGCCACCTTGTACTCCAAAACTCAATCATGGCTAAAATCATCTACCGTAATAATTAACTAAATAACTATTTATAAAATCTAAAAATTACCATTTAAATAAAATAAATAATAATAAAAAATTATTCTAAATTTCTGGGAAGGGCAACATATTTTGCTGGCCTAACATGTATTTGTAGACATGCAGTAAGCATGATCAAACATGATCTAACCAGGACATAGGCAATGAAGAATTAATGATGGACCAAAGACGGCGTCATATAAAGAGATTTCTCCGAACCGCCTAGCGACTTATCCGGGGCCTCGCATTGGGGGTTCCGCTGCCCGGTCAGCGGACAGGGGTCGAGGGGGCAGCACCCCCCGGGGGTTCGGGGGTGAAGCTCCCGAAAGGTATTCAGATTTCTAGATCTGTTTATCTTTGGACGGCCGCTGTCAAGAAAAAAGACGTCTTCAGGGCTGCTCAAATATCAGAAGAAATGCGTCATCAAAGGGCTCTTGGTTTTTCTATTTGTTCCAAGTCTGTAATCTTCATTTTATTGAGTCTAGGAGAATGTGTACGTTGAGTCGCACTGAGTCATCTCAACCCCTAGATATATCTCTCCAAGCTCTATCATACAAACAGACCAATTCCTGAACCAAGTCCAAGCTCCACCAAGCCCAAAGGCCACTCTGCCACCTAGGAGGCAGAGTTCGGGCCGAACTCTGCCCCCACATAGAGTTCGGGCCGAACTCTGTCCCCTGATTTCCAGGAACTGATATTTAGGGCCTGCTTGGTACAAGCTGTCCAACGTTCAAAAATTTGAATTCTTGGGACAGAATTCGGGCCGAACTCTGCCTCCGCAGAGTAGTATAAATAGAGCTTGAATTCTTTCATTTCACATCATCTCTCACCTTCAAATATTCAAGCTTTCTAAGCTCTACTACTCTAAGCCTCATTCTTCCATCTCCTAAGCCACAACTCTCATTAGCCCAAGGTGCTCAGTGCGATATCAGCTAGAAGTTGTGTGCAAGAGTGAAAGAAAAGTCACTTGGACAATTCCAAGTTTCGCCACCTGCGAATCTGTAAGAAGTTGGCGTGCTCTTCTGAGTAAAGGCACGTGGTTGTACACTATTTCACAAATAGTGGATTTCAATCCTGAGCTAGAGTTCTCAGGCCTGGACTAGTCCTCCACGAGGGAAACCAGGTTATATCGCTGTGTTTGCGTATGCTCTTATGATCTTTATTTACTTCCGCATTTCTCTCTGATTTATTTACTATCTTGATAGTTGTTTTGTGAATGTGATATTGAGTTAATTTTTATTTGGTGATTATCGACACAAACTCTATTCACCCCCCCTCTAGAGTTGCCTACACGTTATTTCAATTTTAGATTAGAGATTGTTAAATAATAAGCATGGAGATGCACTTTTGGAATATGTACGATGAATCAAAAGATATATAAAGGACGACCAAAACAAGAAATTTTGGACATAAGGTGCAATTAATTAAGGATGGAAATCATATGAATTGAAGAATGCAAAAGATTTTAAATCAGACACCAGAGATAGTAGGAGTGTAAATAATACAAGGTGAGAAGATTTAATAAGATATATTTTTGACAAAGAAAAGTTTGGTCAAAATGATATAGTAAAAACAAGATGAAGGGTTCGAGCTTAAAAAGAATAATTAAAATTTTATTGAGAATTCGGAATTAAATAAGTAAATGAGGATTTTGAATCAAGATATATACATGTTGGTGAAAATCGAGTCTAGATAAATTACAGAGTGATCATATATGAGTACAATAGAAAAAAAGGGAATGATAAAAGTTTGATTGATCATGATAAATTGGAGTATTGAAACTTGATGTTGGATTTTAAATGTGATATCGGATTATTGAGGCTTGATTCTAGAGTATGAAGATAAGACGAAGTGTATCAAATTATGATATTTTGGTCAAGAATGAATAAGATGTATAAGAATATAATTGGAACACATGTAGTGGTATGTTTTAGAATTAAAATTTGGATATATATTGACAAGCTGAAGGAAGTACATGATATATTGCATGAAGTATTATATATGTTTAGTATGAAATGTGAGAAGTCAAATTTTCTAAGGTGATGACAGTAAATGACAATTCAGGGATGAAAACATAAATCCAAAATCGTGATAATGACTGTGTTTCTAAGGAGCGAAGAATGTTAATAGAGAATAGGGGATAAAATTGATGAAGATATTGCACTAGATGGATTTGCTATGGGACAGTTAGCCTGGTTAGGCATGAGGCTATTGAGGAAGAACACCCAGACTGGTTTGAGGCATGATTGCATGATTGTACCCCGGCCCTCGTCTTGAAATTTCGAGGACGAAATTTTCTAAGGAGGGAAGGTTGTGAAGCCCATGACTTTTATTTTATTTTTAATGTCCTATGTTTTATATTGTTTGGTGAGCCTTTTGTTTTTAGCCCATAACTTAAGCATTGGTACCCAAAACCCGAAGCCCAAAACCCATTAGACTTACCCATTATCCCACTCCCCGGTTCTCTCTTAGATCCGCTCTCCATGCCCACGTCCTCTCATTCTTCATCTAACGTAACATTTCTTCAGAAGATCAGAAATCCCCACAGAACGTTCACAATCCCATTTCCCACAAAAAATCCATAACTTCCTCCTCCCTCCACCAAATCCAAATCCGAGACCACCACCGCGCTCCCCTTGTCGCCCTCTCCGATTCAGACCCCTCTCCCCCACCTTCGAGTCCGTCCCCGCGCGACCCCGCGTCAGCCCGACAGCCCGGCGCCTCCCGCATGTGCCCCGTTGTCGCGTGTCTTCCCCACGTGTCCGCCCGTGTGCGCGCACGTGTCCGTGCTCGTCAATCCCGGCGTTGTTCCGAGTCCGAGGCCTCCCCTCAGTACTCCTTCGTGCAAGCCTTGGGTAAACTCTTTCCCTTTCTTTTTGTCATTCTTCACAGACCCCATATTAGACTTTCTGCCTTAGAATAAGTTCTGTAGATTTCTAGTAATGCTCTGTGGTTTAATTATTTAGTTTCTGTATGTTATAATTAGTAGTATGGTAATAGAAATCATTTTAGGAAACTTTATATATATATTGTTGGTATTTATTTAGTGTAGCATAAACTTTAGTAATTTAATACGTGATTTTAAATGATTTAAATTGTGTAAACATATAGTTATGATTACCATTTAAACTTAATGTTGAGTTGTAGATATTTTTTAAACCAAATAATTATTTAATAAATGATTTACAAAAATATTAGTTAATAGATTATTGTTAAAGTTTCATTCTTTAAGTAAAAGTTTTGCTAGTAAATTGTAATAAAATTAATTTCAGATAGATAATGATATATATTATAAATTCTCTTTTAAATGTTTTTAAATCAAAAAGGTTTTCAGTAAATAGATTAATAAAGAAAAACTGAGTAATTTTCATAAAAGAGTTTTATTTGTTAAAATAATTAATTTTGGTAAAAAAGATGGTTATTTAGTATTAATAAACGAAATATTTTGTATTAATTTAAAATCATAATTTTGGCAAAAAAATTGTATTTTTATGCAAAAGTACTATTTTAGTATTTAAAAATTTAATTTCTCTTTTAAATTACGAAAAATGGTTAAAAGGTATTTTCTAAAGAAAATCGTTTTTGTTAATTATTAATCCCAATAAATAAATTCTACTTTCAAATATTATTTAGATAAATCTATTTTCATACAAAATTATTAATTCCTAAGAAATACATTTTAAGTATTTTTTCTTAATAATTATTTCTTTTATGACAAAACCTATATTTACTTAAATAGTTATATATTAATATCAGTTTTGTAACAAAATCTATATTTATGTACAAATGGTTTCCAATTAGGATCACCAACCTGTAGACTTGGCCTAGTTTTGTATCTTAGATTTAGGGTGTAATTCTGGTTACTAAAACTAGCGTTACGATCTTGTAGGTTCTGATCTGTAAATTCTAACAGTCACTTTCCTGGTTGCCGCCAAGTCAAGAATATTCTGAGGCAAGTTTCAATCTATTCCATGTCTGCGTTTTATTTTGATAATTAAATGTATGCATCAGTTAGTTACATGTAGTATAGTTACACTGATTCACCGTGGATCCCTCTCGGACTCCACATCGATTGACGGATTGCTGGATTGACTTATTGACTTATTGACTCATTGACTCATTGACTCATTGTTCGGGGATTGCTTGGGGGAGTAGTATAACGTCTGTGACCAAAGCCAAATATTGATCGTTTATTGCCTCGCGCTAACCCCTACCGCATAGGGGGTTGAGCCGTACCGTATACTATTCGTTTCGGCCGAAACGTTAGTATACATATTGCCTCACCAGTGCCTTGTTATATACTCAAAAACACTAGCTTAGTATTGCATCATTCTGGACATTGTCATCATCTTGCTTGTTGGTCTTTTTACTATTAAATACAAAAAATATATTATTTCTTAAACTGTTCCCATTATTTTGAAAGAGATTGCTGAAAGTCTGCTACTTTACCTTGCTACAGTGCAATCCCGAAAATCATAAAGACGGGTTTCGCTGCGATAAACCTCATTTACTTTTTCACTGCTGGACCATATGAGGTATGATATTCTTTCTCAGGCAAAACCTTACTTCTTTTATCCCTTTGCATATACTACTTATGCTTAAACCATTTTGTGCTGCTGCTAGATAAAGTTAACTTTTCTTTTATATTGCTCCATTCTGAAATTATGTTGAAAATAAAAGTTGGTATGCACTATATTAAACTCAGTTTATTTTCTTCTTCTTTGTGATTGCATCGATGCTGATATTTTCCTACTTAGTTTTTGCAACTTGCAACTTGTTCATGCTACTTCTATTTTGTGGTAAGCTTGATGCTGCATTTTTTGTTATAAGCTGCCCTCTTCTCAGATAGCTGTTGATGTCTGCTACTGATAAAACAACAACAACAATAAACCCTTTATCCCAAAAATTTGATGCGGGACATGAATCCCCATCTTCCATTCAGCTCTGTGTAGGTTCATCTCCTCTCTTATTAGCTAAAGACGTATTCTTACTGCCTAAATCCAAGTTCTCTTAGATCTATCCTTATCTGTAGGAGCTCCTACAACTAATAGCCAACATGCAATCAGTGCATCTATTTGTCCCCACTCACTCACATATCCAAAACACCTCAAACGATCTTCTATCATCTTATTCTCAATTAATGCCCATGGACAATCTCATCAATCCATTAAGAAAATATGCGTACAAATTAAACGCTAACTCAAGAGCAAGGAACCGCACCACAAGTGCATGCATAAGACCTATTCAGAGTTTTTATGAAACAAGAAACCCAGTTTCTGGAACCTGAGTTTTTGTGGTTAGCAAGCTAGTTATGTTTCCAAACAACTAGTATGATAGGAAGAAGTGAAAGAAGAGGACCACTTGAGGTGGCTCTCTGACTGGCAATCCATAGTAACAGCTGTGGTGGTCTTCAAACTGCAACTTTTATTAGCACAAAGATTGCAATTTAAACATCATGTATCATGCATTGCCTAGTTGATTTGATTGCTCAGCTTTCTAGTGTCAAAACCTTGAAATTTGATGTGTCCTGGTAAAATGGTTTCATTGAACCTGCAACATTTGTACGTATTTTATATACACTGTTGGGAGTTACGTCATCTCTAGTTTGATGATGAGGAACCATCGTTACTGAGGCCGCCAATGACTTCACAGTCTGCATGTTTCCAAAGTTCTTGGTGTATTCAACAAGATATATGCTTGAGGTTGTCGTATGGTGTTATGGTAAGATGCTTGGCACTTGTGTCCTGGAGGATTTAGGTCCAAGTTGGGATAACCACCTCTGCGTAAAGAAGGGGATGACTATTGTACTCTTGACCCTCCCCAAACATCACATTAGTAGGTACCTCGTGTTACTAGATGACTCCTCTCTTCATATCCTGAATTGGACTAGCATGCACCCAATCAAGGCTTTGGAAAGCATAGGGTATATCAAAGACTGAAATACCCATAGTGAACTGGCAGGCAGTTACTGAAAACACATTATGAGTATTGTTTTCAGAGAGAAAATAAGAGCCTATGCCCTAACCTTGAAGGTTTAAGGTCAAGTAACGAGTTTCAGTTTACTCAATTTATTCTATGAACACGAGCATGTAAATTTCCAAACCGTGTCCTTCGTTATTTCTAAAGCACTCTGAAGAAGCCTTCCCTATCCTACCTCATTTCATGCCATGTGGCATTTCACGTTCCAGTTTTTGTTCGATGAACCGAATGTTCTGTATTCTAGGTAACGTTGGGCAGACAAGACCTCTCAATCAATAATCAACTATGGCAAAAAATAACTCCAGGTACCGTGATACTTGGATCATTTATTTGCACCTGTCTCTCTAGCTAACTACTAGTGAAGTGCCCTCACAGATAGTATAGTCAAAGGGATCTACTCCAAGCTAATATCAGTTTCGTATAGGTAATGTGGGAACTCAATTTTGCTATTTATAAAAGCAACCTCATAGAATGCCAATTACCTTATCGAATGAACGCTGTCCATTTAAATTCAATTAGAAGTGGTCATCTCCATGATAATTAAGAAATGTTAAAAAAGATACACAGGGATTTACTGCAAGATTTTACCATATATAAGATTTGTTGGTCATATGAAGTAAAATGTGCCCATTTGTTAATGTTCACCAGTTTTTTGGAAAGGATTCAAATTCCAAATATATTTCCTAGTTGAATGTTATAAATGAGACCTCCATTGCTGAGTTTTGGGTAGGAACTACTGGCAGCATTAACTCTTCAATTTCTGGCCTTTCACCCAGATCCCGACGGTCCATTGCTGAAAATCCAAGGCGGCTTTAGAAACCCTATTTCTGGTCACTTCTGAAAGCAATTTGCCAATTTCCTGTTAAAAAGAGAAACAGGGAGCTGTGATCTTTGGATAGATCTATAATTCTACATTTATCACATGTAAGGGGCTAAGGGTTGGTAGCAATATGTAGTTTTTAAGAATTAGAAGAGTGTGCTTTAGAAACCCTATTTCTGGACACTTCTTATGTGTTAATCACCTGAATTTTTGTAATGCATTAGGAAGGGACTTTTTTATTGCATTAATCATTTGGCACTTACTACCTTCTTATGTTTAATGCACTCACCTGCGTACAACATACTTTGTAGTGTTTCGCACTAATAACTTCTGATATGGCTGCCACAGGTGAAATGTTGGCAGATCAGAAGGCAGACAAAGGCTCCTCAAGCTGCTGGTGCTATCCACACTGAATTTGAGAGAGGCTTTATATGTGCTGAGGTATCTTCTCTCTTGTTCTGCCTCTTAGTGAAAGTTTGCACTCTTAATGACTTCAATCCTCCATAGATCTTTTTATTTGTCAAATGTGGTACAGTTTTTGTGTGCTTTTGCTGACCAGTGGTGGTATTAATCGTGAAATAGTATGTAGAGATGAAGTTCTGCCTCTTAGTGAAAGTTTGCCCTCTTAATGACTTCAATCCTGCATACGTGTTTTTATTGGTCAAGTGTGGTGCAGTTTGTGTGCTCTTGCTGATCAGTTGTGGTATTAATTGTGAAGTAGTATGTAGAGATGGAGTTTAAAGAATATTTGAATTATGGTAATTATGTTAAATCCTTATATACTTCTATTTCTTTGTTAATATACCTAGATTTTATTGCAGGGGCATGCTATACTTTCTTTGACATTTTGCATTTACACTGCCCACCCTTTGACCTATAAAAGTTCACAGTATCGGTACAAGAATTGGTTTCAGACCCTTCATTTTAGTATCGGTATCTGCAGTTTCAAAAGTTTTTGATCTGAGTTTCAGAGTTATTGGTTTCGAAAGCCAAGTTAATAAAAGTTTATAACAAACTAGAACATATTTGATACATTTAGATTGTCACAATTGAGATTGATATGAGCCTCCGCCAGAAGAGGAGTCGAGACAATTCAGGAGGCAACAACCATGGAGCAGCCAAGCGTCATCAGGGACAGCAGAAGACCTTGCCGGATCAGCTTTTGGTTCAGCAAGAGGTTCCCCAGGCACTCACCCTATTTCAGCAGCAGGAACAGATTACCTGTGCCTATTGTAAGAGGCCAGGACATGGACGAAAGGAGTGCAGGATGTAAGCCCCCCGAATTTCCAGAATTTATTTTCGAATTTTCTAAATGAATTATTTTCGATAATTCATTTTATTTAAATTAATTTGATCATTAAATGCTCTTAACCGTGACTTTTATTTCTAGAGCATCAGGGATGCCAGTCTCTGAAAATTTTCTTCTTGAAGTTTGTAGTAGACGAGATTATCTTCATGTTGATATATCGTGTCCCACTCGAACTTATTCCCTTGTGCTCCATTTGCCTCGCGCAACTTTCGGGTCAATTTAGACCAATTTATCGTCTGTCGTAATTCGTGACTTAACTTCCAACTTAATTTCTGGGCCCGACATCGGTCCAACCTAGTCGACCCAAAGTATGGACATGGCCCATATGAAGCCTACTACCCACATGATGCTTGTGTCCCATTTATTGGAGTCCCCATATGTTACTTATTTACCCATGATCATAAATACCTATTTAAATTTAATTATTGCACCATGTCCGATTTTGACCCGACCCGGCTCGACCGAACCCGAACCCAAGCTCCATGTTGTCCCCTCATGACTACCAAAATACCCCACACAATTTCTCTCTTTTTCATATTTAAAATATCTCTTTATTTTTCTATAAATATATATCTCTCTCCACTTATATTATATGTATATATATCCCACACAATTTCTCTCTTTTTCATATTTAAAATATCTCTTTATTTTTCTATAAATATCTCTCTCTCTCCACTTATATATATATATATATATATATATATATATATATACATATCTCTCAAATCTCTCTCTAACTCCCACACTCCACCACCTCACACCTACACACACACAAACACCTTACCCCCCTCCTGTACGAGCAGCCTATCCCCCCTCTCTCTAAATATCTCTCTCTTTATATATTATACACACACACACACTCTCAATTATTTCTCTCTTTCTTAATAATACAACTCACAACACCACCATCCCCCAAACCGGCCGACCTCCCTCTCCACCTGGCCGAGCTCCTCCCCGACTTCTCCATCTCCTCCTCCTCACTACTTCATCACCATCATCAAGCTCATCACCATCATCATCCTCATCAAACACCACCACTCTCACCATCTCCACAACTACACACCACCACCACCGCACAACCACCCCCGTCGTGCCCGGCGCTGCGCCGTCGCCGCCACCGCACCGCGCCACCGCCGCCACCCGCCCGTGCAGCAGCAGCAGCGAGCTGCAACAGCTAGCAGCAGCAGCTGCAGCGAGCAGGCGCAGCAGTAGCCGCGGCCGACCGGCGCCGTGCGGTCCCCCGTGGTCCCCTTGGCCGGGCACACCCTCCCGTGGCGGCCACCGTCCTCCGGGACGCGTCGTTTAGGCGATTCGTGCGTTTTGCACGGAATCCCGTCGACGCGCGCGCGAACGAGATCCAGAAATGGCGTTCCGTCGCAGCGACTTTGCGCACATTTTTCGAGAAATCCGACCGTTGGATCGGTGATTTCTTTGCTCCGCCACAATCTCGATGTATACCCTTTCATCCCTCTCAAATTTCATCTGTTAATTTCATCGTTTGATAGATCAAAATCGACCACCAAGTTGACTTTTTAATTTGAACTATTTTTGGACAATTTTGTGTTTGCAAAAACAAAAGTTCTTTTATTTCACAAACTTTGTAAGAAGATTACAATTGAATTCTGGGAAAGTACAACTATAGGAATCCGATCTGAAGACGATCGCTTTATCCCTTGGACGATGTGAACTTTGAAGACGATAGCATCTGAAGAATGCAGCAGCACTTGGACAAGAACTCCTGATCTCTGGTGATAATAATGATCTGATCCCCTCAATGAAGGACTTGAAACTCTATTTATAGAGTTCTAGAAATAACTAATTTGTAGTTATTCTGAATTGCGCAGGCTGGATTGCGCAGGCATTGGACTGCGCAGACTACAGTTGCGTTGGCTTTTGGTGGTTACTCAATCATGGGCTAACTGTATTTAGACGCGTGGCATTGTCTGATTGAAATGCGCTTGGTCGTGTACAGGAAGCTGTCACGTGTTGAGCAATTGATGGCATGTAAGCCACGTACAAAATGTCAGTTATCTTGATGGATCGTGCCACTTGAACAGCGCTAGCTTCAGACTGCGCTGGGATCGAACTGCGCTGAAGAGGATCTGGCAGACTGCGCTTCGGTTGGGTTGGCAGATTGCGCTGGGAGTTGACAGCTGGACCGTGCTAGGATTTGGACAGCTGTCCTAGAATGCGGCACGGCTCGAGAAACGAAGAGGCTCCTCGCCTTTCGGGCTGTCAGTTGTCAGAAGATCTAATTTTGTGTCAGGTAATGATGACGTTGCCACGTCAGCATAGCGCGCTTGGATATTGGCGCAGTTCAACCTCGCGCAGTTGATTTGTTGCGCAGTCTGCTTCATGCGCAGTTCATTGAAAGGTGCGCAATTTGGTTTTCATTGCTTTTTTGATGGGTGCAACTTGATTTTTAGGACCTACAAGATCCCCTTCAAAGTTTTCGAAATTTGAAAATATTCAAAGTTTCAAAATACTTTGAATTTCGAATTTAAAATCAAGTTTCGCAAGTTGCGCTTTGATTGCGCGTTTGGAGGAATCAGCTCCGACTTTCTCGGCGCAATCGGGGGTGACTGTTACACTTCTAGAAAACTATAAATAGTTTCATTCTTTCAGTCTTTCATCCTTTACTTGTTTTCGATTTTCTCAAGAGACAAAAGCTCATCTCCTTCTCCGACTACTTCTTCTCCTTCCCGTCGACGACAGCGATGGCTCCCAAGCGTACAACCACTGAGAAGGGCAAGGCCCCCGCCGAGCCTTCGACTCGTGTTGCGCCACGAGCATCTCATCATGAGATAGGTCACCCAGCGCTGCAAGGTAGATGTCGAACTATGATCGAAACCCTTTTTAGGGTTCTTGATATTTTCAGACCTTCATACCTCTCTTTTTAGAGATTGATGGTATTTGCGCTATCCTGTTTAGGGTTTCGTTTGCATTCACAATAGTTTTCATTTTTATGAAAACTATACTCTTGCGCAATCGGATGGAAAGCGCTGACAAAATGTTCGGCGCAATCCATCGTTTTGCGCAAATCAGTTGTGCCAGCGCAAACTGATGTCTTGCGCAAGTATGTTAGCGCAAACTGACGTCTTGCGCACGTTGACTGTGCTGGCGCAAACTGATAACTTGCGCATGTTGACTATTGCTGGCGCATGTTGACTATTGCTGGCGCAATTTGATAAATTGCGCATGTTGACTATTGCTGGCGCAATTTGATAACTTGCGCAAATTGATGATCTTCTGTAGAGACTTTTTGATTTTGCATGTATTGATCCTTGTTTCTTTATTTGATGCAATTAACATCAGGGAAGACCCCAACTATGAGGTCTTTGCAGGATCCTTGGCTGAACCTGAATACAAGATTTATCTCATGTGGTATTTCCTCAGTACGCCTTACCGTCATCTCGGCAAGCCGTCTTGACTGCACATGACAACGAGACTTTGCTGTGTCTGATGAATGGGCAACCTCTTTATACTGCTGACACAGTTACTCATAAGAAGCCGTTGTTCTTGTTCGGTGAAGCCTTTGACAAGAATTCTCAGCCAAGACCTCGTATGGAACATAGAATTTTCCAGAGGGGCGAGAAGACAATCCTTCTGCCGGAGATCTCTAGATGCCTTCCTCTGTCTCGATATGCTTTTGCAAGCTATCCCAGAAGAATGGAATGTGATATAACTTCACTTCAGCAAGCCCGAACAGGAAATATCTGTGTCAAGAAGGGTTCTGGCAACAAAGACATATTCTACAGTTCCTCTGAGCGCCATAGCTCCTTACTTAGAGGACTAAAGCCCGGCTGTATCCCGCCAGAAGATTCTTCCCTGCTACTACCGGTGAGAACTCCGATATTCGCAAATGAGTTTGCAAAGGTAGAGGGAAGGTATCCAGACCAAGAGTTGCGGCTGACAGGTCTCGTGAACCTAGATAATAAGAGATGGATCTGTATAGCCAATTGGATATTGGTCCAATTCGAAGCGCGGCTCAAGGAAGTCGATCTGTACCAAGCAGTGTACTCCACTGTCTACGGCTTTCCCCCCAATCCTCGTCTATTCCTCGCGTTGGCAAAAAGATACAACTACAGAACCGGGACTTTCATGATGCCAGAGATTGGGTTAGCTTTGCACGAGATGAAGTACATCTCCAGCCTGCCAATGGGGGATATCCCCTATGAAGAGTTTGTCCCGACAAACGATGAATTGGACAGACTACGCCAAGAGAACGCTGATATGGTGGCTGTGTTTGAAGAACTCCTTTGCCACTACAAGATCTGTTCTCTCTACTACAAGAGTGGCACATCCGGAACATGCTACTCTACCAAATGGCTGCCGTACCTTTTCCTCAACCACATCATCGAGAAGAAGACTAAGGAGCATGAAAACTGCCATCCTAACTACTTCCGACCACTTAGCGATAGCGAAGTGATGGGGCTGATGGAGACACATAAAGATATGGATATCAAGATCAAGGATGATCTCCAATGTCCTCCTTTCAAGGAAGGAGACATTATTGAGAGTTACATGAGGATGGGCTATAGGCCCATGTCGAAGGAGGCCCAGCTAGCGGGTTTCCTCACTTACTGGCTCCGACGATGTCGTCCTTGGGGCCAGTGCAGTCGACCGCTTCCATCGCGGTGTGCTTTTTGCTGCTGTCCGTCTGGTTTTCGGCGACCGGATGGATTTGTTATCTGCCGTGACCTGCAGGGTGAATGCCGGCCTTCGCCTCTACGTCGATTCAATGATTAAAGGGATAGGAGAGAAGGGAAGCTTTCCTCGGGTATAGCTGCCATATACATACTTATTCGGATGGCTGCTTCTCCATCATCCTTCACTAATGAACCCTGATATGGGGGCAGTAGGCGGCAGCTTCCTAAGAAGATTTTCTGGATGCAAGTGGATTTATACCACTTTGAGAGATTGCCGACGTGCACTGAATCTCGGTAGAGGATGGAGCTTCTACTGTGTTACCCCTCCAGTCGGTTATGAGCATATGTCTACAAACCTTGTGGACTCCGGGAGGATGCAGCCTTTGGGCCACACAGCTTTTGATTGGCTGAGGACAATCCGGCCGTCACACCTGGTATACAGGTTCGAGGATGAATGCTATCTCGAGCCTTATCTCCCTAGCCGTTTTGCGCGCCAATTCGGTTATGACCAGTTCCATGTAGGTAATGCTATCACATGCCTACAAGGAAAAGGGTTTTTAATTGATGGAGCCCGGACTTGGGCATATTACAATGCTCGGGACACAAGGACGACGTTCTCGATGCCGTCCAGAAATGATCGAGGTCCTCGCATGCTGTATACGTACTCGATCTTCTATACATCAGCAAACACTTTTGCTGAAAACTTCAATCTGGCAGACAGTTTCGCAACGGCAACTCGATTCAAGAAAGGAGCACCTGTTCTGGTGCTTCCTGGTAATGATGAAGAGCATGAGCCAGCCGACGCACCATTAGAAGCTTCGAGAGACGCCAACTTTCCTGAAGAAGTCAACGAGCCATTGCGCGTCTCTCTAAAAGTTGTAAGATTTCCGGCCAAGGAGAAGAAGAGGAGGGCAGAAGAACCTTCTTCTCCAGTCTCTAAGAAGGTTGTTTTAGAATCATCGGAAAGGGTCACTACCCGGTCGCAATCTCGGCAGCAGGCTGAGTCAACTCAGAGAGAAGAGGCGACGACCCCGACCTCCATTCAAAGACAAGAACATGTTATAGACGTAGAGAGTCCGGAGAGACCTCTACACAGAAAGAAGATAGCCTTCAAAAAGAAAGTAGTCACTCCACCAAGACCTATCCTGGCATCAGTCCTGACAAGTGCGGTCGCCGGAGTTATGATGCCGTCTCCTACACCTGCCTCTGAGCCCAGATAGGAAGCTTCCAGTGCAGAGAAGGGGACGAGGTTGTAGAGACAAGAGAGGAGATCGCGGAGACAGAGGATGAAGCTGCAAAAACAAGAGAAACAACCGCAACTCTGATTCCAATCAACGAGTCAGAAACGTCTCTCGAAGTATTGCGATCTCCTACACTTGCACCGGAAACTGCCCATCTTCCAGCTTCTCCAAGATCACTTCGTGCTGAAGAAGACAAATTAATGATTGAGGCTCTAGAAGACTGTGACTTCGGCTTCCGTGATGACGTAGATCCGGTCGCCGCAAGTGATAGCGAGGAAGCCCGAGAAGAAGGTGCGGATGATGAAGAAACATCAGCAGAGACTGTTGATGACACTCCGAATCTGGAAGAGGATGCTGATGCTCATGCATCCCAAGAAAAGAATGCTGTTAATGACATAGCACCGGAGGAAGCTGCTATTACTGATCCAAGAGGTATTGAATGATATTGACAATCTTCTTTTATAGATCAAATGACTGACATCTTAACTTTCATTTATGCAGAAATTCAATCTTCTTCAATTCCTCCAATATGCACGGATATAGTGCAAACAACAGCGATTGCTAGCAGCAGCCGACATTTTTCAGGCGGCTCTGAAGCAGGAAGTAGTCAGGCAGTGATGTCTGAAGCTACTTCTGCGAGATTGCAACCTATGTCAATAGATGACAAACTTGTCACTAGACCCAGCAATGGTAAGATTGCCCATATTTTTGATCCTTTTTGATAGTCGCTAACGACAGCAAACTGATGGTGTTTATTTGATTTCGCAGAGGAACACCTGGGAGGGGCAACTAGCTCCACCATGGCTCCCTTGACCAAAGAGACTTCAACTCATGTTCACGAAGTCGAACGTCCACTTGTACAGGCATCTGCTGCTTCAGCTTCCACAGGAGTAGCTGCTATACCTGGTGCAGCAGCTACCAACAGATTTATAGTTGGTTCCTTCACCAACCTCTTTTTCACTTCATTAGGACCCTTAGTAGAAAGGGTTATGGAGAGAGAGAACGTTGGTTTCATCACCGTCAGAAATCCAACTACTTATCTGATCAGCGCTATCCGAAGTCAGGGTGATGAAGCTCAAGCTACTTATCTTGAACATATACTGGATGAGCTGGAGGAATCAATTAAGATGTACAAGGGTCTTAATCGGGGGGAGGTAGAACCCCTAGTGAATGCTGAGTTTGAAAAGAAGACTCGAGAAGCTGCGGCCACAAAAGCTGCTTTCCAGACTTTCTTGGACACTTATGCCACAAAGGCTTCAGAGTATGATTCCCAGATGGAGATAATAGCGTCTGCTGCCGGGGAGAAAGAAAAGAAGGTTGCTGAACTGAAGGCGGAGTCTGCTCGTCTTCAAGAAGAGTTGAGGATCGTTCAGCTTGCTCTTGAGGAAGAGACTACACAGCATGAAGCTGCCGTTCAGCAACTTGACATTCTAACTCGTGAGAAGAATGAGTTTGTCAAGACGCATCAAGATGAAATCACCCGCCAGCTAGTGACCTTGCCAACCTTTGATGATGAATCTGGAATGGCGGAAGCTAGAAGACGGGTGTTGGATTCGCGTGAAGGACGGCTCCAATCTTTAAAGCAGCAGATAGCTAACTTGATGACACCTCCAGCGGAATAGAAAACCTTTTTGTATTTTCTCTTTATGATATGACTTTTTGTAATGCCTCTAATTTTGATCAATAAAAAAGACATTATTTTTGTGGCTCTATTATTTATTGCAGATAATAGCGATAGAAGATATATTCAGAGGTTCCGGACATGATATATCTCTTGATGTAGAAAATAATTATATTCATTATATCTGCTCAGAGGTAATGTGGACATGGCAGAATATAATTTGTTGAATGTCATTATTTCGGTAGACAACTTAATCAAAAATAAATACGTGACAAGCTGCTGATATGAACGAACGGTTGAATCGTCAAAATGCATGAACGAAATGAATCGTCAGAATGAACGGATGAACCGTCAGAGGAATTGAATGAACGGGTGAACCGTCGGATGAATGGATGAACGGGTGAACCGTCGGATGAATGGATGAACGGGTGAACCGTCGGATGAACGGGTGAACCGTCGGATGAATGGGATAAACGGGTGAACCGTCGGATGAATGTAATGAACGGGCGAACCGTCGGATGAATGTAATGAACGGGCGAACCGTCGGATGAATGTAATGAACGGGCGAACCGTCGAATGAATGGAATGAATGGGAATGAATGTTGCGAAGAACGCGTCGCTTCGTTGTTTCACGAATCTCTGTCTATAAATAGAACAGAAAATTAGATGGAATGATCACTTTCACTTTTCAACACAAAGATGTCGTCTGGAGATGCATCCAAGAAGGCTGAGATCGCCCCGAAGGTTGAAGCGGGCACTGAGGAACGTCCAATCGAGCCGACCCAGCCAAAGCAGACAGAAGCGGGCGAAGGTTCGTCTGCACCCAAGCCGCCAAGGGACATCTTGGACTTCCTACTTGAACCAGGGACGACGGAGGAAGAGGAGGCTAAACGACTGGTCGTTTGCAAATTTTTAGTGGGTTCGAGCAAAGATGTCCTCAGCTCTTTTGCCGATTATGTTTTTGAAAAGGACGGTAGTGGTCCTCGTCCTGTCTTCAAGAAGGACGATAGTGATTCCCGTCCTTGATATTATGTAACATCGTTTATGATGAAATAAAATCAAACTTTATTTATGAACTGTCTGATCATATTTATGAAATCACTGTTACATTTATACATAGTATTTTTGAGGAACTTGCCATTGATGGGCATCATTGCAACTCGACCGTCCAGCTGTGAGAGTTGATAGGCTCCATTTGAGAAGACTTTGCTTACAATCTATGGACCTTCTCACTTTGCGTCGAATTTGCCCTTGCTCATATGAGTCATAGTCATGGGACGTATGACGGTTAGAACCAATTCTCCTTTCTGAAAAGCCCTGACCTTAACTTTGCGATTGAATGCTTTTGAGATTCGGGCTTGATATAACTCAATATGCTGTTGAGCCAATAACCTTTTCTCGTCGAGCGCTTCTAATTCTTGAAGTCGAAGGAGATCGTTGTTCTCTGTAGTGAGCTCATTGGCAACAGCAATCCTCAAGGAAGGAATTTGAAGTTCCAGAGGTAGAACTGCTTCGCAACCGTACACCAGAGAGAAGGGTGTACAGCCTGTGGGGTTGCGGACCGTTGTACGGTAGGCCCATAGACATTCTCCAAGCTTTTCACTCCAGTTTCGTTTGTTAGTAGACACAAACTTCTTAAGGAGCTTGATGATAGTCTTGTTGAAGGCTTCAGCTAAACCATTAGCAGCAGGATTGTAAGCTGTCGAAGCGACATTGTCAATCCGATGATCATCACAAAACCTGGTAAACTTCTGACTGATGAACCGAGGTCCGTTGTCATGAATGATTCGTCGAGGTACCCAAAATCTGTAAATGACATGGTGTTTGACGAAGTTGATGACGCTGCTGGTTTTAACTTCAGCCAGAGGTATAGCTTCAGCCCATTTGGAGAAGTAGTCGGTTATTGCTAGTATGAACCGATGTCCTCTAGAAGAAGGAGGGTTGATACTTCTAGGAGGGTTGATAGGACCTATAATATCCATGCCCCAAGCTTCGAAAGGCCAGGAAGCGGCAGTTGGATGCAGAAATTCTGACGGTTGGTGAATAAAATCTGCGTGGATTTGACAAGCTCGACATTTCCTTGCATATTCGATAGCATCAGACACTATAGAGGGCCAATAATAACCCATTCGTCGGATACGATCTTGTAGCTTAGGGTCGGGTTGATGTGATCCACAAACGCCATCATGAGCTTCACGCAATACTTGCTTTGCTTCATCACCAGCAAGACAGCGTAAAAGGAGACCGTCATAAGTCCGTCGATAGAGAGTCTTGGTGGTCTGATTATAGTAGAATCGCAGAGACCGCCGACGAATACTCGTAGCCTCCTTAGGGTCTTCAGGAAGTATATCATGAACTACGAAATCGATGAAGGGAGCTCTCCAATCTTCACTGATAACATTGGCTTCAGTAAAATTACTGAGCTCAATATTACGATTGTTTTCGATGCAAAACAATTTCCGATTAGAGACAACCACCACCTGCTGTCTTTTGATAGGGATGGCTAAGACTGCTGCAAGATTGGCCAAAGCATCTGCTTCGGTATTGCAAGCTCGGCGAGCATATTCGATGAAGAAGGCTTTGAATGATGTAGCCACGCTGATTGCAGCTTCATGATAAGGCACTAGATCTTGATGACGAACTTCATAGGTTTCTCTAACCTGGTTAACAACCAGCTTGGAGTCACCATAGACTTCAAGATATTCGACGTCCAGTTGCTTAGCTAATTGAAGGCCAATGAGTAGAGTATTGTATTCTGCTACGTTGTTGGAGCAAGGTTCATCTAGGGAGTAGGCTCTTTGAATAATTGACCCGTCTGGAGAAACAAGAACAACCCCAACTCCTGCGACAATGGCACCGTTTGGTCCGATCCTAGATGCTCCGTCGAAGAACAGACGCCAAGTAGGAAATTCTTCAGAGATCATATTTGATTCCAATGTCTCGTCTGGAATTTTATCATAGAGTTTGGATGTCTCTGGTATAGGATGAGCTGCTAAAAGTCAGCTAGTGCTTGACCTTTGACAGACTTTTGTGGAACATAAACCATGTCATATTGGGCTAGCAGAATGGCCCATGTAGCTAACCGAGAATTGAGTGTGCTGGGTTTCTTCATTAATACCCGATGAGGATAAACTCGGGGTATGACATGAATAGTTTGTCCAATGATATAATGTCGAGTCTTTTGAACAGCGAACATAAGAGCTAGGCATTCTTTTTCAACCGGACTATAACGGTGTTCGGCACCAATCATAGTATGACTGAGATAATAGATGGCTTGTTCATGACCTTCTTTATTCTTTTGGGCAAGTAAAGCACCCAATGAATGATCCATAGCACGGACATACATTAAGAATGGTATGCCTAAGATCGGTGGCACCAAGACTGGTGGGTTCATGAGATATCGCTTTATGTCATCGAATGCTTGTTGACATTCGTCGGTCCAAATAAAAGATACACCCTTCTTCATTAGCTGAGTAAATGGTCTGCAGCGTCCAGACAGATTCGAAATGAACCTCCTGATGTACGCAAGTCGACCTTGGAATTCTCGTAGCTCTTTTAGGTTGCGTGGAGGACGCATCTCTTTAATGTCTTTGATCTTCTCGGGATCCACGTGTATACCTTTAGAGGTAATGACGAAGCCGAGAAATTTGCCACTAGAGACACCGAAGAATGACTTGGTGGGATTCATCTTTAACTGATGTTGGCGCATGAGAATGAAGATAGTTTTTAAATCTTGGATGTGATCTTCCTTTAGACGACTCTTGACGGCTATATCGTCAACATAGCATTCGACAGTCTTACGAAGATGATCTCGAAAAATGGTACTCATAGCTCGTTGGTAAGTTGCACCCGCGTTCTTGAGACCAAACGACATCACAGTATAGCAGTAGACTCCGCGAGGGGTGCGGAAAGAAGTGTGTTTTTCATCTTCAGGATTCATCCGAATCTGATTGTATCCAGAGAATCCATCCATGAAGGATATCCTTTCGAACCCACAAGTATTGTCGATCATGACATCTGTAATGGGGAGAGGAAATTCATCCTTTGGCAAGCTTCATTAAGATCCCGGAAGTCAATGCAAACTCGAACTTTGCCAGTTTTTTTCAAGACTGGAACAACATTGGCTACCCAATCTGGATGTTGTTCTTCTCGAATAAAGCCATAAGCTATGAGCTTTTTGACTTCATTATCAATAGCGTCCATCATTTCTGGCTTGAATCGCCTTTGATGTTGTTTGACTGGCTTTGCATTAGGCAAAATATTTAGTTTATGAGTAGCCACTTTGGGATCTAAACCTGGCATGTCTTCATAATTCCAAGCAAAGACATCAATGTATTCCCGAATAAGAAAAATTAATTCTTGCTTATCTGCCTCTGGAAGGTTCTTGCTGATGAATATTGGACGAGGTGACCCGCTTTCTTCTACGTCAATTTGAACCAATTGATCTTCGGTAGGAGGTTCTCGTTGTTCGAATCGGAGTTCCCATTGGGTATTCATTCGTTGAGCCCAAGGATCTGTTTCGGGATTTTCTTCGATGTCTTCGTCATAGTCTTCTGGAAGTTCGGCGGAGACCATGTTAGAAGATACGATCAGCCGATGAACCTGACCAATGCTGGTGTCAGAGTCCCATGATCTGGAATCAGAAGAGTTAGAGCGCTCCTCACTATCGGATTCGGAGACTTTCGGAGATAATACCGGAGGTGAAGCATATCCGAGACCTCTTTTTGTCCTGCTGTAGTACATCTCTGATTTTCCTTTAGGGACAACCGTACGGATAGGAGTTCTTCTACCCTTACCGTAGTTGAGGCTATTCTTGAAGTCATAACCCATCTTTCGGATGATGTCTTTTGATTGTTGAGTATAACGACGAAGTTGGAGACGTCCCATATCGTTATTTTTGCTATCATCCGTATAGCTGAATTTTTGTTCTGGTCCTTTACTAAAAAGTATTGGACTTTTGCCTCTTTTTCGAGAAGGGACAACAAAGTATGAATCATCTGGGTGTTCGAGTAAGACTTCTGTTTGAAGAGACTGTACAACTCCCATTGTAAATGACTGAAAGCTATCTAACATATCCAAATAGCACTTAGCATGATAAATGACATCAGTATACTGGAAAGGAGATGCTTTTTCATTAATTTGTACATCTGTATTTACAACAGGACCTTTAGCCTTAGCAGGCTTGGTCAGATTGATTACAAGAGGGGGAGAAGAAGAACGTGGAGGCTTGCTACGACGAAGGTCAATGACAAGTGGCTCAGAGGAGGTGAGCTCCCTTTTATCCTTGTTACGAGATAAATCAATAACAAGTGGCTCAGAAGAGGTGAGCTGCATTTTATCCTTGTCACGACGTAAGTCAATAACAAGTGGCTCAGAAGAGGTGAGCTCCCTTTGATCTTGACCACCATCAGTTGGTTGCTTCTGGACTGGAAAGTGAATAGCCAGTGGTTTGGAGGACTGAGGATGAGAAACATGCCCTTTGACAGGTATGATGAGGGTGTCATTGGGCACTGCTTCTTGTTCTTCTTCAGTGTCCAGAGCCAATACTACCTTCATGAACTCATCCTTATACATGCGAGCATCGTTACAATATGCTTCGACACCTTTGAAAGGGTAGAGATCCGCAACCTCTTTTTGAACCTCTCCATTGTCATCAACGTATTTGAAACATTGATGGAGAGTCGAAGGAACAATGTTGTGTTCATGCAAGAATGGTCCCTCCAAAAGAGCATTGTAAGAGCAACCATGGTTTTCTATAATGTAGAAGGTCACCTTTGTGCGGAGATTGTCTATTTGGAGTTTTAAGCGAATCTTGTCCAGAGGCTCACTTCTTCCCTGGTTAAACCCCAAGATGGTGGTGATTGTACCAGAAAGACTATGTACTGGGATCTTCAGTGCATCTAGCATTGTCTTTGGCATGATGCTGAGTGCTGACCCTGGATCTATCAGAATACGATCGACTTTCATCGAGTCGACATATCCTGTATAGTATAGAGGACGGTCATGCCTATTGTCTTCCATCAGCATATCATCCTGTGTGAAGGTAATGTTTGGAATTAACTCCAACACACTGTGACAATGGAGGCAAGAGACAGGCTCTGCTGTCGGCTTCTTTAGAAGAGTTAGACAGGTTTCTGCCTGCATTAAAGCTTCACTCAGAGTTTCTCGAGTCTCTTTGGAGAGGCTCAAGAGCTCGAAGATTGACAGCCTGGCCGGTGTATTGGCTAGTTGGGCCAAAATATCAAAGTTGTATGGCTTCTCAAGTCCAGAAGGAGATGACTTCTTCAAAGGCTTGTCGAAGCGGACTTGTTGTTTGCCTTTGTCGGCTACCGTCGGCTTGGGAGGAGTAGGTTCTACAACCAGTGAGGATGCAGAAGGGATGTCTTCAGTGGAAACAGGTTGCACTGGAGCGGACTCAGAAGAAGAAGCAGGGTTTTCTTGATTTTCAGGAACTTCCCGTAGGTAGGCTTTCCCTGACCTAGTGCCCAGCAAGATTTCCTCTTCAACTATGGGGTCAAAAGACACCATATTGCAGATCTTTGTTCTGCCTTTGGAGCGGTCTTTTTGCTTAGACGAAGAAGGAGCCTTGAAGTCTGAAACAAGATCAGGATGAATCCACATAATCTCACCATTATCGAGAGATAAGGGGACGAGACCTTCACTTCGTGGAGGAGGGAGATTCTCGATCTCCAGAGTGGCCTTGGGGATAGGGATGACACCATGCTGTACCATATGTGGAGGGAAGTTACCGAACTGTACTGAGACCATGTTCGCGGTAACAGTCTTCTCATCTTGTTGAAGAGTGACAACACCAGCGTTGACTAACTCTTGAATTTTGCCTTTGAGCACGTAACATGCTCGAGTGAGATGCCCAATGAACCTGTGATAAACACAATATTTGGGATGATCAGTCTTACCGACCTCGTCGGGCTTCTTCGGGTCTGGGAGTTGGAGCTTATTGCTTTTGATTAAGCAATCGAAGATGATCACGGTGTCGTTCTCGTCAAAGGAGTACTCTACTTTCGGACGAGGTTCCCTTGGTGGAGGGGCAGAAGGAGTAGAAGTAGACGTAGGTGGAGCCACGTTGACAGCCAGAGATTCTTTGCTCTTCAAATTGATGTTCAAAGTTTCTTTACCCTTGCGGTTGTTCTGACGATTACCGCTACTAGATATCGGGTGTTCATCCCGGTCGGGATTAGACATGTGTACCCCCAACTGCTTGAACTTGTCAGTGCTAACTTCAGCTGCTTTAGTATTGACAATGAATGATGGCCAGTCTTGAAATTGAGTTGACCCCGTCCACATGCTGATAATAGGCAAAAGATTTGCCTTGCAGGTATCTATAGTAACAGCGGCCGAAGTTCCAGGAGGCATCTTTAATGCTTCTCGGCGGAATCTTTCAATGAAACTCTCAGCGGTTTCATTATGTCTTTGTTTGATCTTGTTGAGGGCCGACATGGTCATGTCGTTGATTCCCTCATAGAATCGTTCCAAGAAGATTTGTTTAAGACCCGAGAAAGAAGTGATACAACCATCAGGCAAGCTTCTATACCAATCGTATGCTACACTGGCTAAACATCCGACGAATACCCTGGTAAGAAGAGCGTCATTTGGCTGAAGTTGAACGGTCATTACCTCAAAGTGGTTAATGAACTGACTTGGAGAAGTGCTTCCGTCAAACAACGAAATTGTGGGAATCTTGTACTTCGAAGGAAATGGGACTTCCTTCCATTCAACCGGATAGGGTTGTTTGATTCCCAATCTCTGTAAATTGTCCTTCTCTTTAAAAGCCTCGAATTGAGTGCGCAAGAGTTTGACAGCTTCATTCGCATCCTCCGATAATGAAGGAGCAGGCTGAATTATAGTGTTAGGGGGAGGGACAGCGTGGTAAGTACTACCCCCAGCTCCTGACTGCCTGGGTGTGGGTTGAATTTGTACATGGGGTATTTGAGGAGATACTACCCCCAGACCTGTATTGACAGGGACCGACGATGCTATAATCTCAGGATTTGCAGCAGGTGCGGTCGGTGGTACTGTATGTTGGCCACGATGATAGAATGCATACTTGCGACCATTTCAGCCATGGTCTTCAGCTTGTCCTCCAGTGCAGCTATTCGTTGTTCTTGATTTGCTGAACTAGAAACATCTGGGTCTTCCGTAACAACATAAGCTGTCACTTCTCTAGGTACAGTAGAGGACACTGTCTATTCAGAACTTTCGCTATATGCATCATAGTCAGAGAAAGAATCATCTTCTGGGTGAGAAGTAGGAAGATGACCAGAAGGTTCTTGGAGAAGATTCCTTTGACCGATTGTATCTCGGCTTTGGGATCGGGTGTGTCGAAATACTCCTTCAGAAGATTCTTGGAGTAAATCTAAGTACCGCTGGCTGGGTTTACGGGGCTAGCACTTTCTACCCCCAGTGTCTCGAGAAGCCATGTTGACGGAAGCATACAACACTTCGTCTTCGTATTCTGACATTGGTTCAGAAGTTGCAAAATTCAGACGATCGAAGACAGATCGTTTTGTTGTCTGGCAACAGCACTGGATGACAACCTTGTGATTACAATGGTATTCAAATGGTTGAACTGGAGGTGTTGAGATATTATTCCGCTTTTGCTTGAGATGCTCTCGGAGGTCAGGAACAATGGTGTGATGAGAAGAAGTTTGAGGGACGTATTCTTTGACAACATTCGGAACGTGGTTCTGGCTCTTCAGATGTTTTGTCCCGTGAGTATACAGGGAAGTACTCACTTCGTTAGCATAGGTGTTAGGATTTTTCATCCTGGAAGTTTGCCTCTGATGTGGGTTCATCTTCGGCATTGGCTGCTTGCGTTTCGCCGAAGTTGATGTAGACCGAGGTCTATTGAGATAATCCCGTAGATCAGCAAACTCACCTCCAGGGGTTTCTGTCTGAGACACCAGTAATTTTTCCTGCTTTGAGCGGGATATCCGGAGAGTTGGGAGATCTTGGAGTTCCGCTACCGGAGTAGGCAGAATACCTCTTTGATCAGTACATTTCCCTTTGGCGGGGAGAGAAGAACTCTTGTTTGAGACAGTTCTTGTATTGATTGGTGCCGAGGCACGTTCAGATTGATCTTCCGAGGTAAAGACCAGGGAAGACTGAGAAAAGACCAAAGGACCTTTTCCCTTGTTTTGTGAAGAAGGGTTGGCTAAAAAACATTTTCCTCTGTTGTCTTCCAAGTCGTGGAACGAGGAAGTTCGAGAAAAGACCAACGGGCCTTTTCCTTTGTTCTGAGGAGGAGGAGGAACAGTCAACATACTACCCCCAGTGGATTGCGCTGGAGCAACAGGGTGCTTGGGAAGAGGAACAGAGTTTTTCCCCTTGCTGTGAGAAGAAGGGAGATTAGCCAAAGGGCTATCCCTATTAGACTGCACTGGAACAGCTTGCGCAGAGGTTGAAGTGGCAACAGGCGCATTGGCTGATTGCGCTCGGAAAGCTTTGACAGATGGCCTTTTGGCCACAGAAACTGTAGTTTGTGTAGCAGGAGTCCTGGCTTCAGAATGTTTAAGTTGCACTCTGGTTGCAGGAGTAGTGGATTGCGCAGGAGCAAGAGTTGCTGTAAGTTGCGCCAGGGGAAGAGGAGTCTTGCTCTTTGCTAGATCAGCATAGGAAGTGGCTTGCGCGGCAGCAAGAAAAGCAGTGCACTGCGCATGGGCAGTAGAAGCTTTGGCTTGCGCTTTGGCAGCGCTGGTGATGTTTTGCGCAAGGACAGAAGAGACTATTGGTTCCTTGGTAGCAGAAATAGCAGGCTGCACAGATGACTGCACAGAGGATTGCGCAGAGGACTTAGGAGTCCACACTGAACGGACCCTGCTCTTGGCAGAGGCCACAGTGCGACGAGTAGTCCCAGAATTGATCATCGCTTCGTAGGCAGTCTGGTTGACCTTCACAACCAGCGTCTTCTGCGTCTTTCCGATAGACGCAACGTCACATTGAGTTGTCACTTCCTCGTCGGAGGAGAAAGTCGTCCCCAGCAGAGTCGCCATTTTGTTTGAAAAAACAAAAGTTCTTTTATTTCACAAACTTTGTAAGAAGATTACAGTTGAATTCTGGAGAAGTACAACTATAGGAATCCGATCTGAAGACGATCGCTTTATCCCTTGGACGATGTGAACTTTGAAGACGATAGCCTCTGAAGAATGCAGCAGCACTTGGACAAGAACTCCTGATCTCTGGTGATAATAATGATCTGATCCCCTCAATGAAGTACTTGAAACTCTATTTATAGAGTTCTAGAAATAACTAATTTGTAGTTATTCTGAATTGCGCAGGCTGGATTGCGCAGGCATTGGACCGCGCAGACTACCAGTTGCGCTGGCTTTTGGTGGTTACTCAATCATGGGCTAACTGTATTTAGACTCGTGGCATTGTCTGATTGAAATGTGCTTGGTCGTGTACAGGAAGCTGCCACGTGTTGAGCAATTTATGGCATGTAAGCCACGTACAAAATGTCAGTTATCTTGATGGATCGCGCCACTTGAACAGCGGTAGCTTCAGACTGCGCTGGGATCGAACTGCGCTGAAGAGGATCTGGCAGACTGCGCTTCGGTTGGGTTGGCAGATTGCGCTGGGAGTTGACAGCTGGACCGTGCTAGGATTTGGACAGCTGTCCTAGAATGCGGCGCGGCTCGAGAAACGAAGAGGCTCCTCGCCTTTCGGGCTGTCAGTTGTCAGAAGATCTGATTTTGTGTCAGGTAATGATGACGTTGCCACGTCAGCATAGCGCGCTTGGATATTGGCGTAGTTCAACCTCGCGTAGTTGATTTGTTGCGCAGTCTGCTTTATGCGCAGTTCATTGAAGGGTGCACAATTTGGTTTTCATTGCTTTTTTGATGGGTGCAACTTAATTTTTAGGACCTACATTGTGGAGCCGACTTCGTCAGCTCGTAACTCCGTCGTCGCAGCTCTGTTTGGCATTGCACCAGTTCCTATGCGCAGCTGGTATAATCCTCTTCCTTCCCCATAAGTTTCGTTTCATTGTGAGCACGGTTGGTTGGTCGAATTCGACGCCAAAGTTGGCTGTCCGAATTCTTAATTTTGCACTTGTAAAATTCTATTTTTGAACCCGGGACTTCGGATTCAATTTCTGACACCAGCAGTAGACTCGTGGCATCGTTCTGGCACGTTTTTATATAAATTTTGCTTGATTTGGAGGACGTGGGCCCTGGCAAGCCGGGTCAACGGGACTTTTTGACGTCGGCTCATCGGAATCCAATTCTGGATATACCGTTGAGTTCGTATCGTCATTCAGGACTCGTTGACATATAACTTGCTAGATTTTAGTGGACATTAGTTCCGGCACGCATTTCGGTGCAAGTCGGATACCAATATCCGGATCAACGGGTCATTTTGAGATCGGCTCATCGGAATCCAATTTCGGATATACCGTTGAGTTCGTATCGTCATTCTGGATTCGTGGACATATATTTTGCTAGGTTTTGAGGACTTTTATTTTGGCACGTTTTTCGGTACAAAGTGGGTCCGACACCAACACCATTTTGACCCGAAATTATCTTTTTGTCCGTGTCCAAATTGGACTTATGGATAGGCTATCCTAGCTAATTTGACCATTCTGGACACGCTGGTGATGGTTGTTTCACCATCCGACAATATCTGTAGATTTTCACCCTATTATTATTATCTTCTCATTTTGTTGTATTTTGAGACCCATCGATTCCAGTGATTTCACAACCACTGAAATTGAATGTGTTGACCCTATAGATGTTTATAGAGACTAGCCTTGACCCTGTTTGACCATGGTTGACTGCTTTGACTGAACGTCAAAGTAGAGTCAACATTTGACCTAGTTTAACCTAGAGTTAGACCAGAGTTGACCAGAGTAGACCAGTTGACCAAAGGTCAACTGTAAGTCAACCCTTGACTTGCCTTGACCTAGTTTGACTTAGTATGACTTGATTTTACTTCCAAACCCTTATATTGATACAATATTCCACCTATAGGTCCTCGAGACACTGTTCTTGGACTCAGTCGACTTATCCATCACATCACAGGCGAGTACATTCTCTGATAATATTTCTATTTTATGATATCGTCTATGTTTCTTGTATTAAGTGTAGATATCCTTGTTCTCTTGACACATTATTCACACGGATTGGTATTTCTCTGGATCCCGTCATGAGATGTTATTCCTTGCTTTCCTTGGTATATCTTGTGCAAGTCTTTCTTGTTCCTTGTGCATTGTATAGATACGATTCATGCGAAGGCTAGCTACCCTCTTAGAGAACTGCGTGTCATGATGTGTCATGGTTGGATCCACTATACTAGTCTGGGACGGGGAGTATTAGTGTAGATGTGTGGTCATATCCGCCTTGTATATCTTGTAAACCTTGTGAATGCCAATCCTACACCACACGTATGATTGGCTAGCTCATGACCTTGTGCAGACCCAAGCCGGCCACATATTGAAACTAGTACTCACATACTTAGATAGATGATTCTTGATTCTTGTACATGCCATGATCAGTTTTACTTGCCTTGTTCTAGCTCTAGATTTACAGCTTTCCTTGCCATGATACTCACATGTACATTTCATAATTTCTTGTATATTCTTTCTATTTACTGCTATATTTTCAATATCGTCTAATTAGAACTGTTATTTGAGAATTGTGCTCGTTCCATCCTGACCGGATATGTTGACAATATTTTAGGAGTAGTTGTGCCCTCAGTTTTGGACTTCATGATGTTGCTAGCTGAGGTGGATCTCACTATTCTTCTACGTGAGTTGCCTGGTAGTTATCCTAAGTTTGTCTTGTTGTTCCTTCTTTATTTTCCTGTCTTATGATTCCTTTTAGTAGTTTCTAATTGTTCTTGTGCCTTAGTTATCTTTTCTGTCTTATCTTCTTTAGATGTTGGGTTGTGATTGAGTACATTCGTAGTTCATGGACCTTCTAGATGTAGTGTATATTTTTTTGGGTACTAGACATCGTTCTACCGCCGATACTGCGGCGTAGGCTGGGCGTGGCCCACGTATTCGTATCCATATATCCGGGTGCGGGTCGTGACACGTTTTTAGTGGTGGCCCATGCAGGTCAGTCTTTGCAATTGATGCGAAGTCGTGGTAGTACTTGAGCTTATCTGTACTACTGCGAGCCTGCCCTAGGATTAAGGTTGAGTCATGGAATATTTTAGGATTTTGGTACTCAGTCACATGTTAGGAACTCTTGATAGATTCCAAGGATGACCCCCGGGAATCCTATTTCGAACTTTTCGAAACTTTTTCCATTTGTTTCTATCCGTCCTGATTTCTGAAACATCTGTCCGTTATCAATTGTATTCTTTCTTTGGAATGAGTTTGTGGATCCCAGAGTGAAGGTATAAGTTGAACTTATATATCCTCTAGGTTGAGAATCAAATATGATTTGCCAATCTTATATCAGGGTTGAGATTATTTTAGATTATATTTCAGAACTTCCAATCTTGACCTAGATAGTACCTTTGGGACTTATTCTGAGAACTTTTCCTAAATCCTGTCTCGGAATCTGTTTCCGTTAGTTTCCATTTACTTATCCTTGATTCGTTGTTGAATTTTGAATCTTAATGTTCGTTCGTTGTTGACTTTGACTTTGTATCAAAAATCAGTTTTTATGAATTGAGTTAAGATATCCTGATAAACATATTTAGTGGGGACGATGAGAACGGTAAATGTCTACTTTATTCATGGAGTTTGGAATTTATCGCAGTCATACTAGCTAGCACGACAGGGACATGGAGCCTGATTTTGGATATACTATCGTAGTTATGGAATTTAGATTTCTTGCAGCCATACCGGTTGGCGTGGTAAGGAATCTAGATGACATAATTATAGGGTGTATACCCTAGTTATGGACTCCATCGTTTATTGCAGCTATGCTTACTGGCGTGGCAAAAATTATGGCAACATGATTCTGGATAGACGTGTATGGTTATCAGGTCATACCTTAATTTGATTCACTTCTTTTACCTATTGATCAAGGACAATTCCTAGCATTATTTCTTGTTCCGTCATTCTCTTCTCATCATATGATGATTTTCTCATCTGGAAACTCCCTTCATCTTGATTAATTATGTCTTGATTACACCAATCACTTGTCTTTTATCCATTCCTGTCAACTATACTATGAAGTCATTTGAAATTTTGTATCTTTTCACCTTGGAAAGGTTAAGGAAGTATCGTAAAACATCTCGTTCGGAAGGCGGATTTATTATCAAGTGGTATCTTGGTAGGAATATGGGATATTGGATCTAGTGTAGAATTTTGAGATAGAAGTATGATTGAGGTTGGAACTGAAACCAAGGGGTCGATGTAATCAGTTTAGAAATAGGTTACTAGGGTATTTCGAGGATGAATTACTTGGAAATCAAGTTCGAGGATTTCAAATGAGAAGGACAATAGGATGTACATTAATGGTATGAAAATTTATATTTCGTGGATATAGTTTAGAATTTGACAAGGATATCCGAGAGAAACATTTTTGAATTGGGAAAAGTTTAGGTTATTGGTTCTCGAGGTATTTCACGCAGAGGTTATGATGGAAGTTTGGAATTTAATAATGGGGAAGAAATTTTAGTTACATGTGGCGATGGTAAGAACTGGACAAGACATTGGTAAGAGGATAGAGAACACAAGGATTTTGAGTCAAAAAGAAGAAAAAAAGATTTTGTGGATATAATTTATTAATTGAGATGGTTGATATTGAAAGTGTATGATGAAGGAAATATGAAGGTTAATTTGGTAATGGAAGAATAAGTTTTGTAAAGGCCTAAGTGGTATTAGGTTGAATAACACAATGGGCATGATTTTAACATGTTAGAGGATTTTACGAACTTGAATTAGAGGTTTCGGATCAATTTAGGACAAGGTGGAAGAATTCAGATTTAAGGATGATTAAGTGGATAGTGTGGAGTTCTAGTGAAGGGTGTACTTCTTGATTAGGGTTTTAGAATTTGGATATGGCCTATGGTATCATGACAAGATCCATTATTCATGACGGAAGGGTAATTCTGGTAGTAGTTGTATAAGATTGGTTTTCATATTTGGACTTTTGAGTTAAAGGTATGATTGACAAATGATGATGACCAGATAAACTTGATAGTATCAGAGAGAGATGATTAACTTGGCTTCCCTATGAAACCTTGTCTTTTGATCCTCTACAAAGAGGAATTTGGCTTATTCCATATCTTTGAATCATCCCTTTTCAATATCGTTAAATCATAATTTTCTTGATCGCGACCGAACGACTTTGGTCATCTCTTCTATCGTACCTGTATCCTGGGTCGTACTCAATTGAATTAAATTTAATTCTAACCTGGATTTCCATTCTCGGATGCTCGTGCTCAGGTTTTATTCCTGATCATGACTAGGTTTGTGATTTTCGTCGCTCTATTCTACATCGTGCCTAAGTGTTTGATCATTCCATAAAATTTTGATCGCATCTGGGTCTTGATTTCACTCATGACCAGGTGGTTAAATTCTTGATCAATGTTGTGCTAAGCATCGTTTATTCCTAACAATGTCTAATCACATCATTTTTATCTTGATCGTGCCGATCTACCCTAAATCTAATTTCTTCGACCTGGATCATATTTATCGATGTTTTGACCTGATTCTGACTTGTTCGTAATCGAACGATTCATGTTTTTCTAGTTGTGGCTTCGTGCTTACCTACAAAGCTGTGACTATAAATCCCAACCATGCCAAACCTCATTTTGGTCATGGTTAGATTTTCATCTTGATCGGGCATGTATGACTTTCAGGTTGATTTCCATCAACCTAAGTCCTACAGATCACCCCGTATTTGAACTTCATTTATATCTTCGATTCTCCTAATCTTCTCTAAAATCGTACCCCAATGATTTGACTTATTTTTGAAATCGTGCACATATGATTTTGTTCGTATCATGATTCTATCGTGCCAAATCCCTCATCGTGTCTGAACAATTTTGAATCGATTATCTTGATCGTGCAAAACTCGTCATTCTTGGATCGTGCCTAAAATATTGCCTAAATCTTCTATCCTGTTTTAACCCCACTACCAACCTTTAATTTCGAGGACAAAATTTTTATAAGGTGGGTAGGATGTAAGCCCCCTGAATTTCCAGGATTTATTTTCGAATTTTCTAAATGAATTATTTTCGATAATTCATTTTATTTAAATTAATTTTGATCATTAAATGCTCTTAACCGTGACTTTTATTTCTAGAGCATCAGGGATGCCAGTCTCTGGAAACTTTCTTGAAGTTTGTAGTAGACGAGATTATCTTCATGTTGATATATCGTGTCCCACTCGAACTTATTCCCTTGTGCTCCATTTGCTTCGCGCAACTTTCGGGTCAATTTAGACCAATTTATCGTCTGCCGTAATTCGTGACTTAACTTCCAACTTAATTTCCGGGCCCGACATCGGTCCAACCTAGTCGACCCAAAGTATGGACATGGCCCATATGAAGCCTACTACCCACATGACGCTTGTGTCCTATTTATTGGAGTCCCCATATGTTACTTATTTACCCATGATCATAAATACCTATTTAAATTCAATTATTGCACCATGTCCGATTTTGACCCGACCCGGCTCGACCGAACCCGAACCCAAGCTCCATGTTGTCCCCTCATGACTACCCAAATATCCCACACAATTTCTCTCTTTTTCCTATTTAAAATATCTCTTTATTTTTCTATAAATATCTCTCTCTCCACTTATATTATATATATATACATATCTCTCAAATCTCTCTCTAACTCCCACACTCCACCACCTCACACCCACACACACACAAATACCTTACCCCCCCTCTTGTACGAGCAGCCTGCCCCCCTCTCTCTAAATATCTCTCTCTAAATATCTCACTCTCTTTATATATTATACACACACACACTCAATTATTTCTCTCTCTTTCTTAATAATACAACTCACAACACCACCATCCCCCAAGCCGGCCGACCTCCCTCTCCCCTGGCCGAGCTCCTCCCCGACTTCTCCATCTCCTCCTCACTACTTCATCACCATCATCATCCCCATCAAACACCACCACTCTCACCATCTCCACAACTACACACCACCACCACCGCACAGCCAGCACCGTCGTGCCCGGCACTGCGTCGCCGCCGCCACCGCCACCGCACGCGCAGCAGCTGCGAGCTGCAACAGCGAGCAGCAGCAGCTGCAGCGAGCAGGCGCAGCAGCAGCCGCGGTCGACCAGCGTCGTACCGCCGTCGCGGGCCGCTGTGGCCGGCCGCCGTGCGGTCCCCCGTGGTCCCCTTGGCCGTTCGCACCCTCTCGTGGCGGCCACCGTCCTCCGTCCTCCGGGACGCGCCGTCTAGGCGATTCGTGCGTTTTGCACGGAATGCCGTCAACGCGCGCGCGAACGAGATCCATAAATGGCGTTTCGTCGCAGCGACTTCGCGCACATTTTTCTAGAAATTCGACCGTTGGATCGGCGATTTCTTTGCTCCGCCACAATCTCGGTATATACCCCTTCATCCCTCTCAAATTTCATCTATTAATTTCGTCGTTTGATAGATCAAAACCGACCACCAAATTGACGTTTTAATTTGAACTATTTTTGGACAGTTTTGTGGAGCCGACTTCGTCAGCTCGTAACTCCGTTGTCGCAGCTCCGTTTGGCGTGCCACCAGTTCCTATGCGCAGCTGGTATAACCCTCTTCCTGCCCCATAAGTTTCGTTTCATTGTGAGCACGTTTGGTTGGTCGAATTCGACGCCAAAGTTGGCCGTCCGAATTCTTAATTTTGCACTTGTAAAAATCTATTTTTGAATCCGGGACTCCGGATTCAATTTCTGACACCACCAGTAGACTCGTGGCGTCGTTATGGCACGTTTTCATATAAAGTTTGCTTGATTTGGAGGACGTGGACCCTGGCACGCATTTCGGTGCAACATGGGCCCACGGTTCGGGACAACGGGATTTTTTGACGTCGGCTTATCGTAATCCAATTCTGGATATACCGTTGAGTTCGTATCGTCATTCTGGACTCGTTGACATATAACTTTCTAGGTTTTAGTGGACATTGGTTCCGGCACGCATTTCGGTGCAAGTCGGATACCAATATCCGGGTCAACGGGTCATTTTGAGATCGGCTCATCGGAATCAAATTCCGGATATGCCGTTGAGTTCGTATCGTCATTCTCGATTCGTGGACATATATTTTGCTAGGTTTTGAGGACTTTTATTTTGGCACGTTTTTTCGGTACAAAGTGGGTCCGACACGGACACCATTTTGACCCAAAATTACCTTTTTGCCCCTGTGTCCAAATTGGACTTATGGATAGGCTATCCTAGCTAATTTGACCATTCTGGACATGCTGATGATGGTTATTTCACCATCCGACAACATCTGTAGATTTTTATCCTATTATTATTATCTTTTCCTTTTGTTGTATTTTGAGACCCATCGATTCCAGTGATTTCACAACCACTGAAATTGAATGTGTTGACCCTGTAGATGTTTATAAAGACTAGCCTTGATCCTGTTTGACCATGGTTGACTGCTTTGACTGAACGTCGAAGTAGAGTCAATATTTGATCTAGTTTAACCTAGAGTTGACCAGAGTTGACTAGAGTAGACCAGTTGACCAAAGGTCAACTGTAAGTCAACCATTGACTTGCCTTGACCTAGTTTGACTTAGTATGACTTGATTTTACTTCCAAACCCTTATATTGATACAGTATTCCACCTATAGGTCCTCGAGGCACTGTTCTTGGACTCAGTCGACTTATCCATCACATCACAAGCGAGTACATTCTCTGATAATATTTCTGTTTTATGATATCGTCTATGTTTCTTGTATTTAGTGTAGATATCCTTGTTCTCTTGACACATTGTTCACACGGATTGGTATTTCTCTGGATTCCGTCATGAGATGTTATTCCTTGCTTTCCTTGGTATATCTTGTGCAAGTCTTTCTTGTTCCTTGTGCATTGTATAGACACTATTCATGCGAAGGCTAGCTACCCTCTTAGAGAATCGCGTGTCATGATGTGTCATGGTTGGATCCACTATACTAGTCGGGGACGGGGAGTATTAGTGTAGATGTGTGGTCATATCCGCCTTGTATATCTTGTAAACCTTGTGAATGCCAATCCTACACCACACGTATGATTGGCTAGCTCATGACCTTGTGCAGACTCAAGCCGGTCACATGTTGAAACTAGTACTCACACACTTAGATAGATGATTCTTGATTCTTGTACATGCCATGATCAGTTTTACTTGCCTTGTTCTAGCTCTAGATTTACAGCTTTCCTTACCATGATATTCACATGTACATTTCATGATTTCTTGTATATTCTCTCTATTTGCTGCTACATTTTCAATATCGTCTAATTAGAACTGTTATTTGAGAATTGTGCTCGTTCCATCCTGACCGGATATGTTGACAATATTTTAGGAGTAGTTGTGCCCTCAGTTTTGGACTTCATGATGTTGCTAGCTGAGGTGGATCTCACTATTCTTCTACGTGAGTTGCCTGGTAGTTATCCTGAGTTTGTCTTGTTGTTCCTTCTTTATTTTCCTGTCTTATGATTCCTTCTAGTAGTTTCTAATTGTTCTTGTGCCTTAGTTATCTTTCCTGTCTTTTCTTCTTTAGATGTTGGGTTGTGATTGAGTACATTCGTAGTTCATGGACCTTCTAGATGTAGTGTATATTTTTTTGGGTACTAGACAGCGTTCTACCGCCGATACTGCGGCGTAGGCTGGGCGTGGCCCACGCATTCGTATCCATATATCCGGGTGCGGGTCGTGACACAGGAAGAGGATGAAGCAGTGCTTCAGTTGTGGATCGTCAGAGCATAGGATCCGAGACTGTCCTAGTGGGAAGGACCGAGAGCCGAGGGCTTAGCATCAGAGTGAATTTGATTGTGATATAGTTGTTTGTATATAGTAGTTATGTTTTCTAGAATAATGATCAATTGATATTGTTGTTGTAGTGAGATGATCCCTAGTGGTTCCTTCTCTTGCTTTGTATCTCCACTTGATTTTCCAATAAAACACCTCTTCCTATCCTTTGAATACTATTATGTCACTCCTCTGTCTTCGATCATTTATTGTCATGCCTAATCAAATTTTTCTATAGTTGATCGTGTCTAATTACTTATAATCGTGATATTCATTCTTAATCATGCTTAGACTCTAAATCTGACCATGACTATGTCGTTGTTTCATATCGTGCCTAAATATCAATTATATCGTAATCGTACCCTTTAAAATTCCTTGATTATTTATCATGCTTAAGCATTCCATCGTGCCTTAATAGTTTTAACCCTTGTTGTGCTACCTTCCAATTTTGTCCTTAACTTTTTAATGACTAGTCATGCCTTGAAATTTTGAGTACAAAATTTTTCTAAGGTGGGTAGATTTGTAACTCCGCTTTTCTAGGATTTGAGGTTAACATTTTTATATTTCAGAGATATTTTTCAAGATTTATTTAGTTTTATTAAAATCCTTTAATTGTTTAATACTTAAGATTTTATTTGATTTTCTAAATTAATTGGGTTTTATTATTTTCCTAATTATTTCTTTCTTAAGCCCAACAACATAGTCTAGCTAGCCAAATGGGCCAAACAGCCCATTTGTTCAATTCCATAAGCCACCAACCTGAGAGGTTCGGGTTATTGGACTAGTTTGTAAAAACCAAACCCGATAACCCATTAGTCATTCGACCGTTTTAAAACCTAATCCCTTATATCCACTCCTTTTCGAATCAGAGCTCATCTTTCTCCTTCCTTTCTTCCTTTTGATTTTTCATAGCAGCGGCGGAACCGCGCAGCGCCGATCTCTTCCCGACCGCCCTCGAGCTTCCTCCCAACCGCTCGCTTCATCTCCACCTCCACAAATGAGCTTCCGGCATCGACGTGGCGGCCACCTTTCCGACCAATCGCCTCCGTCCACGTCGGATCTCGACGTGGCTGGCTCATCTACACCGTCCTCTTCTCCCCATCGACGTGGTCGACCAACCACCAGATAACCGTCATCCTCCGCTCCTCCGCCTATATAAACCCGTCCCCTCCTTCTCCATCACCACTCCTAGCCTGGCGAAGCCCTGCTCCACCGCGGACTGATTCGTCTTCCTCTGCTTCTTCTTCTTCCTCGAGCTCCTCCGACCATGGCGACCTTGGCAGTGGTGAAGACGACGATGCTGGACCTCGGTGATTCGTGACGACGACGAGACTCGCGGCGAAGTTCATCCCCCTCGGCTTTGGCAGTAGCAACTCGACCTCGCGGCGATCGATTCTTCCTGGCGGCAGTCGCGGATACGACGACATCGTCAACGAGCTCGACATTGGTGAGTCCTTTCCGTCTTCCTCTTCTCTTCACTGATTGGTGGTTTTCTGAGTTCGTTTTGATCTGTTCTTGACCGATCGACCATTTGATTGATTTATTGATTTTTGGATCAATTGGATTTTGTTTGATTTCAGTGTGGGGTTTGAGTGCGGATCGATCTTGAGATTGGTTTGGAATTCCTGTGAGTGATTCATCCATGTCTACTTAAATTTTCCTTTAGAAGTTTCAATCAAGTCACTAATCGAATTCTTTAAATCCTGCCTCTTGTTCGATGAAATGCCTGAACCAGCCGTCCGATTGAGTTTGGACTCGGGAACGGTTGTGTCGGACACAAGAACGTGTGTCGAGCCTTCAAGTCGATACTGCACATGTATAGCCTTCCTCGCTTGATAGTTTTCTGTATGTGCTCTGTTGTATTGTAGAATTGGCAGTATTAGTGTCTGTATGGGAGATTGGACACTGGTTTAGCTGTGTCCAGGGGACTCAGAGCGGACATTGTGTATTCAGATACAATTGTTCAGTGAATTAGTGTGTTCATTTGGCATTAGTTGCTCATCTAGCCGTGGAAGAAGTGTTGTGAATTCGTAAGATGTACTTAGGAAATTATAGTGATTGTGATACACTTAGGCTACCCTACAACATAATCTAGTCTCTACATGGCCTTACCCTATTCGATTTCCCTCAAGATATGCAAGTGTAAGTCTAACTCGTCCATGTGTAGAACCTAGGGCTTGGGGGATGTCCTATGATAGCCAAAGCTCCTTGTTATATGAAAACATACCTTAGCTTGCACTCAGGCAACCTATTGGCCAAGAAAGCTATCATATCAGTCTGTTTATGACCGGTGCCCACTGCTACCTTATTGTCCTAGTGTCCCTTGGCAATTGGTACCTACATCATGTTTCCTAATCTAAAAGGTTTTAGGAAAAACTCATAATAGTATCCTCCCTTAGCACCCATAGACTGGGCTTGGCATGGTGTCTGGGGTTCATTTATTGTCAGGTACTGAATAGAGGTAGTACCCTTAATGTGGTATGTGTGTATCTGTCCTTACTCCAATTTGTCAAATCTTCTTGCTACCCGACCCCACCTAGTCCCTATCAGTCTGTGATACTGTTTGGAGGTGAGCTTTGTCATTCACAGATACCCAAGTGTATCTAGGAATAGTCACTGGATCCTCAACTTATGGTAGTGCACTAATGTTGAGGTTTGACCCCATATCAATGGAGATCCCTCTCTTAATGGTATCATACACATGTTCTCAATGGAGATCCCTCTCTTAGTCCATAAGTCGAACACCTATAATTCCTCCTCCAATGTAGATTTAAGACATAAATCGTAGGCTTTGTGATAGGTTTATTAGATTACCTTAGAAATACCAAAATTCTGATACTTGAAGTAGTATCAAGTATTCTATGCCCGACACTGGATGATCCATCATCCCACAGGAACCCTCTCCTATCCTCTAGTATACATTAGTAGTTTATCCCCATCCTAGGCCCAGTGTACTCTAGGTTCTGACACACTTCTTTATTTTCCTGCTACACGATACTAATGCCAACTGGTAGCAAAAGTAAGTTAAAGCCGCAATGTGAATGGTATCTTGATATGCAGCAGATATCTCAGGATGTGACTAGTTAGTTAAAGTATAAACAAGGTTTTCCTGCCTCCTTGCCTGTATCAAGGTTCAGGGGTTCCTTAAATCTCTTCCTAGGAATTTCATAATGCATCTACTCTCCTACTCCTTTCTATTGTTTGATAGAGAAAACAGTAATTGGTAAAATTAAGAGTGGAGGGATTACCTCCTTTAGTCTGAAGAAAAACTCGAGTTGCCCCTTCCTTGCTGCAGCGATGAGGTAAGTAGTCTAGGGTTTGTAAAGAAGAGCTCGGCTGCCATCTCTCCTCTTTATAGATGTGGAAGAGTAGATTTTGATAAAGTGGAAATCGATTTGTAATCAGATGGTTTAGGTCATCTCGATCCGAAAGAGGATTTGATTAATTCTCCTATTGAAATCTGTTGACCAACAGAGTTATCTCAAGGAGAAGAGACATTTTCAAATTTGAATTAAGGTCATTTACACTAAGGTCCATGAACTTTAGGTTTGTATAATTTTCTAGTTCATTAGAGTTGTATCATGTATATTATATTGAGGATTCAGGATTGTATAATTTTATTCATGTTACCGGATTTGTCTCCGGATGATATTGTATAAATAACTTGTGGATTGTGGTGATTCTGGGAACGTGTATAGTAGCTGTGATGTTTTGTATTTCTTGTATCTTGGAGTTTTCTTAGTATTGTATAGCTTACTTCGTTGCGTCCATCGACGAAGGCTGGGCGTGTCCGATGCGTGTCCGATTATTCGGGAGCGGGTCGTGACATGTTTTTAGTGGTGGCCCATACAGGTCAGTCCTAATGGAACTTAGGCTATAGAGTGCTATTGGGGAACCTGTTAGACTAAGGAAAACTCATCACAGCATAGGATTCGTGGGAAATGGTAATAGTTATTGAATATAGAGATTGATTATACTCAATATTATCTAGGGAGTTTATCATCTTTTCTAGGACTTAGCAATAAACAAGTTTTCTTTCTTCAGGATGGTTACCACCAAGAAGACCGCAGATCAACCCGGAGCTACAGGAGCTTCGGATCAGACCACAGATGTTTCGGTGGAGCAGCTTCCACTACTACCTCCTCAGTTTCTTCTGCTGCCTCCGACGGTGATGTTTGATGGCGCCCAGGTGATGGCCATGTTCCAGTAGTTCATGGAGGCCCAGAATCACCAGGCTGCGCAGTTCAGAGGTTCAGAGTCAGCAGGCTGCACAGTTCAGAGCGACCGTCGTCGACGCACTCAGGACCAAAGAGCCGGCTCCACTACTACCAGTAGCTCCTCCAGCACTAGCAGCACCGAGACCAGGGACTGGCAAGGATTACCAGAATCTCCGTCCGATGGATTTCTGGGGCCGCGAAGGGATTGTTTATGCTGATGAGTGGTTGGAGAATGCGGAGAGGACCTTGAAGATGGCACGGATCCCGGATGACCTGAAAGTGGAGGTGACGAGCATGTGACTCTTTGATTTGGCCAGAGCTTGGTACCGGGAGGACCCCCCCAGTTAGCTAAGCCCCAGGCTTCTTGGATAGATTTCAAAACTCTGTTCAAGGAGAAATTTTTTTCCCGATGTGGAGCGGGATGAGCTTCGGATGCAGTTCGAGGCGCTGCAGCAGGGGACCATGACAGTGGCGGAGTACACATCAGAGTTTACCCGACTCAGTAGGTTCGCAGAGAACCTAGTCCGTGCACCAGAGGAGAGGGCTTGGAGGTTCAAGAAAGGCCTCACCAGAGAGCTACGGCACGCAGTGGCGATCAGCCAGGCGACTACTTAATCGAGCATCCTCAAGATCGCTCAGGCAGTTGAGAAGGGGATGGACCCGAGGCCCAAGAGGGATAGGGACATCGGCAGCAGCAGTTACCAGGCACCGGCGAAGAGGGTGCAAATGTAGACTCAGACGAGGCCAGTTCATCAGGCAGCAGTTCAGCACCGTCCAGCCAGAGTTCATGTAGATCCGCCTTAGAGGCATCAGTTGGCAGTCACTTGCAACTACTGTCATCGCCCGGGGCATCATTACGATGAATGCCGCAAGAGGCTGAGGCTTTGCTTGTTCTGTGGATCACCTGCTCACCAGGTCAGAGATTGTCCAGAAGCCGCTGAGGGACGAGCACGAGGAGCACCGGGACCCCAGCAGGAGGACTTACCTCTTCATGTTCAGCAGCTGCAGGGAGATCAGCCAGAGGGGCGAGTCTACCTTATGACAGCCGAGGAAGTGGAGACCATTCCGATCCCGGACGAGTACTGACGACCGGAGGCACTTGGGGATTACTATCTTTCTTTGATGTTTTTTACATTTCCTTGTTGTTTCTCCATTTCGTGACTTATTTCTAAAGTCTCATCTCTATCTTACTGTTGTTTCATAGTACCTAGTAGCTATTGTCGGCTTTTGATTGTCTCTGGTGCCCAATAAAAATTTTGTTTCTAAAGAACAGATACTAGCACTTTCTTTCATGATTTAGAATTTTCTTAAACTTCCTTAAAACTTCTGGATAAAGTTGAGAAAATATTTGACAACCTACTATGACCTGGATTATGGATGCCGTGAGTCCATTGCAGCTAGCTGTACACTTGCGAGGCAGGGGCTCTAAGTCAAAGTAATTACGGGTATTCTCAGGTTTTCAGATATTATTGAAGCTAAATCCTAAATTTATCGGATAAAGTTGATAAAAGTATTAAGGTAATCTAGTATTATCAGGAAAATGGAACCGAAGGTTCACTGCAGCCAGATGCATATTGGCGGGGCAGGAACTGTAGGGGAAGTGACCCAGATATGCAAGATCATCAGATGCTATTGAGACTATTATCCCATGATCATGATTTCTGTAACTAACATTTCATTCCACTTTAAATCGTGCCAATTTTAAATTTTGTATCTGTTTGCCAAATCGTGCCATTTTTGAAATTTCGAGGACGAAATTTTTCTAAGGGGGGTAGATTTGTAACCCCGCTTTTCCGAATTTTTTTTTTTTTTTGACATACTTCCCCTAGGGCTCATTTATTAAATATTAAATTGCTACTAGCATTATGTTTCAATCATTTTTATATCAAGTTATTAATTGGTTTAATAATCCTTAAATAAATTTCTTATATTTTTATATAATAATTTTATTGATGAATTAAATTGGTGACATAGCTCTAGAGAGCAATTCAATTTTTTCCTCCATTTATTTTCCCTCTCTCCAAGTTTCTAACAAACTTCCTACAATCCCACGAACTTTTCTAACTGATTTCTTGCAAATTGGTAATAAAGTAATCTTAAGGGTCTTTTTTTGTAAAAATGGCATTTTTTTACTTATTTAACACTCAAATTCTTTCTCTCTCTCTCTGTCTTCTTAATCTCCTCCTGATCGAGAAGGGGGAACAGAGCTCCCCACCCCCAAATTTTTTCTAACCTAATTTCTGAGAGTCCGGCCATGGCGAGCGGCGGCGGGGTTCATCCCTTGACGGCGACGGGCGGCCTTTCTTCGAGCAGCGACTGAGCCACTTCGGCAGCGGCCGCGAGCGACCTCTTCGACGACGGCGGAGATCCTGAAGCGACGAGCCTCCGTCGCTAGCTTCGGTCTTGGCGACGGCGACTTCACCTTCTCCTCCACGACGAGCAGAGCAGCGTTAAGCGCGACTTCACCTCCGGCCGTGGCGAGCAGCATCCGACCGTTCCCGGCGACGACGAAGCTCCTTCTCTCTCGGCAACTCACGATTTCGTGAGTTCATTCCTCCGCGTACTCAATTTCCGACGAGTTCTTCGGTGAGCTTCTCGATTATTCTCCTTCTTCAATTTTTAGTTCGAATGTTGCTCATGCTCGGCTGGGAATTACAGATCGATTCAATCCTTTCTCAGCGTTGATTCTTCTCCGACAGTTGAGTTTCTTCCTTGACGCCTTCATCACAAGCTCGACATCGACATGCCTCCAATCGAGAGATCGATTTCTGGTAAGTGCCGATTTCGAATTTGTTCAGATCTGAAGGATTATCATCAATCGGTGTTTTGATCTCTTCTGGTTGGGTTAATTTTGAATGTCAGATCGGAGAACGTTGATTCTTCGGATCAACTACAGCATTGCTCGAAATCTGTGGAGCTTGAATCATTGGACACAAGGAGCTGTGTCCAATCTCTGGATCCGATCTCTTTTCCAACATCCATTTTCACATTCAGGTATATTTCCCTCCCTATTTTGATGTTGTGGAGTTTCCTGCAGTCGTTTGCTTGTTTGGTATTTTGGCCAGGATTTTTTTATTTTTTTTATTTTGTGGTTTGGCTTGGAACAGCCGTAGCTGTGATCGTGGGTGTGTGTCAAGATATAGGTTGTGATTGGATGCGGGTGGAGTCAAGTGTTGTGTCTGTCGATTTGATCGTGTCGGCTGTGCTCCTTGTCGGTGTCGTAGGGACCTGGATATGGACATGGTCGTAGCTTACATTCCTGCAGTGGAGTTGTGTCGATTTTGCATACTGAAGTTAATATTATAGAGTTGTTATTTTGCAATATAGTTGTAATAATTCCTATTTCATTTCTTTTTAGTTGAATGTTCTATTTTAGTTGTAAACTATGCTCTGCATTTGTTGTGGTAGCAGTATTGGTGATGGGTTGGATGGGCTTGGCTTTGTACCTATCATTTTGCTAGGATTGAAGTATAGGTTGCTGCGCTATGCCATGTTCTTGCTGGTCTTTGTTACTGTTAGTTGGGCTGCAGGTTGTAGAGTTCGGATATGGGACCATTTCAGCTGAGTTTTAGATGAGTTCATCAGTGGGCTTAAGCTATCTTGGTTAGGCTATGATGCTTGGGCTTGGACTTCAAGTTCAGCTACACTATTTGACAGTGTGACTGGCCGAGAATTATAGTTAAATTAGTCGGTATTATTTCCTGGATGGTTGTGATTTAAAACATTGAGTTATCTTTGGTTTCCATGTTGTGAAGCTTGCTGAATTAAGCTTGCTTATATGAGGCTGGGTGACTAAGTGGGGAGAGTATTCTATATAACATTAGATCGGCCCACTTTTGGATTAGAAAGTAGTTGGGTTGTATCATTAATTATTGGTTCCAAGTGGTTGGGTTGGGAGTTGCTTATAGTAGCGGTGTAGTCGTTTTAAATGGCCACTTCTGTTGTGGACTGGGTTAGAGCCAGTTTAGAATTGTAAGGTAATTATTTGGTTAGGTGGGCTGGGCTTCAGCCAGTAGATAATCAATCTATTTCTTTTTGGCTGGTTTACATATGTATGTTTATATATGTATAATATTATGTATGTCTTTTGTATAGACATTGTTAGTATAAAACTATAATGGTATATTCATGAACAAATGTTTTATAATAGTTTAGTAAATATATTAATTATCCTTATATTACATGTTACCTTAAAATGGAGTTTACCTTAATGTACTTTCAAAATATTAATATTTGTGGCTAAACTAGAATATATCTTCTGAGGCTATTATTATCAAATTTTGGTTACAGATATTCTAGTGTATCAAAATGTATATTTCAAAATAAATAAATAAATAATAATAATATTGTTTTACTAAATTATTTCTTGCTAACTAATATATATATATATATATATATATATATATATATATATATTTAGCAATACATAAAGGTTAACAAAAAGCTATTCTTCTAATGTCATTTTTAAGTTCTAGTTATTTAATATTATTTCCTGCTAACATTATCTATATATTTGATCATTAGTATTGTTAGTCTTAAGAAAAGTTAGTAATATACATATAGGTCAGCCAGTTACTTTTGCTAGTTTAAATATATTCTCTTTTGCTAAATGAATTTTAATATTACCTTAAATATTTAAATATAGTATGTAATCTTCTTGCATATTGTTATAGGTAAATATAACTAGCTAGGGTTGATGGCTAGCAAGTTTGGTTAGAAAATAGTTAGTTAGCTAAATGTCTTATTTTAAATTCCTAACCAACTTGTACTAAATTCTAGGTGGACAGTTGAGACTCATTGGTTTGAAGAGCAAGACAAGTACACCGACTCGATCTCTTTACTCTGTATTTTCTGTCTTGCTTCATGTTCTCATATTGACACGTTGTACACACGATTGTTCATTGTTCATTGTTCATCGTTCATCGTTCATTGTTTATCGTTCATAGTTCATTGTTCTTACTTGTACATTGGGGTGGAAAAATACTACAGATATGTGACCAATCCTATTTTAGCTAGGCATTGACTAATAACTTAGGTCTCACATCGTGCATGTGGGACTCTAAGCCGTACCATTGTTCATTGTTCACTATTCACTGTTCATTGTTTATCCAGTCGGTCACATACTCTGATAGTTATTTCACTTGCATGTTACACTGATAGCATAGTTCATTGTTTCTGGATCCGGTACTATAGTTTCATTGTTATTCATGTACCACCGTTTCATATTCCTGTCTTGTACCATAGTTCATATTGTGATTCTTTTTCATGCATTTCAGTTTACATTGTTTAGAGCTTGTCGGGGTTGTACTTTGCTCTTTTCCTGACAGGATACGTTGCAGGTGTGCTTGTTGATATTGTACCACCTTGGGTCAGAGCCCGGAGATGGTGGAGTTGTGTTTCAGGATGGACTTTAGAATTTGATAAAGTGGAAATCGATTTGTAATCAGATTGTTTAGGTCGTCTCGATCCGAAAGAGGATTTGATTAATTCTCCTATTGAAATCTGTTTACCAACAGAGTTATCTCAAGGAGAAGAGACAGTTTCAAATTTGAATTAAGGTCATTTACACTAAGGTTCCTGAACTTTAGGTTTTGTCAACACCCACATTGACAACTTATTCTAAAGTTACATATATTAGTTAAAGTAAATTAAGAATGAGAATATGCATCAACATTTAAGGAAAGAAAAATATACCAAAAGTAAAATTTTGGATTTAGGGACTCACAGTATCGGATCGGTATCGGCCGATACTTTAAACCATAAGTATATTTTTTTCTTGTTTTTTGGTATATTCTTTTTTTCGGTATACAGTATAATTTTTCCTAATATTTTTTATGTGATTTTTGAATTAGAAATATAGATGCACAGATATTGGCGCCATTACTACTTCACCTCCCGCTGTTACTTTCTACCACAGCAGCAGTCCCATATGAATCCGGAACCCCAGCAGCAGTCCCATATGGATCCGGAACCCAGCAGCAGCCCGATCCGGTTCCGGAACCCCAGCAGCAGCCCGATCCGGTTCCGGAACCTCATCAGCAGCCCCATCCGGCCCATCTGCAGCACCCCGAGGTCCACCATACCCGAGGTCCACCATAATCCCTAACGAGCCTGTAGAGACCTTGTTCCACCCGGAATTTGCATTGAAACGAGGGTTCGTAGAACACGGATTTACTGTATTCTAATTTGGAAAGTTTCTCGGAGGGTATTGATTCGGAACGTTCCTTGGAGATTAACAACGTGTCCAACTAGGAGGCCGAATCAATATTCTCCAAGGAACGTTTCGAATCAATACCCTCCGAGAAATTTTCCAAATTAGAATACAGTAAATCCGTGTTCTACGAACCCTCGTTTCAATGCAAATTCCGGGTGGAACAAGGTCTCTACAGGCTCGATAGGGATTATGGTGGACCTCGGGTATGGTGGACCTCGGGTGCTGCGGATGGGCGGATGAGGCTGCTGATGAGGTTCCGGAACCGGATCGGGCTGCTACTGGGGTTCCGAAATCGGATCGGGCTGCTGCTGGGGTTCCAGATCCATATGGGGCTGCTGCTGGGGTTCCGGATTCAGATGGGACTGCTGCTGTGGTAGAAAGTAACAGCGGGAGGTGAAGTAGTAATGACGCCAATATCTGTGCATCTATATTTCCAATTCAAAAATCACATAAAAAAACATATTAGGAAAAATTATACTGTATACCGAAAAACAAGAATATACCAAAAAACAAGAAAAAAAATATACTTATGGTTTAAAGTATCGGCCGATACCGATCCGATACTGTGAGTCCCTGAATCCAAAATTTTCCTTTTGTTATATTTTTCTTTCCTTAAATGTTGATGCCTAACTTTAGAATAAGTTGTCAATGTGGGTGTTGACAAAACCTGAAGTTCAGGGACCTTAGTGTAAATGACCTTAATTCAAATTTGAAACTGTCTCTTCTCCTTCAGATAACTCTGTTGGTCAACAGATTTCAATAGGAGAATTAATCAAATCATCTTTCGGATCGAGACGACCTAAACGATCTGATTACAAATCGATTTCCACTTTATCAAAATCTACTCTTCCACATCTATAAAGAGGAGAGATGCAGCCGAGCTCTTCTTTACAAACCCTAGACTACTTACCTCATCGCTGCAGCAAGGAAGGGGCAACTCGAGTTTTTCTTCAAACTAAAGGAGGTAAATTCCCTCCCCTCTTAATTTTACCAATTACTGTTTTCTCTATCAAACACTAGAAAGGAGTAGGAGAGTAGATGCATGATGAAATTCCTAGGAAGGAGTAGGAGAGTAGATGCATGATGAAATTCCTAGGAAGAGATTTAAGGAACCCCTGAACCTTGATACAGGCGAGGAGGCAGGAAAACCTTGTTTATACTTTAACTAACTAGTCACATCCTGAGATATCTGCTGCATATCAAGATACCATTCACATTGTGGCTTTAACTTACTTTTGCTACCAGTTGGCATTAGTATCGTGTAGCAGGAAAATAAAGAAGTGTGTCAGAACCTAGAGTGATGATGGATCATCCAGTGTCGGGCATAGAATACTTGATACTACAAGTATCAGAATTTTGGTATTTCTAAGGCAATCTAATAAACCTATCACAAAGCCTACAATTTCTGTCTTATATCTACATTGGGGGAGGAATTATAGGTGTTCGACTTATGGACTAAGAGAGGGATCTCCATTGAGAACATGGGTATGATACCATTAAGAGAGGGACCTCCATTAAGAGAGGGATCTCCATTGATATGGGGTCAAACCTCAACATTAGTGCACTACCATAAGTTGAGGATACAGTGACTATTCCTAGATACACTTGGGTATCCGTGAATGACAAAGCTCACCTCCAAACAGTATCACAGACTGATAGGGACTAGGTGGGGTCGGGTAGCAAGAAGATTTGACAAATTGGAGTAAGGACAGATACACACATACCACATTAAGGGTACTACCTCTATTCAGTACCTGACAATAAATGAACCCCAGACACCATGCCAAGCCCAGTCTATGGGTGCTAAGGGAGGATACTATTATGAGTTTTTCCTAAAACCTTTTAGATTAGGAAACATGATGTAGGTACCAATTGCCAAGGGACACTAGGATAATAAGGTAGCAGTGGACACGGGTCATAAAGAGACTGATATGATAGCTTTCTTGGCCAATAGGTTGCCTGAGTGCAAGCTAAGGTATGGTTCATGATATAACAAGGAGCTTTGGCTATCATAGGACATCCCCCAAGGTCTAGGTTCTACACATGGACGAGTTAGACTTACACTTGCAGATCTTGAGGGAAATCGAATAGGGTAAGGCCATGTAGAGACTAGATTATGTTGTAGGGTAGCCTAAGTGTATCAACCCTTCGTGATACCTGTGTTTAAAGGATAGTGCAAGGGCAGATTGTGCTTTGTTCTGCAGTTAGAAATGGATAGTAGGAACCACTATAATTTCCTAAGTATATCTTACAAATTCACGACACTTCTTCCACGGCTAGATGAGCAACTAATGCCAAATGAACACACTAATTCACTGAACAATTGTATCCGAATACACTGTGTCCGCTCTGAGTCCCCTTGACACAGCTAAACCAGTGTCCAATCTCCCATACAGACACTAATACTGCCAATTCTACAATACAACAGAGCACATAGAGAAAACTATCCAGCAAGGAAGGCTATACCTGTGCAGTATCGACTTAAAGGCTCGACACACGTTCTTGTGTCTGACACAACCGTTCCCGAGTCCAAACTCAATCGGACGGCTGGTTCAGACATTTCATCGAACAAGTAAGAGGCAGGATTTAAAGAATTCGATTAGTGACTTGATTGAAACTTCTAAAGGAAAATTTAAGTAGACATGGATGAATTACTCACAGGAATTCCAAACCAATCTCAAGATCGATCCGCACTCAAACCCCACACTGAAATCAAACAAAATCCAATCGATCCAAAAATCAATAAATCAATCAAATGGTCGATCGGTCAAGAATAGATCAAAACGAACTCAGAAAACCATCAATCAATGAAGAGAAGAGGAAGACGGAAAGGACTCACCAATGTCGAGCTCGTTGACGATGTCGCCGTATTTGCGACTGCCGCCAAGAAGAATCGATCGCCGCGAGGTCGAGTTGCTACTGCCAGAGCCGAGGGGGATGAACTTCGTCGCGAGTCTCGTCGTCGTCACGAATCACCGAGGTCCAGCATTGTCGTCTTCACCACTGCCAAGGTCGCCATGGTCGGAGGAGCTCGAGGAAGAAGGAGAAGCAGAGGAAGACGAATCAGTCCGCGGTGGAGCAGGGCTTCGCCAGGCTAGGAGTGGTGATGGAGAAGGAGGAGGGGATGGGTTTATATAGGCGGAGGAGCGGAGGATGACGGTTATCATCCGACGGTGGTTGGTCGACCACGTCGATGGGGAGAAGAGGACGGTGTAGATGAGCCAGCCACGTCGAGATCCGACGTGGACGGAGGCGATTGGTCGGAAAGGTGGCCGCCACGTCGAGATCTGACGTGGACGGAGGCGATTGGTCGGAAAGGTGGCCGCCACGTCGATGCCGGAAGTTCATTTGTGGAGGTGGAGATGAAGCGAGCGGTTGGGAGGAAGCTCGGGAAGAGATCGGCGCTGCGCGGTTCCGCCGCTGCTGTGAAAAATCAAAAGGAAGAAAGGAAGGAGAAAGATGAGCTCTGATTTGAAAAGGAGTGGATATAAGGGATTAGGTTTTAAAACGGTCGAATGACTAATGGGTTATCGGGTTTGGTTTTTACAAACCAGTCCAATAACCCGAACCTCTCAGGTTTGTGGCTTATGGAATTGAACAAATGGGCTGTTTGGCCCATTTGGCTAGCTAGACTATGCTGTTGGGCTTAAGAAAGAAATAATTAGGAAAATAATAAAACCCAATTAATTTAGAAAATCAAATAAAATCTTAAGTATTAAACAATTAAAGGATTTTAATAAAACTAAATAAATCTTGAAAAATATCTCTGAAATATAAAATGTTAACCTCAAATCCTAGAAAAGCGGGGTTACAAATCTACCCACCTTAGAAAAATTTCGTACTCGAAATTTCAAGGCATGACTAGTCATTAAAAAGTTAAGGACAAAAATTGGAAGGTAGCACAACAAGGGTTAAAACTATTAAGGCACGATGGAATGCTTAAGCATGATAAATAATCAAGGAATTTTGAAGGGTACGATTACGATATAATTGATATTTAGGCACGATCTGAAACAACGACATAGTTATGGTCAGATTTAGAGTCTAAGCATGATTAAGAATGAATATCACGATTATAAGTAATTAGACACGATCAACTATAGAAAAATTTGATTAGGCATGACAATAAATGATCGAAGACAGAGGAGTGACATAATAGTATTCAAAGGATAGGAAGAGGTGTTTTATTGGAAAATCAAGTGGAGGTACAAAGCAAGAGAAGGAACCACTAGGGTTCATCTCACTACAACAACAATATCAACTGATCATTATTCTAGAAAACATAACTACTATATACAAACAACTATATCACAATCAAATTCACTCTGATGCTAAGCCCTCGGCTCTCGGTCCTTCCCACTAGGACAGTCTCGGATCATATGCTCTGACGATCCACAACTGAAGCACTGCTCCATCCTCTTCCTGCACTCCTCTCGTCCATGTCCTGGCCTCTTACAATAGGCACAGGTAATCTGCTCCTGCTGCTGAACTAGGGGGAGTGCCTGGGGAGCCTATTGCTGAACCAAAAGCTGATCCGGCAAGGTCTTCTGCTGTCCCTGATGACGCTTGGCTGCTCCATGGCTGTTGCCTCCTGAATTGTCTCGACTCCTCTTCTGGCGGAGGCTCATATCAATCTCAATCCTCTGTGCAATCGTGACGATCTCAGCATAAGTCTTCGCTCCACTGGTGATAACATAGATGCGAATATCATCTGATAATCCTTGTCGAAACCTCATCGCTCGCTCCTCGGGATCCTTCACCATACTCCCGGCAAAACGACTCAAGCGACTGAACTTCTTGGGCCGGGAAATCGCCGAATTGCAAGGAGACGACATTTGCAGTTACTGTCTTTTCATCTTGCTGGAGAGTGACAGCTTCAGCGTTGATCAACTCCTGAATCTTCCCTTTGAGTACATAACACGCCTGAGTAGGATGTCCCAAAAACCTGTGATACAAACAGTATTTAGGGTTATCAGTTTTACCTACTTCGTCCGGTCGTTTAGCCTCAGGAAGTTGAAGTTTGTTGTTCTTTAGTAAGCAATCGAATATGCTCACTATGTCATTCTCATCGAAAGAATACTCGACTTTAGGACGCTGTGGGGTTGCCATCGTTGTAGGTGTTGATTGACCTACATTAATAGCCAGGGCCTCTTTATTCTTCAAATTGATAGCCAAAGTTTTTTTTCCCTTGCGATTATTCGGACGACCACCGTTGTTGGAAACTTGGAGGGTGTTCTTTTGTTGCATTAGCTTAAAGTGTAACCCAAAAGGTATGTCTACATACATGTCAACTGGCCATCTATGTGTTATGATACGACTTCTCATGCTCGTAGCGATCTTGGCTAGGAACTTTGACACCAATGTAGAAGGTTGATGTCAGGGTGACATGCGGTCACATAAGTTTGTCAAATCTTGTATGCAACTTTCTTTTGCTCCATAACTGGCCTTATTGTGATCAGAGAAATTAGATGATGATGGTGAGTATTTGAGATTAATTAAATGATTTTCAATTAATATTTTTGTTGCAAGAAATAATGCTTAATTAATGTTAAGATATTGAATTAATATAGAGATTTTTTGACTTGCCCCCCACTTTGTATGTCAATATTAAGGGTGCACCCCACTGTTTTGCATTAATGTAATTTACCCCCCATTTTGGACGGTTTTCGTCCAATTTTTTTTTTTTGGACCAAAATGCCCCTGCCCCTTTCCAAGTTCTTCTTTCTTCTCCCCCCTTCTCCTCCCCGACGGCCACCGCTCCCCCCCTCCCCGCCACCGCCCCCCCTCCCCCCCACCGTCTCCGCCACCGCCCCTCCCCCCTCCCCGCCTCCGCCGCCGACACCGCTGCTGCTGCCATCGCCGCCGCCAGAGGCAGGGAGGGGGGGAGCGGAGGCGGGGGGGGGGGGTGCGGTGGCGGAGAGGGGGGGGGGTGCGGTGGCCGTCGGGGCGGAGAAGAAAGAAGAACTTGAAAGGGGCATGAGCATTTTGGTCCAAAATTATTTTTTCGGACGGAAACCGTCCAAAATGGGGGGTAAATTACATTAATGCAAAATAGTGGAGTGCACCCTTAATATTGACATACAAAGTGGGGGGCAAGTCAAGAAATCTCATTAATATATTATCAGTTACTTGGATAATTAATTACTAACAAATAAGTTTAAGATGATTGACAAATATTAAGTAACCGATAGTGTTTAATTGCTATGATTTCAGTAGTTAAGTTAAAATATTAACAATTCTTTATAAATTAAGTTAATAAACTATTTACCGTAAATAGTATTATAACATACTCTTCCACTTTTCCACTTCCTTTTATATCGGCTATCCAAACACATTTTGGAAGAAATTGGAGACAAGAACGGACAAGAAATTCAAGGACTTTATTCACTAAAGGGGTGTTTGGTTGGCTGTAAATGAAAATTCTGCAACATTTGTTGCACTATTTTCTCAAATTCCAATGTTTGGTTTGATGTAAATGATGGAATTGGTGCAACAAATGTTTCATTATTTTTTCTAACTACCACAACATTTGTTGATACCAAGATGACCGCAATATTACTTATGTCAAAAAATGCAACACAATTTTACATCATTTCAAATGATTCTCTCTTCATTCAATGTGATAAAGATACAACCAAACGATGAATTTTTATTTGTCGCAACAAAACTTGCAACTATTCATCCCAATTACGGAATTCCAAATAATGGATTTGTTAATCATGTAACATCATTTACATGCAACCAAACATTAGATTTGCATCACCATTTACAAAAACAAATGCTACATGCAACTTATGCTACATGGTAATTCCATTTACAGGAAACAGAACACCCCTTAAAACTCCCACTTTCCCACCTCCCTCTAGCTATCAAAACAGCCCCTTACGTACTTTTCCATACCATGCATGCACATAAGCACATACATAGACATGTACACAAACTGATTACTGGCTGTGCCTCCACAGAGTGTCTATTTACTTCTAATGTGCCTTCACATAGTGTTTATTTACTTCTAATTTGTTGTATTGTTGTATCTGTACCTTGCCTCTTTGTATCACTTTTACCTAGTCCTCAATATTCTTAAGCTCACATATGTTCCCTTTCAGGCATCTCTAGCCTTACGGTTGCGTTGTAAAACTATATGGGCACGTGTAAATCTCCTTTACCAGTTGTGCTCAGATGAATCAAAAGGAATTCGGTGTGGTGACAAATATGACGAGTTATGGAGAACTGTCCCATACGCATTTGAAATGTGTGCTTGGTTAATTGATTCTCTTCATAAGTTTGGTGCTGCTGATTCTCAAGAAATTTCTTTTCTTGAAGGCAATCTTTATGAGATTGCTGTCAAGAGTCTAGTTGAATTATATTCTGCAGATAATATGTTTCCAGATTCAACTGCCTGTTTCGTGTTGGTCAAACAATGGGTTAAGGTGCCACTTTCTAATGTGTAACACTTTTTTTTGTACTACAACATCGATGTTAGTCTCTACCTAACCACCAAGAGTTCAGATGTTGTGTAGGGACTACAAGGATGCCAATGCGGTCAATAATGCTCCCATGCTCTATTCTTTCCTAAAGCCTCATTGTGCAACATGGTCAAATATGATGTGATGGAAGCTCGAAATCCCGTTTTCCGGAAAATGCAACTACGAGTGGTGGATATTCTCTTGGATGTAGTATTTACTGCAAGAGAATACAATTTGCAGAGGGCTAGGATACTTGTAATGAAGGGAAGATTTCTTAGAGCTTGTGGGATGGAAGGTTTACATGACTGTCTCAATTGTCTTCGTGATGCTGTTTGCTTACTTGTGCGTTGTCTTCTAGATGTTCTTTCGATTGTTACCGTTACATTAAGTTTTCTTTGGCTTTAAATAAGTGTTATGCATTTCTTTTTGGATTTAACAGAATGATATCCTAGGGAATCCTTCACCAAGAAATTCTTCAGTCTACATTAAACTGGCCGTCACGCATCTCTTGGCTGCACAATGTACCCAAGAGGCATCACAATACTCTCTAGAGGATAATCAAGATCCAGAGGTAGGATCATGATTGGATATTTCTTCATATATTTTTTAGACAATCGTCTTTTTCATTGCAATTCCTGGCAACCTTTTTGTTTGTAGCAAGCGACTTGGGCCTTGAACTTTGAATGTCTTTTGTTTTTTTCCTTCTTAAACAGCTAGTCTTGCAAGATATTCGTAAAGCTTTAGAGTTATTGTCAAACATAGAAATGGGAGGTCATTGTTCTGTGAATGACCAGCCGAACAAAGTACAATACCCTTGTTGTGTAGTATTGTTGACTTGTTGTCTATGAAGGTATTCATCTGTCAATCTTTTATTTAGTTATCTTGAAATATTCTTCCATCATATTATTATTTTGTATTTACATGTTTTATTATTTTGTCTCACATCGCCTCTACAGGGTTGCTTGGAACTTCAGATTAGTATATGCAAGCTGATCATCACGTTCTTCAAGCGCAAAAATCCCCCGGTGGCTACTTACTTGACCATATTATGGAGTGGCCGAAGGGTTAACCATTCGCTTTGTTCTTTTCCAGTAGATAAGGATGTTATTTTATATGTTTCAGAGCAACTTGGTACCTGTGCCAACACCTTTAAATTCTGGGTTAGTTGTTTGAAAGGTGACCCATCAGATTTGTTGGCATTCCTCCAGAAGTTTTTACCCAGTGATTCCTTAATACCTGAACTAAGCCTGTATAAGCCCAAAAAGTGTCATGGTTTAGAAGTGACTGTCGATGAAGTGAAAAAGGCTGTGTCATCCCTGTCCTCAAAGGTATTCTGAGATAACATATCATATTGCATGCTAAATCTTCCTACATAGAGTACGTAGCAGTAATTCTGATGCATTTGTCTATTGTAGATCCCTTTGTCCAGTCAATCAGTTTCAATTGCTGGATATCTCTACTATGATTTGTCAGAAAGACTCTTTTCAAATGGACATCTATTTGAGGTAATTCCGTTCTGTATACCAAATAAATTTCTCATGCATTTAAAAGTTGAAGAATTGAAATTTCTTTTATTAGATCATTGGTCTTGTCATTTATCGAAAATGAATGCACATAAAAGCTCATTTTTAACACATAGGAGAGTCAAGCTACTAATACTGTTTTGCATCCACAGTAATGTTATTTGTGTAACCGCTAAACGCTTCTATTATTTATACTGGCTGTTCTGAAGTGGGTTAGGGGTTGTGAACCACTTCTATGATAGGAGATGCAAGCTACTAAAGTGGGTTAAGGGTTCTGAACCAAAACGAACTACACGATGGGTTTTGATCTTGGTTGAATCAATTTCGTATGTGCTAGACTTCTAAGCAATTGGTGTCGGGGTAGGATGTCCTAAGGGGTTTAGGAGACTTGTAGTGGTCATCCATTAAGCTATATATAGGCACAGACCAGCGGCGTACTGCTGACATAAACAGAAGAAAAGGTGTTCTGCCAGTTACCACTGTAGAGTGAGAATGATTCTCTCATTGTTTATCTAACACTTTGTTAATCATCCTTTTCAACCTCCCAGTACTTCAACCACCCATTATTCTCAACTGTCACCATTTCTTCCCTGAGTGCACTTCCCAATGACCTCAATCATACGAGTCTTTTTACATTGATGCATTCCTAACACTAGAGATTCTTCCATCGGTCCTAAAAGTTCAATATATACCCTGGTTTGTTCACTTTTCATGATTATTAGCTATTGACGAGTTTCATTTGTATTGGTTGAATCACAATATTGCTGCTGTAAGTAAATTCACGCTCTTGTTAACTAGCACTATGTAACTTTTCAGTTTCCCGTGTGGACTATATGATGATAGGATAGGTATCTAACTCTAGATAATATCAATCTTATGTATTGATGCAAATTATAATGTTCTTATTTAGGCATTTCCACATGCTAAGATGGCCCTGGTATTGCGCCTACATATTCTACAGAGAAATTTCCTTTTTAACTTTAAGCAGCAGCCTGCAGAACAGGTAGACTCTGAAAAAGTATGTCAGAATAGGCTTTATCATGTTTGCCTCGAGGCAATTGGATCTGCTATCACTGAAGTTTGGCCATATAACATTAAATGCTCTAACCTGAAAATTCCTGTCCTGACAACATGGAGTGTCCTCAGATGTTACCTTGAAAGCATATTGCAGGTTTGATACACATATATTAATTTCAAATATTATGTTTACACTTGTATATACTCCTTATGGTTTTATTCCTTGTTACTAATGTTTCCATGCTCAGGTTGGGATTATTAATGAATCAATTGGAAATAGATACGAGGCTGAGTTTCTTTTCCTTTCCGGGAAAAAGATTTCCTGTTTGCAAGGTTTTCCCATTTTTCAGATTGTTTTTATGACCTTATTAGGTACTTGTATATACATTCCTTCACTTTTTTTATTGTTGGTTTTCAAATTTCTCTACTGGTTAAGTTGTGTGTGAAGAATGAAGATACCTTAATTTTGATTCTATTTGCCAGGTCAAGTATATCGTAAGAAACAGCTCTACGATTTAGCAGAAAATGAGCTCCAAAGTGCCAGAAAGATCTTGATGGAAAATGAGATGATTATTTCTTGTAAGCACTGTGTGTTGTCTCTTGATGCTTCAATTGACATGCAATTTGGAGACCTATACAGATATAGCTCTGAAAAAGGCTGCCAAATTCAGTGTGCTAAAACTATATATCAATCAGCTTTGCGGAAGCTGAATCATGATGAATTGAAAACTTCTCTTATCATATGTAAGAAACTCAACAACAACAATATGAAAGGAGCCAAATTTGGAGTTCTGAACATTGGCAAATTTCCTTCAGAGCATGGTGCAGTTGAATGCAACATCTGTGCTTCTTCTAGTCTTGATGATGACCATGCTTCTGGTCTTAATGATGACCGGAAACCAAGGACTCATTGGAAACCAAGGACTCATTCTCGTGCTCGAGCTTCTAATGCGAGTCTTGCAAAACCACGCATGGAAGTGAGTGATGGTTGTAGTCAGCTTGATTGTGAAGATACACTACTAAAGAAAGCAATATGTTGGAGATGCCTTATTTTCAAAGTGATGGAAGGTGGGATAATGCAGGATATTATTTATCTTCAATGGGAATGCCACCGTAGGCGTCTTCTTTTGAGACTGCTTACGAAGATAGGTATTGAATGTTTTTCTTTACAATATTTTGCCTTTGAAATGCAAATATAGTTTCTTCATTATAGTTTAGCTATAAACATGAGCTCTTCCCATGATATTGAGGCACTAGTTTTGTTATCTTGTTCAGCTAAATGCAAGCATGGAGCACATGAGGTACATGACGCGTTTTGGCAGTGTATTTCTCTGATGTTCTATCAGAAGTTGCCGTCTCAAAAATATATCAATGCTCATGTTTCTCATTTGTTTAAACTCACCGGGGAAGAGAATTCAAGAGATATTTTTCCCATTGAGAGGGCATATCTTTTATACAATACGAGTTTGTTTGTTTTGAATCATTGCCAATCTGAGCACAACAGGTAATATTCTACTAGTTAATATTTTGTATCTTCACCAATAGTCGACTTCACTTTCTTTATATTGTTTTTGATTTACAGGAAAAGTTGTTGTCCTTTGGCCAATTTCCACTTGCCCGATGTTGTTTCATGGTTATTGAGTGCCTTTATAATCTTCCGGGAAGTCCCCTTACTCTTTCAGAAGGTCAGCTTTTATTCCAATTTGATTTGAGTTGTTTGCTGCTGAAGTCTTAAGAGTTGATATGTTTTCCTATGTCTCTCTGTGCCTGTAACACACTATAGTGGGAATGCCATTCCTTTTTATTTGTCTTAATTTGTGTAGAGATTAATTTGTTTCCCTGTATCAAGTCGTACATTTTACATATTTGTCTAAGACTCTTTTATATACATGAGAAGTGGCAGGATTGAAAAGGAAGGTTTACGTATCAAGCAACTGAGCTTTTTACTATACAAGGCCATCTCTTGCTCATAGCTACATTAGCTAGAAATTTGTCCCCAAGACAAAGGGTTGACAACCGCTCATAAAAATTGTCAATTTTTCTCATAGCTACACTGCTAGGAATTTGACCACAACACTCGGCTTAATAACCTGCACATAGAAATTGTCAATTGTTTTGCAGACCTTTCTCATGCTCCATAGCCGACCCCATTCTGTTGGGAGAAGGTTTGGATAAAGATGGTCCATGATAGAGGGCTAAATGCACATATAGGAAAAAAAAGCATACCAACTCTTTAGCCCAAATCTTTGGAGAATTATTATTTGCTTACCTGTTGCGAGGCACATATGTTATGTATCATCTATGCACTGGGAAATGGAGTGAATTTAACTGACATTTATGTGATGCAGGTCTCTAAGCTCCTTGCTTTGATGCTAATTTCCACGAAAACACATGTTTTGGTTCCTTTCTTTTCTGAAAGTTCACTCTCTATAGATCATTGGACAGCATATTTCCATCAAGCATCCCTCGGTACCTACATACCCGGCCAGTATGTTGCTTGGAAAGAATCTACCTTCAACTCAAATAATACAAAGGTTTGTGTATCTTCACTGGCTGGCCCTTTTGACTGCACTTCTAGAATTAAAGAACTATCAATGAGCATTATACTTTTTATACGCTATAGAGACTGCTATAACGGCCAGCAAAGGAGCTCCTTGGCACTCATAGTGTCCATCTTCAACTTATATGCTATTAGAGTCCACCATAGCTATACTTTGACTGCTATTTTGAGAACCATTTCGAGAACTATTGTGACGAACAACAGTTGGCTTTCATATAAGGAACACTATTGTGATGACTACAGAATGGTCATGACAATCTACTTTGTTGCAGGAATACTTCAATGGAGGTGCCAGTCGTGTCGGATACTTGGATACATAACTGAATGGCGTTCGGTAGTCACAAAATTCAAAACTTCTACTGATACACATGTACATCAATATTGAATCTTCTTTGTGTACGTAACTATGCGGTGTTTAATTGACAATTCAAGGACTGTCCTAGCAATGTGTTAAAATATATAGTACATCATTAAGAATCACTATTGATACGAGGACACTGATCTGATATGTTATTATCAACTATAGCATTAAAATCAAATCCTAATTTATAGATGCAATGATGGTATGGAATATTATTATGTGCTAATGGTTTAATCACTTATCTCATTGATGCAATAGAACCAGACACGTCTATAGCCTAAAATGGTATTCCTACGAGTCACTGCAACCAAGAACCTTAAACAAAGATCATTCTACTTCGATTGTCCGAACTCATGACACTTGCTCATTTCTTCCTGAAAGATATAACGCCTTTGTCCCCGTGAACCATTAGATGAAAACTCCTTCACCGTACGTTGAGTGGCCATCAACTCCTGGAAGAAAATGAAATCACAATCCCTTATGAAGAATGTACGTCAGTCCTTATCGGTTAGTGCCCGTGGGATGAAAAAATAACCGAGAGACAAGGAAGGTTTAGGGTTTATGCTATTGTAGCACGAAAGTTGGATTGATTCTAGGATCCCCTTCACCCTCTATTTATAGGAAGTTTGAGATTGCTTCGGCAAAGGATTTAGTCCCCTATGACAAGACATAATCCTATCCTATCACACCTTAATTGGAAACCTAATGAAATTAGATCCTAATCAATTATTTTTTTAGTATCTCATCAAATATTTATGAGATTATATCATACCTAATATATTTAGGAAAGATGCAATTTCATGAGGAGATGACCAAGTCGAATCTAATGTGCTAGCACAAGCTTAATTTGTTTTAATTCAAATCAATTAACAATGGGCCCGGTCTCGCTCGAGGCCACAAATCAACTCTTGGTTCCTTTAAATAAAACCATGTTCGGTGTTGGTTGGACCAACTCTAATGTGTACAGCCCATTAGGTTTCATATGAGCAGTCACGATACATTATCAGGTGTCAGTCTTGACCATTCACCTTCCCAATAAACAATTCTTTATACCCAACGAACTACCCTTTCATCACCTTGTATCAAACTATAGGCGCATGGCCATAATATGCCTTAACGGCTAAAAGACAACTTGCACCACTGACGTGAAGAACTCCCAATTGAAATGGAGCAGATATTTCTTCATTGGAAATTCTTTAGCCGAGTCAACAATCTCTCTAATGCTCAGGGTTGTGAAAAGCGCCGGACGGGCACCAGCCGCCTAATGCCTAGCCCGCCTAAGCGGTCGTCCAGGTGGCCGCCTAGATCTAGGCGGTTCAAAAATAAATAAAAAATCCAAAACAAATCTATTGAAAAATTGCAGAAAGGTGATAAATCCCAAAACATTTATAGTCGGACGTTGGGGGGTCTAGGCGGGCGCCTAGGCGGACGTCGGGTGGACACCAGGGGCCTAGCGCCTAGGAGCCGCCGCCTAGCGCCTAGGAGCCGCCTAGGCGGCTGCCTAGACCGCCTTTTAGAAGAGTGCTAATGAGCATCAACACTCTTACTTAAATGTCCACTATACTTGTTTTGCAATCACTCACTCATTATGAGAGTTGACAAGAGTGTATTAATCTTTTAGGAACATATATTGTATTAGTTTGTCCAATGTTACCAATGTCCTTAGTCGTTCTAGGACAAGGAACATTTAAGAATGAATCTTACCGGGATTTGGATCTTACGAGTGTGATCACATCAAACTTACAAATCTACCACTTTATGGACTTTATCATGCTGTTACACACAATATGAAATAAAGCGAGAGAATATTATAAATAGATTGCATAAAACAACATATACAATACATGAAGTTACACACACCCACACCCTGAAGTGGTGTTTTCTGCCAAAACATAAAAAGGAAAAAGAAGGGTTACGTTTAAAAGAGAGGGTATATCGAATGGCTATGAATATGACACGTGTATATGTCAATAAAAATGTTAAAACTAAGAAAATATTATTAAATATATTGTTAAATGATATAAATGAGAAGCAAGTCCAAAAACCGAATTATCAAGGACTGCCGAAAGCACTTATATAACTAGTTATATAATAAAGCGAAGTCGTATTTTTTGTCAAAGTATAAAAAACATAAAAGCATACATCGTAGTATTGACCGATACCGATCCGATACGGCCGATACCGGTATAGTTTGGCATGTCCCGATCCGATACCGGCCGATACCCGATACTGACCGATACCGACATTGGGGGTCTCTTTTCCGGTCAATTTGGCAAAAAAATTGAACGGATGTAAATCAATCGGTAAAAGCATGTAAAAGAAGAAAACTTAACATGTTGTATGTAAATCAATCGGTAAGGATGACTACTACTTCATTTAATTTCAAAACTACTAAGAAACAACAATGAAAATATTAAAATTATGCATAAATGTATAAAACATATTTTCTAAAATGTTAATAGTTTATAAATAATTATTTGTTTTCCGATACCAAAACAAATCCGATACTTCGATCCAAAACCTCCGATATTGTCAATACCGCCGATCCCGATACTCATAGAACCGGTCCGATACACCTTGATAAAAGATAGGTCACTCTTAAAAGATAGAGGCAACTCAAATGGATACGAATATGACACTTGTATATATCAATAAAAAACCAAACTAATAAAAATATTATAAAATGATATGTATGAGAAGCAAATACGAAAAACGAATTATCAAGGAGTGCCGGAGGCACAAGAATAATTTATATATAGGTCACATTTGATTTGGTTGGCTATGACAGATTTTGCTTCCATGTTAATTATCCTTGTCTAAGTAATGTTTTCTAATCTCTGTTCTTTCATGTGAAATATCTGACATCCGTATAACCTGACACTAAGCTTGTCTTATAATCCTCACAACATATTCTATGCCCTCATTTTTTGATGTATTTTAGTTGTTTCTCCTTTATGACTTCTTTAACAAATATTTTTGGTGTTTCAGGATACTTCTAGTTCTAGCATGCTCGATACTTTTATTGAAACATCGAACTTCCTCAGGTTTACATATTGTTACCAACAAAATAGAAACTGTTCTTCAATTGCTATGGCTGGCAACTTGATGTCTCTTGAATTTTCTTTTTTGCAGACTTGCTCCAGGAAGCCTTGAAAGTCTAGAGGAATTTGTGAAAGACTTTTTCCCATGCCTTCCTACTGTTCCCATAATTTGTATAAGTATGATTGGAAATGACTACATTCGATTCATTGGAGAAGCGCCGCCTCTCCATAACCTTTTTCCTGCTTGGATGCTGATATCACGTTTACATGCAAGTGGCCAACCAATTGTTATGCTTCTGTCTGTAAATGTTATTCCAAAAGGTATCTTATTTATGTTAGGAGGCATGGGAACAACACTACCAAAGCCTTTATCCCAAAATTTTGTGGTTGGGTATTTGTTCTTTTCCCTTCATTTAGCTTGGTTAAGAGGGGTGTCTGCTGTAACATTAACAGAACAAAAACCCTTTGTTGCCGGATTGAATCCCAGTTCGTTTAGGCATACCTCTAGTTCTAGCAGGTTATTCGACTAATATCCTATAGCTGTGCATCTATTGGTCTACGTTACACATGTCTAAGCCACCTAAGACGATTTTTTCTCAACTTATCCTCCAATGGTGGCACCTCCAACTTCCCAAGAATATGCTTTTTTTTAGGATATATGAGCTAATGCATTTGATCTGTTGTTGCCAGAAGTTCAGCTTGAAGATTCTTTTCCCAGTTCTGGATTTCTTGATGCAGACCATGAATCGAAGAGCTGGCGGTGTCCTTGCGCTGATTATACTATTCTAGATCGTGTGGCTCCATCATTCAGGCTGCTTATGAAGGAGAACTTCTTATTGTTACACTCAAGGGCTGCGAATTGGTGGACACGGAGAACCCGGCTAGATAAGTGCCTAAAGAAACTCTTGAAGTATGTATTAGTTCTTGTAGGTTTTGTAAATTTGTAGGTTATTAGTGCCTAAAGACTATGACGTCTTTTTTTTAATTATCCTGCTAGGAATTTTTTTATTTATTATAAACATCATCTTTAATTATATTATTCTTGTTAAGATTATTATTACCCACATATTTCTGAGGGTGTTGATTTGTGCAATTAGAGATCTTGCACTATCTATGTATTGCATCCTTATGTAGCCAACTGAAAAGCTACGTACATCTTGCCATTCATATGATTGGGGTAAAGATTTAATTTTTGGGTGTTTTCTTCTTCTCCATTAATTGAAAATCGAAATGGGAAAAAAATTAGGGTTTAAACTCCATTGTACTTGGAGATAGTGAGGATGAGTTGAGGAAGAAAATTAGGGTTTAAATTATATCGAAATTCTCATTTTTGTTCTTCTTCCTCTTCTTCTTTTTCTTGTTCTTCTTGTTCTTGTTCTTCTTCTTCTTGGATGAGTTGAGGAAGAAGAAGGAAAAAAGAAAAAGAAAAAGTGACTTTTATACTAAAGAGTGGGATAGCCATGATCACTTTCTTCAATGGCAAACTTGTAAATAAACCAAAGTTTAAAATGGGCTAGCCATGATCATATTTTGATGTGCCCATATAACTTGCCTAATTCTAATGGCACTCCACAATTTACTCCAGAAATAGTACTGTTGACAGTCCTAACATTAAGAATGAATGCCAACATGGTTGACAGTCCATCTTAATATTCAATTTTTTTTAGGACTACAAACTTTGATGGCAGTCCTACTTTATGTTGCAGCTCTGGAACTGGATTGTCCTGTAGTAAAATGTGAAATATCATTAGAATTAGTCCAAAAAAGGAAAGATGCCAACATATTTATTTGAGAGTTTTTATAAGAAAAATTATTAGGACACTTTATTCTTTACTCAGGACTAGTCCATAATTGGGACTAGTCCAGTTTAGAGGAACTTTTACTCGTGCGTCTAGTCCACTTTAGAGGAACTTTTACTCAAGGCGATCTATTTTTTGTTAGGGACTGTCCACCCCCTAGTCCCCCAACCCTCTCAAACATATTCATTTCTGGAGACATTGATTCTGATGTATATCATTAATTATATTTTTATTAATGATTATTTTTTATATTGATAGATACATGTGCATTTGTAGCCATTTTATATATTTATATTTTGGAGAAAAAATAACAATTCGCTTTATTATTTAAATATGTATAATCTATTCAACAGTATAATGTTAAAAGTTAGAATTTATCATAAATTTTTTCTTCAAAAAAATATAAAATAGTTTATTGATTTTAATAAGGACAACTTAGTAATTAGGAGGATTGTTCTTCGGTATTCCTAACATATTTTTTTTAAAGCCTGGTATGGTATTCCTAACATGAAATTGCACATTTGCACTGTACTGTATTATAATACTTTATTTATTTTTCTTCGCTTCTAGAATTTTTTTTCCCCTCCTCTCCAGCTTTCCTCTCCTCTCCCTCCTAGGCCTCGTTTGGTTCGCGGAATGGAAGGGAAAGGAAATCAATTCCTGTCATTTCCTTTCCTTTGGGAAATTTTATTTTCCATTGATTTTCCTTTCCGATGTTTGGCAATGCCAAGGAATTTGGAAAGGAAAGTAATTACTTCAATGTGGGAAAGTGATTTCTTCCTTGAATGGATGGAATCACTTTCCTCCCTAATTTCTCTTCCATTGGGAATCACTTTCCTTTCCTCCTCAATTCCTTTGGCACCCAAACATAGGAAAGTAATCACTTTCCTTTCCCAACCCGTAGATTCCGCGAACCAAACGAGGCCCTAGTTCTTCCTTGAAAAGAAGAGGGGAAAAAAGCCTCTCTTCTTCCCCGGAAAAGGAACGGAAGGAAAAGGGTACGATTTTCTTACCAAACCCTAAACAATAGATCAGTTGGAATCACTGTTACTCTCTCTCTCAAACCCTAAACAATAGATCAGTTGGAATCACTGTGATAGGTTCCTCTTCCTATATAACTTTGCACAGGTAATGATCGCTGGAAATTGGCCATTGGATTAAACCTAATTGCAAGAATTTGAGAATAGAAATTCACAGAAGAATACTTGAGGTTGGAGATGGAAGAACTAGGGTTTTCTTTACTGGAATTTAAGAAATGCAAAGGAAAGGGATATTACAGATCTAAGAAAATTTGGGGAAGAAGAAAAGAGAACCACAGGAAAAGAGAATTCAAATTACAGCTAAAATATTCCACACCCCATTCTTTTCTTCCCTCCTCTATTTATAACCAGTAGCAGGGATGGTATCAGTGGAGTGTCTGTAATTGACTTGATGAGCTGGATAACCAATTGAAGGATTGGCAGGCTAATCAACTGACTAGGCAATTTGCTGACTGGGCCTCTAGCTGACTGGACTGATATTGAAGGTTGACACCTGATATTGAAGGTTGCTAATGAACTCTAGCTGCTCTGCTCTTCTCAATGGCCGAGCACTGGAGAGCTGGATTCACTGATACATTTAGGACTGTATCAATACCCTCCCCTTAAAATTGACCTTGTCTCAAGGTCAAGGAGGAAATAACGTTGATCCTGGATCCCATACCATCCTCAGTTAGTCATTTCCTTGTGTACATCTGGTTCATCAAGGCAGCGAATAACAGTTGCATGCTTACTTGAAATTGGCTCAAGACTAGGCTTGGCAGTCAACTGGAAAGCATAAAGTTTTCTTTTTCTTTTTCTTGTTGTTGGAATGACTTGGCCACCCTCTCCGTGAGTAACATCTGTTAGCCAAATAACAACACTAATCTCAAGCCATTCTTGGAATGAAGAGATACCAGGAACACCCATTTCTTCATGCCAACATTTCTCAAGCCTTGACTTCACTTCCTCATTTGATGCAATTATTTCACCCAAAAAATGAGTAGATTGTTTCTCCATCTTGCTACTGAATGATGTCCCAAGAGGAAAAGGTCTAACTGTCAATGTTCCCTTTAGAGCTTCTTCGAGGTTAGTAGCAGCAGGAGTGTAAACAGCCATAACTTTTCTTCCAGTGGCAGAAGCAACTTCTTCTGATTTCTTTAAACTTTCAACCGAGAAGTGCTTCACTGGCAGATGTTTCCCCCAGTCATTGGTATGTTCTTGTAGAGTTTAAACTTGTCGAGCACCCAAGCATACTTGAAAAAACATGTTTGCTCCCATACAACTAGACGCTCTGCCCAAGTTTTTTCCCTTACACCCACAGCTTTCTTCCTTCTGTGCACACTTCCTTTGTTCGGTCGACTTTTGGAAATTGGTTCTCCAGGCACATTTTGAACCCAAGCAAAAGGCCCTGGATCCCATATCATGAGACCATCCTTTCCGATTTTAGTAGATTGAATGAGCTTCATACTCCCTTCGCTCACAACAGAGAGCCAAATCTTGTATTCCATCAAGTTCAGCTCTATTGAGTTGCCTTGGGTAATTGAATGTAACATCTCCTTGCACGCTTCACCAGATAAAATGGCCCCTGGATCAGTCAGGTATGCTGAGCAATGCCCTTGCCTGGTTTCATGAACTGTATCTTCCAGTTCAGATTTACTAAAGCACCCTTGGCATGCACAGGCTTCAGTACAAAATGATCCTGTGGCGTAGCAATTACAATAGAGTTTCCAACTCTTTGAAACATGTTCACTTATGTCATCTGAAAGAAAGTATTCTTGAATTATGCTCACAAGTTCTTTTTTGAACCATGCTAGTTTCTCATCTTCACCACTAGCACCATCTGCACCATACGACTTCAGAACAGAAGAATCCAGCCACCCAACAAAAATTGCTGAAGGCACAAGTAGCTGGAACTTGGCTTTGGCAAAGGGAATATCAAGAGTTAGGTCATCAAGACTTCCAGCAAATCGATAAAATTCCCTTCATCATCTGACTAGAATTGATGAGGCCTTCTTGTACTGAAGATTCAAGAAGCAAAAACCTAGGCCAGTTTGAGCAGACTTCACCAGGCTTGCACATATTGCTGTCATTTCTTTCTCTTTGTCATGCCTATCTATTGCCATGAAGATAAGTTTCTTAACAAAGTAGTGGCCGTACTCATTTGAGCCAAGCTCCCTGATACCATCACTCATTCGACTCGCATTACTAAAACCAAGCTGCGGGTTCTGTTGGCCCTCCAATAGTGCACTTGGATGCCAGTAAGAAGTTGTTTCCTTGGCAACTAGATCTTCGGGGTGCTGTCTTGATTCGACTTCGACTTCTGCTACATTTTGGCTCATTTTGTTTGGACTGTCAGAGTCTGAATCACTCTCCCTGTATACTTTCACAATAAAATCATGCAGGAGAACACGAGCAGGCTCGAAGGGAATTTCAACTTGCTTTGGAGACGTATTCTTCCAACGGCTAGCTGGCAGATCCTCGTCCTCATGCGACACAAAATCATAGGCCGTCTCCACAAAAATCACAGGTTTCTCATCTCCAGCATCGTAGAAACGAGTCGAATCCTCAGTAAGTGTACATTTCTCCTCAATCAATGTATAGAACTGTATATCTTTTGAACCCTCGTCGTCCCCAACTCTAGTTCCTTCTCCTCTTTCATACATTTCCTTGAACACAAGGACTTCACAGTTAGGACTTCCAAGTGCTTCTTCCTTCGCTGGCATTTCATCAAACACCTCTTGCTCGCTGTAAGGACTGAGAAGGCTCGCTTGAATATTTTGCTTAATATTCCGAACCGAAGTCATGGTTCTGTTTTGATGCTCGCTTGTCAGTGAGTGGATGACCAATCCCTCCATGGATTCACACTCAATTATGCACCTGCGACACCAACTCATGCTTCCAAGCTTCCTCACGGGCACTTTATCAAACACCTTCGGTTCAGTCTCTTCCTGCTGCTGCAGACTCCGAGATTGTTGCTGCAGTGGTTGGGAAAGGGACGGCGGAGTCTTGTACAGCTGTGGTTGCTCCGGAATATAATACGGCAGAGTCGGATACTGCAGTGGCGGCAATGGTGTCGAGTACAGTTGATGCGGTTGACAGCAGCCGTATAGATCTTGCGGTGGCGGCATCGGGTTCTGCTGCAGTGAATAATAGCAGTAGGGGTTCGACGTAGATGATGGTGGTGGAGGCGGTGGCTCCATGGCCGGAGTATAGGATCGAAGATGAGATCCAAAACCATATTGAGGAGATCTCCAATCATATCCAGGAGATCCCCAACGATATTGATCAGATTCATAGCTATACTGACCTGAAGTTTTGACTGGACGTCGTTGTTCCTCCGGCAGACGTCGACCAACTCAGATAGGTGGCTGGTCCATCCAACTTCAGATCGATGGAGGGTAGCTCCAACTTTGGCGGCGCTCGTGTCGTGCTATCACCAGCCGACACCTTTATCAACTTCATCAACGTCGCCACATCGTCAGCATCCAGCTTCTTGAGAATCGCCTCCATCGATGCTTCTTCTCGATCACGTCACACTTGCTCCACGACTCACGCTCGTCCTCGTCGTCCTCTCCTAAATCTGAATATGTCTGATTTCATCGGATCTAGGCATCATCGGTATCTCCTTGAGAATCTCATATGGGATAAATCTCAAGAACGATTTTAGGCTTCCCTACACCGTAGGTGCCACAGATGAAATAAATCTCAAGTTTAGGCTTCCCCACACTGTAGGTGCCACAGATGAGATAAATCTCAAGTTTAGGCTTCCCTACAATGTAGGTGCCACAGATGAGATAAATTTCAAGTTTAGGCTTACCTACACAGTAGGTGTCCTAAAAGTGGTGTGCACGGAGGCAACCACGGCAGCAGCAGCGGCGCGGCAGTTGCAGCGACAGCGGAGGCGTGGGGGGGAAAGAGGGAGGGCGAGGTTAGGGGTAGGGTTTGTGTGGAAAAAGTGGCTCTGACGGTATTCTAAGCAAGTTTAGGCTCTTATACCATGTTGAGATTTGAAGTGATTTTTATTATTGGAATAGAGACTACATATATATAGGAGAGGCTAGCCTCCTCTCCTATCATTCTAGGCAATGTGGGACTAAAGCCCAATAACACTTAACACATATATCAACATAGCTCCTACACATGCTTCCAATTGTTCGCGGAAGTTGTGCCTACATGTCTGTAGCAACATGAGCAAAGGTGTGCCATTAGGACATCGAAGAGAGAGATGTTATGAAATCTCTTTATGAAGTCCCTGACAGCTTCTCCTTCCGTTTGAACTGTGAAAAAGAATTTAGCCATGGTTACCTCTTCATCATCCTCAGAGAATCTTGAGAGGAATTGTGTCTCGAGGTTTTGCCATGAGATGATGGAGCCTGCATGAAGGCTTTTGAACCCAACGAAGTCAACTTCTTTGAGAGTGCCAATGAAGAGTCTGACCATGATGACGTCACATTACCAGTCTGAACTCGGAAGTGACAAATTTGCTGACTTGGAGAGCCTTTGCCATTGTGCAATTGGATCATTGGTGTTTTGAATTTGTTAGGGTACATATCCTATTCAGGTGGATAAGGGTGAACAGCCCCCCCACTTCCTTCAATTATTTTCGTTGAACAAGGGGAATCAATTTAAGCTTGCATTATTTTCGAAGTGCTAAGCTTGGCACTGGAAACCTCTAATTCACTCTGCAGCTAACGAGAGGAACAATCTCTTTATTGTTTGTATTGTGCTGAATTAAAAGTTGTTTCAGCATTTGGTTCACCTCATCAATGGTTGCATCATGTGCTGCCTCATCTCTCTCAATAGCCTCACATGGCGTATGAGATCTTAAGAATCGTCTTCAGTCATATAAGTCGATACTTTTTCACTTTGGTAGTCTGTGGTAGATGACGAAACTTATACATTGTCAGCATCTGACCATGACACAGATGAAGAATCTTCCTCGGATATAGACTACAACTCGGAGGAAGAAGGCATGACTATATTAGCTCTGGTGCCTTGGAAGGACTCTCCAGGTGAATCAAACCTTGTTGTAACTTTGAGCTGAGGACCAGATTTAACAAGCCCTGATTTGCAGCAAGTGGGTGATGTGGAAGGTAACCGTAGTAGTAGTGACATGGACAACGCTGACAGCTTCTAGAGAAGCTTGCAATGTCATATAAGTTACTAAGGTCGAGACTTGAATAGTCTTTGTCAAAGACTGTTTTGTGCAGAAGCACTGAATGAGGGCTTGCACAGCCTTGTGGGAGTGTTTGCTTGAACAATCGTTGGTTAAACTCGATGACCAACACTTGGGTAGTTGTCCTGAGAGCCTTTGCGTCGGATTGCTGCACAACCATCTCGTCGGTGTTGAAAGACTTATCCGGCAGAGTTGTCATTTGTTTTCCGATGATAAGTGCGAGTAAGGAAAACTTTTGTTTTGATTTGTAGATGAATTACAACTTTACAACGAAAGCCTTGCAAATAATTGTTACAAACTATTACAAATTTTCGGGGAAGTGTGGCGATGGAAGTCTTGTCAGCGTACGACTACTTTGTTCGGTTGACTATCCGAATCCAAGGCAAAGGGGTTCTTCTCGATGATGATGAGCTCTTCTCGGATGCTTGAGAACCCCAATACGTCGAAAGATGGCAGCCGAATTGAACGACAAACGTTCATAGTCAACATGGCTTGAGAGAGATCGGGGTCGCTTGGGACGATCTTCTGTTGCAGTGGTTGATGGTTGTCACCCAAGGAATAGCTTTGAAGGTCTCTCTTCGTGTGTGTGTACAGTGGAATCTTGGGAATGAGAGAACACTTGGGAAAATGATAATTTTTTAGTCATGGAATGAACCATTTATACAGGGAACACCTCTAAAGATGCCTGCCGCGGAGCTACATCACATAGTCTGCCTGCGGGACTAAGCGGATTGACCGCAAATAGTGGAGATAACACCCACGTTCTCCTCCTCCGCGGAAAACAAACTATCATGGCCAATGTGGGTTATACACTAAGGACGTAGTTCCTTGACAACTGCTCAGTCGGTTAGCAACAACGTCATACTGCAACAGGACTGTTGTTCCGTGGTACTGTCAATTTTAAGTGCAAAAAAATTAAACAAACTTTTTATGCCATTCCATTAAGGTATACCTTTTTCTTGTATGAGCGCACATAATTAACAAGAGCAATTGACTAATATCAATATTAAATTTGTTTGCACTGAAATTTAATCAAAAAATAACCACAAGGTGACATTTATTATCTAGTTGAAGCATCTGTGTTTTTAAGTTCTCTTTAGATCCCATATGCTGATATGGAAATGTAATGCAGGTTATTGAGCACATGGAAGAGGATCAGGCATGCTTGTTCGGCAATGTGGTGCTGAGTTCTTTCTGCCCCGAGTTGCTCATTGTATCGACGCCCAACTATGAGTACAATCCTATACTCCAAAGGTCGTCTTTGCCTAACAAAGAAGATGATCCAGAAGACAAGTCAGGTCCCTGCAAATTTCGCAACCGTGACCATAAGTTTGAGTGGACCAGGCAGCAGTTTGAGCGTTGGTCTGTTGATCTTGCTGGGAGACATAACTACAGTGTCGAGTTTAGTGGAGTTGGTGGGTCCGGTGATGTAGAACCAGGCTTTGCTTCCCAGATTGCTGTCTTTAGAAGGAGAGAAGAAATCATTGACAAATGAGGAACCATCTCATCCGTATAAAGTTATTTGGGAATGGAACAAGGGATCTTAGATTCCGTCCTTGTAGAATCTAGCTAGAACTTGTGCAGCTTCTGATTATCCGAGCCGCCGTTTAGAATCTGATTATCCTCGTGGAGTGGAGTAGAGTAGACGGGGTGGGTAGTTCTAGGATCATCTAACTTGAGATACAGTAGTTTACACAAAGTTGTAGCATATTTATACCCTTTTGTTATAAAAGAATGATATGATGTTGGTTAAATTAGTCATGCTTTGGATTTTGGAATGTCAGTAAGGTTAGGTTTTGTCATAATTATATTGATAGCATGCCAAGAATGATGGAGGGAGGGAGGGAGAAACTACACCAGTCACAGATCTGTAGATCTTCTTGGTGACTGTTAAAAGGATTGTTTTGCAACACCTTTGTCAGATGGATGGATCGTAGCATAAAGCCATCTAGGGTTAAATTCTTCTTCTCCCCCGAAGCTTCTTCATAGAGTAGCAGCATCAGTGAAAGAGCACTGAAGAAAATTTTCAATTTTTGCTCAGGGCGAGTTCAATCCATTCAAATAAGCTTAGTTCTTTTCTCCTCGCAGGGGGGGTCTAAGTGGAGCATTATAATAGTTCAACCAAACTTGTTGGTTCCTTGAAGTGATTCTCTCGTTTTGAGCAATAGTGATTTTCACCATCCTAACATCCTCAACGACGAGAATGTCAAGCAATTTGCTGCTGTTCAGAGCTTGACTCATGTTTGACACAAAAACTAGAATTGAATTGATGTAGGTCTACCCTTTCTACCATTTTTTATCAATGAACCAGAGGGAAGTCTGTATAGAGAGAACCTGCAGCACAAACTTGAGTGTTAATAAGGGTATATTCTGGCCAATATTTCTCTAGTTGGCGCTTGGGTTCCTAAGAGACAACGAGCAACCTAGGCTCCAACTTTAAGTCTTCTGATATGTGTAGTTCACAATAGACTTGTAACGAGGACGAACGGGGGTCAGAACCGGGTGATTTCACCAGTAACTTTGCTGCGCATTTGGACATTAAACAAAACTGACATCAGTGCTTAATTAAAAGGTCACAAGAAAGTAATTTTACGCTTAGTGAACAATCTCACGACTCGTCGTTGAAAGAAAGAATGGTGTACGGGGATGAAACAGTGCCTTTATGGAATGCCATTCCTTCTGGCATCTGTATGGTCTCCCATAAATTCCGAGCAAGAGTACTCGAAAATCAAGATGTCTGTATAAGACTACAAAAGACCCAGGCTGAGATTCCAGTGTATAGAACTGCTTTGCTTACAATTCTGTACAATCCCGTCTCAAAAACATATTGCCTCATGAAGGGGCATCCTTTGTTCTCAATAAGTTACAAAATTACCTATCATTGTAAACAATACATTTTAAAACACAAGTACCCATATTTTTAGTGTTGAAGCTAAAGAATCACTTCTTCTTCCCACCCCCAGATACGTTGAATTTAAAGAAAATAATGTCGGCATCCTGAACTATGTACGTCTTTCCTCCCCCAGGCTTGTACTTTCCAGCAGCCTAAGATGACAGCAATCAAATAAATAAATAATATACAGAATTCAAATCCCTGTCAAAGTCTTGGTATAAATGATATACCGAATTCAAACTTCATACTGATACCTTTACTGCCGACTCATTGCCCAATTCTTTAAGATCATCAAACTTCATTACCTGATGCAGATCACATATACACAATGATGAGCTGCCTATGCCGCCTATCTTTAAAAGTTCTGAGAGAAGCATGGAGCTAACAGCACATTACACAGTAAGCCAAAATGCAAACTATGTACAGGTACACTCCCAATGATAAGGCTGTGGCGAGCATAATAGAGTAAAATTTGGGACAAATCTAAGGTAAGAGCAATATTAAAATCACAAGAATTCAATAATCATATTATTTTTATTGCCAAATCAATTTAGCCTGGAATTTGTTTTGGAAAACAAACGAAAAGTAAAATGGTTCGATTTTCATGAATATTAAATTCTACTTGTGTTGTTTCGATTTTGTTTTGCCAAATAAAATTATTTCCTCTCGTCCCTTCTTCTTAAGGGATTATGAAATTCCTGGTCTTAATCAAGGTTAATCAAGGTTCACAGTATCACTGGACACATTCGTATCGTATCATTTTGGCCTGCATCAATCTGATACCGACCCTTCCTGATACCGGCCAATTCTGGCCAATGCTGACATCTGGGTCTCCCTTTTCAGGTTAATTCACCAGATTTTAAAAAAAAAGGATATATGGAAAAAAAAAAAAAAAATCAATGTCAAAAAATGATTTGGCCGGGTCTAAGACCAGAATGTTATATTGTGTCAATAATAATCCTATCAATAATATCGCCATAATGTTATCACAATCGTTTGTGCATTCCTCCATCTTGCAATTATTTCATTGAAAACTATCTACTGCTGGTGTACTTTGTCTAAAAGCAAGTAAAAATACTAATAAAGGTGAAGGATTCAGCTATGCTGAATATAATTCCATTCAAACTAACAGAAAAAAAAGATACATAAATTATGACTAAATGTATCAAATATGTTCTAGTTTGTTATAAACTTTTATTAACTTGGCTTTCGAAACCAATAACTCTGAAACTCAGATCAAAAACTTTTGAAACTGCAGATACCGATACTAAAATGAAGGGTCTGAAACCAATTCTTGTACCGATACTGTGAACTTTTATAGGTCAAAGGGTGGGCAGTGTAAATGCAAAATGTCAAAGAAAGTATAGCATGCCCCTGCAATAAAATCTAGGTATATTAACAAAGAAATAGAAGTATATAAGGATTTAACATAATTACCATAATTCAAATATTCTTTAAACTCCATCTCTACATACTACTTCACGATTAATACCACAACTGATCAGCAAGAGCACACAAACTGCACCACACTTGACCAATAAAAACACGTATGCAGGATTGAAGTCATTAAGAGGGCAAACTTTCACTAAGAGGCAGAACTTCATCTCTACATACTATTTCACGATTAATACCACCACTGGTCAGCAAAAGCACACAAAAACTGTACCACATTTGACCAATAAAAGATCTATGGAGGATTGAAGTCATTAAGAGTGCAAACTTTCACTAAGAGGCAGAACAAGAGAGAAGATACCTCAGCACATATAAAGCCTCTCTCAAAATCAGTGTGGATAGCACCAGCGGCTTGAGGAGCCTTTGTCTGCCTTCTGATCTGCCAACATTTCACCTGTGGCAGCCATATCAGAAGTTATTAGTGCGAAACACTACAAAGTATGTTGTACGCAGGTGAGTGCATTAAACATAAGAAGGTAGTAAGTGCCAAATGATTAATGCAATAAAAAAGTCCCTTCCTAATGCATTACAAAAATCAGGTGATTAACACATAAGAAGTGTCCAGAAATAGGGTTTCTAAAGCACACTCTTCTAATTCTTAAAAACTACATATTGCTACCAACCCTTAGTCCCTTACATGTGATAAATGTAGAATTATAGATCTATCCAAAGATCACAGCTCCCTGTTTCTCTTTTTAACAGGAAATTAGCAAATTGCTTTCAGAAGTGACCAGAAATAGGGTTTCTAAAGCCGCCTCGGATTTTCAGCAATGGACCGTCGGGATCTGGGTGAAAGGCCAGAAATTGAAGACTAATGCTGCCAGTAGTTCCTACCCAAAACTCAGCAATGGAGGTCTCATTTATAACATTCAACTAGGAAATATATTTGGAATTTGAATCCTTTCCAAAAAACTGGTGAACATTAACAAATGGGCACATTTTACTTCATATGACCAACAAATCTTATATATGGTAAAACTTGCAGTAAATTCCTCTGTGTATCTTTTTTAACATTTCTTAATTATCATGGAGATGACCTCTTCTAATTGAATTTAAATGGACAGCGTTCATTCAATAAGGTAATTGGCATTCTATGAGGTTGCTTTTATAAATAGCAAAATTGAGTTCCCACATTACCTATACGAAACTGATATTAGCTTGGAGTAGATCCCTTTGACTATACTATCTGTGAGGGCACTACACTAGTAGTTAGCTAGAGAGACAGGTGCAAATAAATGATCCAAGTATCACGGTACCTGGAGTTATTTTTTGCCATAGTTGATTATTGATTGAGAGGTCTCGTCTGCCCAACGTTACCTAGAATACAGAACATTCGGTTCATCGAACAAAAACTGGAACGTGAAATGCCACATGGCATGAAATGAGGTAGGATGGGGAAGGCTTCTTCAGAGTTGTCACGACCCGATCCCAAATAATTGGGTCGAACCGGATCATGCCCAGCCTGCACCGTTTGAGATGGCGGCAGTAAGCTGTTCCATTAGCAGGTAACCACAACAATATCTATATTTCACAAATCAACATTCGGGAATTTATAACTTTATTAAACTTTTAAATAGATACAACTGGAAAGTGAAAGAACTGAATTAAAAGCTGAAATCAAAATTACAAAATTCTAAAACAACAAATCTAGAAACAGAAAATCTAGCTAGGCGTTCAGCTCGTCGGCCTCAGGTCCTGCGTCCTCCAAAGGGGACTCTGGCAGCACCACGGGGTATAGAACCGGATCGTAATAGCTGTTGTATAACAGCTCAGCATCCTCATAGTCCCCTAAAAATGTATCTCCAGTCAGGAGGGAGCAAAGTACAATTCATGCTAATTTGACAGTTGAAATAATAATAGAATCATGCACTTTTAAAATTTAGAAATGAACAGTTTTCTAACAGTTAAACAGTGTGATTTGAATAGGCAATGAATATGACCGGCTTGGGTTTGTTACAGTGAAGATACGGCTTATCCCCGTGTGTATGAGGGTAAGCTAGTACAGTTCTAAGTTATTTTGGGATGTGGTCATACTCATTACACTACTCCCCCAGTCCCCAAACAGTTATAGTAGTATAGTAGTTACAGTCAGTGCTCTCAGGGAGAGTTCTGTGTTGCATCGTGGTTTAAACTTGCAGTAAAGTGATTATTAAATAACTGTAAACTAACACAAAATATACTTGCCTCAATTGGACTGGACTGGAAAGATTGAATACTTCGAGATGGGAATTAGGATCGTCCTTGAATTCCTACATTCGAGAAATTGACTCAGAATCCAGGGTTACCAAGCTAACTATACTAGTTGGAATCTCTAATTGTGTCCTACTCAATTTTAATATTTTATTGATAAACACGAACCAAATGCGATTATCAGTGCGTTATAATTACTAACGAGGGAAAGATCATTTAAACTGTATTTTGGAAAATCTCGTAGTTACCAAATTAATTTGATTAAAACTTTGTATTTTCGTAATTATACATATAAAACTAAATTTATTATTTTAATGAGAAAAACATGATCGTTGTTAAATATTAAAACTTGTAAATTTTAATGTGAGAAAACTTTATTAATTTTCTGAAAATATTATCTATTTTGATTTACGCGTACGCTAAAAGAACTCGCAAAACCAGAAAAACAACAGAAAATCCTAGGCTACCAAATTACAGGTCACAGAACCAAAAGACCAGCTGGGCTTATGCCATTACAATTTATTTACATAAATTGATATAAGACGAAACAGTTGTTAGTTCTAAAAACTTTCTATAATTTAATTATGAATAAATTAAATGATAAAAATAAAGTAAATATTTAATGAGTCTCAGATATGGTCCAATCGTCATATAGGCTAATGCCTCAACGTCCGGGCGAAGCCGGTTTCGTTTGCACTTAGCCAGGGCCCATTGACCGATAGGGTCGTCGCCCAAAATCCAAAATAATAATATTTTCCGAAAAAACCGTTTTAAAAATCATTTTAAAAATATAATTAAGTTTTATGGAAAATCCGGCAACATTTTCTCTATTTTTGGTCAACCCAAAAACTGGGAAAGTGTGCCAATATTTTCCTGCAAGTTCCAAACCAGAGAATCCCAAAAAAATATATATATATATAAATAACCACAATCATTCTCAAAATCAATCCAGAAAACCCGAAACCAATTCGGAACTCCCGAAAACCACTCCAGAACATTTTCGATAAGGATTTGGAAATGTGAAAATAATTCCAACCATCAGAAACTTTTCCAAAAGTATCTCGGAAAATCCACAGCAAACAGAACTATATAAAATCCCACAGAATAAAATCCAACAATGGTTCCGAAAATTCCCGGAACCAAACACGTAACCGAAAACCGAATTTCCGAAGAAATTCGTGGACCAAATTATCATCATTGACACGGGGAGGGACGAACTACTGTGATTAACCAGGGATTACCTAAAACGACAGAATCCGAAGGGTTGCCTCGGACTCGGGACGCGCAAATCCACAGAACGGACTCGAAATCCAGCGAAGAGCGCCGGACAGGGGCTGTCCAGAACAGCGGACACGGTCTCGGGGTGCGCCGGGGGAAACGCGAGAGGGGGTCGGCCACGGGAGCAAAAGGGCGGGACCGCGCGCTGGCGGCGGCGAACGCCGAGGAGCGCTCGGGGACGCGCTCGGGCAGGGGTGCTGGACAGGGGAGGCCGAGAGGGGCGGCCTCGGCTGGGCTCGACGGACGGGAGCGGGGCCGGCTGGCTGGCGGTCGGGGTCCGGTAGAGGGGCGTCGGTGCACGCCGGGGCACGGGTTGGCCGGGCGCAAGGAGACCGGAGGGGATCGGCCAAGGCGGAGCCGCGGGCGCCGAAGTTGGCCGGAGGTGACGTGGGGCAGGAGTTGGGCTCGGGAGAGGCTCAGTAGTTCTGAGAGTGAGAAGTGAGTGAAGTTTGGATGGGGAGTGGGGTTTAAGTGGGGAGTGGGTTACTTAAGGAGGAGAAGAAATAGAGGGAAAGGGGAAGTGTGGTGGGGAGGGATCACAGGAGAGGAAATTTGGGGGTGGGTTTGTGTACGTGGGAATAGGTGTTGGGTAGTGGGGATCTGGTCCAACTTGGACCAGCTCCAAAAAGTAAAGAATATTATATATATATATATTTTTAAAATCAGATTACAAATGAAATGGGTTAGGACCGAGTCTGGGTTTCGGGGATATGGTCCGGACTCGGGTCCGGTCAGCAAATCAAAAGAATTTAATTTTTGAAATTAATTTTAAAACCCACCATTAATAATAATAATAGTAGAATAAATATAATAATAATATTAAGTAACACTACAGAAACTGGATTTCACAATCTTTTCTCCTTAGAAAATTTCGTCCTCGAAATTAAAGGCAGGGTTAGGGGGTTACCTTAAGTCTCAAACAAGTACGGGTACTGCACCCGTAACTTAGGTCTAACAATAAGAATTTCCAAGGCAGTCGTGGATGAGACGGTTTAGGGACAAGTTTTATTTATGATATCATCCATGCAAAAAAATACAAAGGCGAACCAAAGTACACGAGGTTGATCAGACCATCATGCACCGGTCCTGATTAGACAATATATTTGTAGGTGCACCCAATAAAATACTGTCATGATCAAGCTTGATAAAGAGATAGCTTGCAAAACTAGGCTAACTTAGCAGCATCAGTCAAGTTTAGAACGAAAAGACAAGAAAATAGGAGTTTATGTGATGGCTTAAATTCTGATCTTCTTCTCACCTCTGACTACGTCTCTGGCACTGAAAGGTTGAGTCTAATCTTCAGCTTTGAATTATCCAAAATGTGACTCAGATCCGGAATGTAGCGTCTGAGCTTCATACGTAGAAGACGTTGTGGACGCCTTCTAGACTTGGGGGTAGAGCAACCCGATAAGCCACTTCTCCAATCCTGCTGAGTACTACAACAGGACCAATATACCTGGGGCTTAACTTTTCTGCTCTGCCGAAACGGATGGTTCCTCTGGTCGGAGAGATCTTCACAACCACACTGTCGCCTTCTTCAAGCTCCAAAGGCCGTCGGCTGCTATCGGCCCAATGCTTTTGTCTGTCCTGGGCAATCTTGAGCTTGTCTCTGATCATTCTCATTTTCTGCTGCATCGGTCACCATCTCAGGTCCAAGCAATACTCGTTCTCCGACGTCGTCCCAAGCAAGTGGAGTGCGGCAACGACGTCCATAGAGTGTCGAACGGTGTCATACCGATGCTAGCTTGGTAGTTGTTGTAAGAGAACTCTACCAAGTGCAAATGGTCTTCCCAAGACCCTCCAAATTCCAAGACGCAGGATCTCAGCATGTCTTCTAGCGCCTGGATTGTTCTCTCTGATTACCCGTCAGTCTGGGGATGGTAGGTGGTGCTGAACTTCAGTTGTGTTCCCAAACTGTCATGCAAACTTTCCAAAAGTGAGAGGTAAATCTAGTATCTCTGTCAGATACGATACTTACCGGAACTCCATGTATCCGGTAGATGTGCCGCATGTACAGTGCTGCCAACTTCTCGGTGGATAAACCAACCTTGAAGGGGATAAAGTGAGCTGACTTCGTCAGTCGGTCCACGATTACCCAAATGGCATCCTTCCCTCCTTGGGATCGAGGCTGTCCCGATACAAAATCCATCGTCAAGTGTTCATTTCTACTCCAAAATGTCAAGCGGCTGCAATAGTCCTGCTGGTCTTGTCTGCTAGCTTTTACTTGTTGATAAATCAAACAAAACGGTTCAGCAAATATGGTTCCAGGTAACCCTGGTTTCTATTCCGATACAATGATGGGACGGCCGGATGCTTTGCAACCAGCAGAATCCCCATGGAGGCAGAGTGGTGGCATCTTCAACCGAATCTGTTAAGTCTTTGTTGGCCTCAAAACCCAAAAAGACGGGACCAACTTTGGTGATCTCCCACCCCTGAAGGTGGGATAAAATTTTCCTGCAAACAGGAACACTAGTATGCAACCAGCTCCTCTGATTGAAACGGCGGAGGAATGCGTCTCCGGCCCTGTGGTCTTCTTCCGAGCCCGGGCTCATCACGTTGGGATGGTGCAAAATTAACCACCCCATCAAGTAATGAAACGGCAGTTCGGCACGGAGAAAGTTGTCATTCCTACCTCGTTCATGAACCACATTTTTCGCAAATTCGCATAAACCTCGCAGCAGGTTACACACCATTACGGGGAGTAAAGCCAGGCGACGGCCAAAAACCAACTTCACAGCTGGCAGGATTAGGTTCCGGGTCACCCTCTCCACAAAGCCTGACCCGTCCGAAAAGACATAATCCCGGAGCCAAATCATCAGATACGCAGCCAACACTGCTTTAGACGACATCCGATGAGTAAGGTGCCAGAAATAGCTATAGGAGCGTTCGTCCGACTCCCGGTCCTAATTTTCTCGGGGAATCTTCTCACTTAGCCTACTCATTTCAGAGAGCACCGCGAAACTGGAAAGCTGGATGAGTTGTAAACTGAGAGGGATTCTCCTTGTCTTGCTTAAAGATATAATCTCTCCAAGCAGTCACATGAGGCTGTGACCCGCCCTTATCCCTCTTCTGCATATAATAATGATGACTCGCCAGTTCCTTGAAGACGACCATCATCTCCTCCGCTTTGTCCCCCAGGACTTGGAACTTCTCGTTGGTCGAGAAGTATTCTTCATAAGGTTCTGATCCCCAAGGGAGCCTTGACACCTCGTACATTTCATGAAGTGCGAGTCCCAGCTCCCCACCGGAGTGAAAAAGTCCCGGTCTGGGTGTTAAACATCTCCAGAAGCGCAAGAAATATATGCATGTTGATGTCGACGCCTGCCTGGGTAGCACGGATCGTGGCAGTCAGCCCAATCTCTCGGAGTTCAGTTCGAAACTGTGTCAGAACCCAGAGTGTCAGCTTGTCCCACTTGGAAACATAGTGACACCAACCCTTTACCGAAATTCACCTTTCGGGTACGACTACTTCAACAACAGCATACGATTTACAAAAGTCGAAGCGCAAAAGCAAATGTGTTGTTAGGGACGTCACTGTAAATGCTCCCAGGACGCAGAGTCCGCCAGGTGAAAGAAGGCCCAGCCCGCACGGCGGCAAAGTATCCCTCTGATTGGAGGTAGCGTCGATCTTGATGGTGCCTGCTACCGCTCCCCCCTGAGACAGGTTTAGCTCCCAAGACATCCTCCTCTTGGAAGCAAGGCAACAGAAAGCCGTCAAAGGCCATTGACGCTCAAGTTGCTTAACAGTCATGTGCACCCCTCTTGCTGTAAAGAACCAATCTTCCTTGATCTTTAACACCTTTGCTTCAGTAGAAGTAAGGCGGTCCCCAAACAGGAACTCAGGCTTCAAGAAAGTCACATTATCAGAAATGGCATATTTCAAAACGCACGCTCCATCATCCGTTGGAGAACCCTTGCTGTTATTCCCGGATTTGGGTCATTCTCTCAGGAGGCTGGTCCAGCATAATGGCAGCTTGGGCAGGGTTTATCACCTCCTCATTATAATCTACTCCCATCTGACAGAGGGCAGCGTCCATAAGCACTTCATTCAAGAGCGGGACGGTCATCGACACTGGTGGTCAGCAAAAGAAGGCGAAGATTCAGATATGTTAGAAACAGCAAAAGAATCTGAGCGACGTTACCATCAGAAGTGCATACCCTGAACCAAGGCTCAAGCGCATCTGAAAAGAATCTTCGGTACAATATCAGGGTCTAAACCCTTGCGTGTCAGCAGTAAAGCTTCGGCGCATCATCAGGGTCTAAACCCATGCACGTCGGTAGTGAAGCTTCGGCGCATCATCAGGGTCTAAACCCACGCGTCGACAGAGAAGCTTCGCGCATCATCAGGGTTTAAACCCATGCGCGTTGGCGGAAAAAGCTTCAGCACATCATCAGAACTCAAGGTCCATGCGCGTCGGCGTATGTGAGTTTTAAAAAATGGCCTATTCGAGTACAGAAAGATATGGTAAAGAATGATGAAACCCACCAGTCACCGCCGGCTGAACATCGACGGGCTTCCGGGGGACATCATCCGCAGGAGCCTCCACAGGCTCTTTTCTTTGCCTCGTCCTCGGCCAACCACCACGAGGAGTCTTGGGGGCCATCTCGTGAAAGAAGAAGTTAGGGTTTTTCGAAAGAAGAACTCTAGGGAAGAAGAAAGCAAAGTGGAGAAGAACCCTCTCTCCATCAGACGCCTATTTATAGGCTTATGCATACGCAGAAATGGTGAGGAGTGACATCCGCCGCCGCCTCGGGTTCTGTGAGGTGATAACTGTAAATAAATCCAAAATATCATCATTAATCTTTTTGGTTACCGAAGCGTTATCATTCGCATTAACTGAGAGGAGCATGCGCCCCATCACTGATGCGGAGTATCCATGCGCCCGAACAGTCATGCGCATCGTTGAAGACACCACCATGCTTCTTATTCAAAGTATTCCAAAACTTGATGAAAAGTTTCAAAAACTTTGAAGGGGGTCTTGTAGAAGCATGGAATTTCATGAACAGAAATCCTATGCGCCTAACATTACATGCCAGGAAGCTCAGATGAAGTACTTGGCACAGCAAACAGCAAAAGATTAGACATTATAAAAAGATTTTTATTTTCATATAAAAGTCTAATACATGTCTAAAAAAGGCTGTACAAAGGAGAACTTCTACAAAAAAAGACCCTAAAGTCTACAGCCAGGCGCACACAACCATGCGCTCTCAAACAGGCGATCTCTTCGGTGTCTCAGTCAGGCGCATCTCTTTAAGAGTCTCAGTTATGTGCATCATGAAGTCTCAGCATATGCGCCTTACTTCGACCCGATCAAGTGCTTCGACTAATGAAGCATTTATTGAGCAGAACAGGGTAAGAAATCAACCCCCTAGCTAGAGGAAGAGCTCTCCAAAGCCCAAGGAAGAGGAGAGCACCGCAATCGACCTGCGAAAAGGAGGCTTTCAACACAACCAGAATAGGCAACACCCACTCTAGCAGGAGGAGGAGCTCTCCCAAAGCCCAAGGAAGATGATCGGAGCACCGCAATTCCGATCTGCGGCTCTTCCAGCATAACGGAGATGAGGCTCGAGCATCCCGATCTTTGGATGCAACAGGCACCTTTCGTCTGCCTCAGAAGCCCTCGACCCTGACTTTTGGATGTAACAGTCACCTTTAAGTGCATCAATGAAGACAATGAGTCGCATCTTCACCCTCGGGAGCATCTCGTCAACAGAATGTGCTAAGCAAACAAGTTCATTTCGGGGACGTGGGAGAACGAGAAGCAAACTCTCTCCTTGCCACTATTTATAGGCCGGGCAAATCAAACCCATGTGCCAAGTGACGGGCTCTCCGAATCCCGTGCAATGAATTTGCATTAATGGTGATGAACCTGACGCTTCGAATTCGGCCAAGTCAAAAATAGCTATTTAAAGCACTCGAAGAACGTAACAGTCGGGCCAATAAAGACGTGTCATACAAACGGATGCGCCGGTCAGATCGCGTATCATACTGACCCCCATCAGCACCAAGCGCCTTATAAGGATGCGCCCATGCGTCCCCATGTGCCTAGTGGAACGCAGATCGATGCGCCCACTCAATAGCCCATCACCGTCAAAGAACATTAAATGCTGAAGTCTGACACGACAGCAGCCAGTCCCCGAGGACTGAACAGTTGACAGCTTTTTAGAATACGAAGCGTCACCGACGTCAGCATCATCATTACTTTCCTCCGGCAGATTTAAGCCACGTGGCCGCCCAACCATTTCGCATGCGCCTCTGCAACCATGCGCCCAAATCTCTGCATGCGCCTCAAAAGCCATGCGCCTCAGACTTTTCTCTGATCCCTAAAGACAGAAGTCAAGTCACTACTGAAGCCTCGCATGCGCCTCAAAAGCGTATGCCCAGACTGGTTCGTACTCCTAAAGGTTACAAGCCAAAGTCTCCTCATGCGTCCAATCCCAGGCGCATCCTACTAGATCACTCTCCTTCAAATCCAAGATCTTTGAGCCATGGACCTACGACACGTCTTTGACTCGATTCAGCCTATGAAGGGGTGCTAATCACCCAAGATCTCGGCAACTGAAAGATCCTCTCCATTGCCACGTGTCAGCTCGACCGCAGCCCACAAAGGCAACAGAAAGAGTTCAACTCCTCAATCAGAACGCATTGCCCATGCGCCTCCATCAGCAATCACCACGTGGCATCCCACAAAAGGTGCATCCTACATATGCACGCACGACAGCTAGCCTGCAAACTATAAATAGAGGGTCATTTCCTTCTTCCTACAGCTACGAACCTACGAACACACATAGAGAGGCGGATACAGACACTCAACGTCTCCTTCCTCTCCGCAATCTCTAGCACCCAGAGCAACTCAGACCTTCAGAGAACCGATAATCGTCGTCAGATCGTCAACGGAGTCAACGTATTACCACTCGCTCCATCGGCACAAGAGACCCAGATAAACAAAAGTGTACTCCTAGGACTACATCTAAGTCCTATATTGTAACACTGTTTGTTTGTAATTGAAATTGCAATCAAAAGATTTTAATGGCAAACAGTATGGAGGAGAGGGTTGTGGAGAGAAAAATGGGGGTGCTGTGTATGGCCTGGTCGTGGGGGAGACCAGGCCAGGTCGTGGGGAAAATATTAGAAATAGGTTTTAGTATTAATTCTTTTTTTGTATAAGTATATAATAATCAGAAAAAAAGGAAATGAGGATGGGCTCGGAAACGGAGTCGGGCTTCGGAAAACGGGTCTGGTTCGAGTTCGGGGCGGTGTCCGGACTCGGGTTGGATTCGGGCACGGGATCGGGGACAGGACCACAATCAAAATCCAATGATTAATTTAAAAAAAAATAAGATTTTCCTAATCCGATAATAATAATAATAATTAATAATAATAAAATAATAATAATAATAATACTAAGATTATGCTACCAATCCAACAATTAATGATTCCAAGTTTTTTCGGGTTTCACACCGAAGGTCGCCGGCGACGCACGAACGGATCATAGACCCAGTGCAAGGGAAGGACGGGTCCTGAGCGCAACAGGCAAGGCGGTTAGCTCTGGTGGGGAACTTCCATCCAGAGTGTTTGCAAAAATAAAAGTTGATCTTTATTCAACAACTTTGTAAGAGATTACAAGATTTTGGGAAAGTAAAACTATGATCTGAATGACGATCGCTTTAT
>JANAVB010010600.1:392414-458545 GCA_029216955.1 Iris pallida | reverse complement strand
TCAATCATACGAGTCTTTTACATTGATGCATTCCTAACACTAGAGATTCTTCCATCGGTCCTAAAAGTTCAATATATACCCTGGTTTGTTCACTTTTCATGATTATTAGCTATTGACGAGTTTCATTTGTATTGGTTGAATCACAATATTGCTGCTGTAAGTAAATTCACGCTCTGGTTAACTAGCACTATGTAACTTTTCAGTTTCCCGTGTGGACTATATGATAGGATAGGTATCTAACTCTAGATAATATCAATCTTATGTATTGATGCAAATTATAATGTTCTTATTTAGGCATTTCCACATGCTAAGATGGCCCTGGTATTGCGCCTACATATTCTACAGAGAAATTTCCTTTTTAACTTTAAGCAGCAGCCTGCAGAACAGGTAGACTCTGAAAAAGTATGTCAGAATAGGCTTTATCATGTTTGCCTCGAGGCAATTGGATCTGCTATCACTGAAGTTTGGCCATATAACATTAAATGCTCTAACCTGAAAATTCCTATCCTGACAACATGGAGTGTCCTCAGATGTTACCTTGAAAGCATATTGCAGGTTTGATACACATATATTAATTTCAAATATTATGTTTACACTTGTATATACTCCTTATGGTTTTATTCCTTGTTACTAATGTTTCCATGCTCAGGTTGGGATTATTAATGAATCAATTGGAAATAGATACGAGGCTGAGTTTCTTTTCCTTTCCGGGAAAAAGATTTCCTGTTTGCAAGGTTTTCCCATTTTTCAGATTGTTTTTATGACCTTATTAGGTACTTGTATATACATTCCTTCACTTTTTTTATGTTGGTTTTCAAATTTCTCTACTGGTTAAGTTGTGTGAAGAATGAAGATACCTTAATTTTGATTCTATTTGCCAGGTCAAGTATATCGTAAGAAACAGCTCTACGATTTAGCAGAAAATGAGCTCCAAAGTGCCAGAAAGATCTTGATGGAAAATGAGATGATTATTTCTTGTAAGCACTGTGTGTTGTCTCTTGATGCTTCAATTGACATGCAATTTGGAGACCTATACAGATATAGCTCTGAAAAAGGCTGCCAAATTCAGTGTGCTAAAACTATATATCAATCAGCTTTGCGGAAGCTGAATCATGATGAATTGAAAACTTCTCTTATCATATGTAAGAAACTCAACAACAACAATATGAAAGGAGCCAAATTTGGAGTTCTGAACATTGGCAAATTTCCTTCAGAGCATGGTGCAGTTGAATGCAACATCTGTGCTTCTTCTAGTCTTGATGATGACCATGCTTCTGGTCTTAATGATGACCGGAAACCAAGGACTCATTGGAAACCAAGGACTCATTCTCGTGCTCGAGCTTCTAATGCGAGTCTTGCAAAACCACGCATGGAAGTGAGTGATGGTTGTAGTCAGCTTGATTGTGAAGATACACTACTAAAGAAAGCAATATGTTGGAGATGCCTTATTTTCAAAGTGATGGAAGGTGGGATAATGCAGGATATTATTTATCTTCAATGGGAATGCCACCGTAGGCGTCTTCTTTTGAGACTGCTTACGAAGATAGGTATTGAATGTTTTTCTTTACAATATTTTGCCTTTGAAATGCAAATATAGTTTCTTCATTATAGTTTAGCTATAAACATGAGCTCTTCCCATGATATTGAGGCACTAGTTTTGTTATCTTGTTCAGCTAAATGCAAGCATGGAGCACATGAGGTACATGACGCGTTTTGGCAGTGTATTTCTCTGATGTTCTATCAGAAGTTGCCGTCTCAAAAATATATCAATGCTCATGTTTCTCATTTGTTTAAACTCACCGGGGAAGAGAATTCAAGAGATATTTTTCCCATTGAGAGGGCATATCTTTTATACAATACGAGTTTGTTTGTTTTGAATCATTGCCAATCTGAGCACAACAGGTAATATTCTACTAGTTAATATTTTGTATCTTCACCAATAGTCGACTTCACTTTCTTTATATTGTTTTTGATTTACAGGAAAAGTTGTTGTCCTTTGGCCAATTTCCACTTGCCCGATGTTGTTTCATGGTTATTGAGTGCCTTTATAATCTTCCGGGAAGTCCCCTTACTCTTTCAGAAGGTCAGCTTTTATTCCAATTTGATTTGAGTTGTTTGCTGCTGAAGTCTTAAGAGTTGATATGTTTTCCTATGTCTCTCTGTGCCTGTAACACACTATAGTGGGAATGCCATTCCTTTTATTTGTCTTAATTTGTGTAGAGATTAATTTGTTTCCCTGTATCAAGTCGTACATTTTACATATTTGTCTAAGACTCTTTTATATACATGAGAAGTGGCAGGATTGAAAAGGAAGGTTTACGTATCAAGCAACTGAGCTTTTTACTATACAAGGCCATCTCTTGCTCATAGCTACATTAGCTAGAAATTTGTCCCCAAGACAAAGGGTTGACAACCGCTCATAAAAATTGTCAATTTTTCTCATAGCTACACTGCTAGGAATTTGACCACAACACTCGGCTTAATAACCTGCACATAGAAATTGTCAATTGTTTTGCAGACCTTTCTCATGCTCCATAGCCGACCCCATTCTGTTGGGAGAAGGTTTGGATAAAGATGGTCCATGATAGAGGGCTAAATGCACATATAGGAAAAAAAGCATACCAACTCTTTAGCCCAAATCTTTGGAGAATTATTATTTGCTTACCTGTTGCGAGGCACATATGTTATGTATCATCTATGCACTGGGAAATGGAGTGAATTTAACTGACATTTATGTGATGCAGGTCTCTAAGCTCCTTGCTTTGATGCTAATTTCCACGAAAACACATGTTTTGGTTCCTTTCTTTTCTGAAAGTTCACTCTCTATAGATCATTGGACAGCATATTTCCATCAAGCATCCCTCGGTACCTACATACCCGGCCAGTATGTTGCTTGGAAAGAATCTACCTTCAACTCAAATAATACAAAGGTTTGTGTATCTTCACTGGCTGGCCCTTTTGACTGCACTTCTAGAATTAAAGAACTATCAATGAGCATTATACTTTTTATACGCTATAGAGACTGCTATAACGGCCAGCAAAGGAGCTCCTTGGCACTCATAGTGTCCATCTTCAACTTATATGCTATTAGAGTCCACCATAGCTATACTTTGACTGCTATTTTGAGAACCATTTCGAGAACTATTGTGACGAACAACAGTTGGCTTTCATATAAGGAACACTATTGTGATGACTACAGAATGGTCATGACAATCTACTTTGTTGCAGGAATACTTCAATGGAGGTGCCAGTCGTGTCGGATACTTGGATACATAACTGAATGGCGTTCGGTAGTCACAAAATTCAAAACTTCTACTGATACACATGTACATCAATATTGAATCTTCTTTGTGTACGTAACTATGCGGTGTTTAATTGACAATTCAAGGACTGTCCTAGCAATGTGTTAAAATATATAGTACATCATTAAGAATCACTATTGATACGAGGACACTGATCTGATATGTTATTATCAACTATAGCATTAAAATCAAATCCTAATTTATAGATGCAATGATGGTATGGAATATTATTATGTGCTAATGGTTTAATCACTTATCTCATTGATGCAATAGAACCAGACACGTCTATAGCCTAAAATGGTATTCCTACGAGTCACTGCAACCAAGAACCTTAAACAAAGATCATTCTACTTCGATTGTCCGAACTCATGACACTTGCTCATTTCTTCCTGAAAGATATAACGCCTTTGTCCCCGTGAACCATTAGATGAAAACTCCTTCACCGTACGTTGAGTGGCCATCAACTCCTGGAAGAAAATGAAATCACAATCCCTTATGAAGAATGTACGTCAGTCCTTATCGGTTAGTGCCCGTGGGATGAAAAAATAACCGAGAGACAAGGAAGGTTTAGGGTTTATGCTATTGTAGCACGAAAGTTGGATTGATTCTAGGATCCCCTTCACCCTCTATTTATAGGAAGTTTGAGATTGCTTCGGCAAAGGATTTAGTCCCCTATGACAAGACATAATCCTATCCTATCACACCTTAATTGGAAACCTAATGAAATTAGATCCTAATCAATTATTTTTTTAGTATCTCATCAAATATTTATGAGATTATATCATACCTAATATATTTAGGAAAGATGCAATTTCATGAGGAGATGACCAAGTCGAATCTAATGTGCTAGCACAAGCTTAATTTGTTTTAATTCAAATCAATTAACAATGGGCCCGGTCTCGCTCGAGGCCACAAATCAACTCTTGGTTCCTTTAAATAAAACCATGTTCGGTGTTGGTTGGACCAACTCTAATGTGTACAGCCCATTAGGTTTCATATGAGCAGTCACGATACATTATCAGGTGTCAGTCTTGACCATTCACCTTCCCAATAAACAATTCTTTATACCCAACGAACTACCCTTTCATCACCTTGTATCAAACTATAGGCGCATGGCCATAATATGCCTTAACGGCTAAAAGACAACTTGCACCACTGACGTGAAGAACTCCCAATTGAAATGGAGCAGATATTTCTTCATTGGAAATTCTTTAGCCGAGTCAACAATCTCTCTAATGCTCAGGGTTGTGAAAAGCGCCGGACGGGCACCAGCCGCCTAATGCCTAGCCCGCCTAAGCGGTCGTCCAGGTGGCCGCCTAGATCTAGGCGGTTCAAAAATAAATAAAAAATCCAAAACAAATCTATTGAAAAATTGCAGAAAGGTGATAAATCCCAAAACATTTATAGTCGGACGTTGGGGGTCTAGGCGGGCGCCTAGGCGGACGTCGGGTGGACACCAGGGGCCTAGCGCCTAGGAGCCGCCGCCTAGCGCCTAGGAGCCGCCTAGGCGGCTGCCTAGACCGCCTTTTAGAAGAGTGCTAATGAGCATCAACACTCTTACTTAAATGTCCACTATACTTGTTTTGCAATCACTCACTCATTATGAGAGTTGACAAGAGTGTATTAATCTTTTAGGAACATATATTGTATTAGTTTGTCCAATGTTACCAATGTCCTTAGTCGTTCTAGGACAAGGAACATTTAAGAATGAATCTTACCGGGATTTGGATCTTACGAGTGTGATCACATCAAACTTACAAATCTACCACTTTATGGACTTTATCATGCTGTTACACACAATATGAAATAAAGCGAGAGAATATTATAAATAGATTGCATAAAACAACATATACAATACATGAAGTTACACACACCCACACCCTGAAGTGGTGTTTTCTGCCAAAACATAAAAAGGAAAAAGAAGGGTTACGTTTAAAAGAGAGGGTATATCGAATGGCTATGAATATGACACGTGTATATGTCAATAAAATGTTAAAACTAAGAAAATATTATTAAATATATTGTTAAATGATATAAATGAGAAGCAAGTCCAAAAACCGAATTATCAAGGACTGCCGAAAGCACTTATATAACTAGTTATATAATAAAGCGAAGTCGTATTTTTTGTCAAAGTATAAAAAACATAAAAGCATACATCGTAGTATTGACCGATACCGATCCGATACGGCCGATACCGGTATAGTTTGGCATGTCCCGATCCGATACCGGCCGATACCCGATACTGACCGATACCGACATTGGGGGTCTCTTTTCCGGTCAATTTGGCAAAAAAATTGAACGGATGTAAATCAATCGGTAAAAGCATGTAAAAGAAGAAAACTTAACATGTTGTATGTAAATCAATCGGTAAGGATGACTACTACTTCATTTAATTTCAAAACTACTAAGAAACAACAATGAAAATATTAAAATTATGCATAAATGTATAAAACATATTTTCTAAAATGTTAATAGTTTATAAATAATTATTTGTTTTCCGATACCAAAACAAATCCGATACTTCGATCCAAAACCTCCGATATTGTCAATACCGCCGATCCCGATACTCATAGAACCGGTCCGATACACCTTGATAAAAGATAGGTCACTCTTAAAAGATAGAGGCAACTCAAATGGATACGAATATGACACTTGTATATATCAATAAAAAACCAAACTAATAAAAATATTATAAAATGATATGTATGAGAAGCAAATACGAAAAACGAATTATCAAGGAGTGCCGGAGGCACAAGAATAATTTATATATAGGTCACATTTGATTTGGTTGGCTATGACAGATTTTGCTTCCATGTTAATTATCCTTGTCTAAGTAATGTTTTCTAATCTCTGTTCTTTCATGTGAAATATCTGACATCCGTATAACCTGACACTAAGCTTGTCTTATAATCCTCACAACATATTCTATGCCCTCATTTTTTGATGTATTTTAGTTGTTTCTCCTTTATGACTTCTTTAACAAATATTTTTGGTGTTTCAGGATACTTCTAGTTCTAGCATGCTCGATACTTTTATTGAAACATCGAACTTCCTCAGGTTTACATATTGTTACCAACAAAATAGAAACTGTTCTTCAATTGCTATGGCTGGCAACTTGATGTCTCTTGAATTTTCTTTTTTGCAGACTTGCTCCAGGAAGCCTTGAAAGTCTAGAGGAATTTGTGAAAGACTTTTTCCCATGCCTTCCTACTGTTCCCATAATTTGTATAAGTATGATTGGAAATGACTACATTCGATTCATTGGAGAAGCGCCGCCTCTCCATAACCTTTTTCCTGCTTGGATGCTGATATCACGTTTACATGCAAGTGGCCAACCAATTGTTATGCTTCTGTCTGTAAATGTTATTCCAAAAGGTATCTTATTTATGTTAGGAGGCATGGGAACAACACTACCAAAGCCTTTATCCCAAAATTTTGTGGTTGGGTATTTGTTCTTTTCCCTTCATTTAGCTTGGTTAAGAGGGGTGTCTGCTGTAACATTAACAGAACAAAAACCCTTTGTTGCCGGATTGAATCCCAGTTCGTTTAGGCATACCTCTAGTTCTAGCAGGTTATTCGACTAATATCCTATAGCTGTGCATCTATTGGTCTACGTTACACATGTCTAAGCCACCTAAGACGATTTTTTCTCAACTTATCCTCCAATGGTGGCACCTCCAACTTCCCAAGAATATGCTTTTTTTTAGGATATATGAGCTAATGCATTTGATCTGTTGTTGCCAGAAGTTCAGCTTGAAGATTCTTTTCCCAGTTCTGGATTTCTTGATGCAGACCATGAATCGAAGAGCTGGCGGTGTCCTTGCGCTGATTATACTATTCTAGATCGTGTGGCTCCATCATTCAGGCTGCTTATGAAGGAGAACTTCTTATTGTTACACTCAAGGGCTGCGAATTGGTGGACACGGAGAACCCGGCTAGATAAGTGCCTAAAGAAACTCTTGAAGTATGTATTAGTTCTTGTAGGTTTTGTAAATTTGTAGGTTATTAGTGCCTAAAGACTATGACGTCTTTTTTTTAATTATCCTGCTAGGAATTTTTTTATTTATTATAAACATCATCTTTAATTATATTATTCTTGTTAAGATTATTATTACCCACATATTTCTGAGGGTGTTGATTTGTGCAATTAGAGATCTTGCACTATCTATGTATTGCATCCTTATGTAGCCAACTGAAAAGCTACGTACATCTTGCCATTCATATGATTGGGGTAAAGATTTAATTTTTGGGTGTTTTCTTCTTCTCCATTAATTGAAAATCGAAATGGGAAAAAAATTAGGGTTTAAACTCCATTGTACTTGGAGATAGTGAGGATGAGTTGAGGAAGAAAATTAGGGTTTAAATTATATCGAAATTCTCATTTTTGTTCTTCTTCCTCTTCTTCTTTTTCTTGTTCTTCTTGTTCTTGTTCTTCTTCTTCTTGGATGAGTTGAGGAAGAAGAAGGAAAAAAGAAAAAGAAAAAGTGACTTTTATACTAAAGAGTGGGATAGCCATGATCACTTTCTTCAATGGCAAACTTGTAAATAAACCAAAGTTTAAAATGGGCTAGCCATGATCATATTTTGATGTGCCCATATAACTTGCCTAATTCTAATGGCACTCCACAATTTACTCCAGAAATAGTACTGTTGACAGTCCTAACATTAAGAATGAATGCCAACATGGTTGACAGTCCATCTTAATATTCAATTTTTTTTAGGACTACAAACTTTGATGGCAGTCCTACTTTATGTTGCAGCTCTGGAACTGGATTGTCCTGTAGTAAAATGTGAAATATCATTAGAATTAGTCCAAAAAAGGAAAGATGCCAACATATTTATTTGAGAGTTTTTATAAGAAAAATTATTAGGACACTTTATTCTTTACTCAGGACTAGTCCATAATTGGGACTAGTCCAGTTTAGAGGAACTTTTACTCGTGCGTCTAGTCCACTTTAGAGGAACTTTTACTCAAGGCGATCTATTTTTTGTTAGGGACTGTCCACCCCCTAGTCCCCCAACCCTCTCAAACATATTCATTTCTGGAGACATTGATTCTGATGTATATCATTAATTATATTTTTATTAATGATTATTTTTTATATTGATAGATACATGTGCATTTGTAGCCATTTTATATATTTATATTTTGGAGAAAAAATAACAATTCGCTTTATTATTTAAATATGTATAATCTATTCAACAGTATAATGTTAAAAGTTAGAATTTATCATAAATTTTTTCTTCAAAAAAATATAAAATAGTTTATTGATTTTAATAAGGACAACTTAGTAATTAGGAGGATTGTTCTTCGGTATTCCTAACATATTTTTTTTAAAGCCTGGTATGGTATTCCTAACATGAAATTGCACATTTGCACTGTACTGTATTATAATACTTTATTTATTTTTCTTCGCTTCTAGAATTTTTTTTCCCCTCCTCTCCAGCTTTCCTCTCCTCTCCCTCCTAGGCCTCGTTTGGTTCGCGGAATGGAAGGGAAAGGAAATCAATTCCTGTCATTTCCTTTCCTTTGGGAAATTTTATTTTCCATTGATTTTCCTTTCCGATGTTTGGCAATGCCAAGGAATTTGGAAAGGAAAGTAATTACTTCAATGTGGGAAAGTGATTTCTTCCTTGAATGGATGGAATCACTTTCCTCCCTAATTTCTCTTCCATTGGGAATCACTTTCCTTTCCTCCTCAATTCCTTTGGCACCCAAACATAGGAAAGTAATCACTTTCCTTTCCCAACCCGTAGATTCCGCGAACCAAACGAGGCCCTAGTTCTTCCTTGAAAAGAAGAGGGGAAAAAAGCCTCTCTTCTTCCCCGGAAAAGGAACGGAAGGAAAAGGGTACGATTTTCTTACCAAACCCTAAACAATAGATCAGTTGGAATCACTGTTACTCTCTCTCTCAAACCCTAAACAATAGATCAGTTGGAATCACTGTGATAGGTTCCTCTTCCTATATAACTTTGCACAGGTAATGATCGCTGGAAATTGGCCATTGGATTAAACCTAATTGCAAGAATTTGAGAATAGAAATTCACAGAAGAATACTTGAGGTTGGAGATGGAAGAACTAGGGTTTTCTTTACTGGAATTTAAGAAATGCAAAGGAAAGGGATATTACAGATCTAAGAAAATTTGGGGAAGAAGAAAAGAGAACCACAGGAAAAGAGAATTCAAATTACAGCTAAAATATTCCACACCCCATTCTTTTCTTCCCTCCTCTATTTATAACCAGTAGCAGGGATGGTATCAGTGGAGTGTCTGTAATTGACTTGATGAGCTGGATAACCAATTGAAGGATTGGCAGGCTAATCAACTGACTAGGCAATTTGCTGACTGGGCCTCTAGCTGACTGGACTGATATTGAAGGTTGACACCTGATATTGAAGGTTGCTAATGAACTCTAGCTGCTCTGCTCTTCTCAATGGCCGAGCACTGGAGAGCTGGATTCACTGATACATTTAGGACTGTATCAATACCCTCCCCTTAAAATTGACCTTGTCTCAAGGTCAAGGAGGAAATAACGTTGATCCTGGATCCCATACCATCCTCAGTTAGTCATTTCCTTGTGTACATCTGGTTCATCAAGGCAGCGAATAACAGTTGCATGCTTACTTGAAATTGGCTCAAGACTAGGCTTGGCAGTCAACTGGAAAGCATAAAGTTTTCTTTTTCTTTTTCTTGTTGTTGGAATGACTTGGCCACCCTCTCCGTGAGTAACATCTGTTAGCCAAATAACAACACTAATCTCAAGCCATTCTTGGAATGAAGAGATACCAGGAACACCCATTTCTTCATGCCAACATTTCTCAAGCCTTGACTTCACTTCCTCATTTGATGCAATTATTTCACCCAAAAAATGAGTAGATTGTTTCTCCATCTTGCTACTGAATGATGTCCCAAGAGGAAAAGGTCTAACTGTCAATGTTCCCTTTAGAGCTTCTTCGAGGTTAGTAGCAGCAGGAGTGTAAACAGCCATAACTTTTCTTCCAGTGGCAGAAGCAACTTCTTCTGATTTCTTTAAACTTTCAACCGAGAAGTGCTTCACTGGCAGATGTTTCCCCCAGTCATTGGTATGTTCTTGTAGAGTTTAAACTTGTCGAGCACCCAAGCATACTTGAAAAAACATGTTTGCTCCCATACAACTAGACGCTCTGCCCAAGTTTTTTCCCTTACACCCACAGCTTTCTTCCTTCTGTGCACACTTCCTTTGTTCGGTCGACTTTTGGAAATTGGTTCTCCAGGCACATTTTGAACCCAAGCAAAAGGCCCTGGATCCCATATCATGAGACCATCCTTTCCGATTTTAGTAGATTGAATGAGCTTCATACTCCCTTCGCTCACAACAGAGAGCCAAATCTTGTATTCCATCAAGTTCAGCTCTATTGAGTTGCCTTGGGTAATTGAATGTAACATCTCCTTGCACGCTTCACCAGATAAAATGGCCCCTGGATCAGTCAGGTATGCTGAGCAATGCCCTTGCCTGGTTTCATGAACTGTATCTTCCAGTTCAGATTTACTAAAGCACCCTTGGCATGCACAGGCTTCAGTACAAAATGATCCTGTGGCGTAGCAATTACAATAGAGTTTCCAACTCTTTGAAACATGTTCACTTATGTCATCTGAAAGAAAGTATTCTTGAATTATGCTCACAAGTTCTTTTTTGAACCATGCTAGTTTCTCATCTTCACCACTAGCACCATCTGCACCATACGACTTCAGAACAGAAGAATCCAGCCACCCAACAAAAATTGCTGAAGGCACAAGTAGCTGGAACTTGGCTTTGGCAAAGGGAATATCAAGAGTTAGGTCATCAAGACTTCCAGCAAATCGATAAAATTCCCTTCATCATCTGACTAGAATTGATGAGGCCTTCTTGTACTGAAGATTCAAGAAGCAAAAACCTAGGCCAGTTTGAGCAGACTTCACCAGGCTTGCACATATTGCTGTCATTTCTTTCTCTTTGTCATGCCTATCTATTGCCATGAAGATAAGTTTCTTAACAAAGTAGTGGCCGTACTCATTTGAGCCAAGCTCCCTGATACCATCACTCATTCGACTCGCATTACTAAAACCAAGCTGCGGGTTCTGTTGGCCCTCCAATAGTGCACTTGGATGCCAGTAAGAAGTTGTTTCCTTGGCAACTAGATCTTCGGGGTGCTGTCTTGATTCGACTTCGACTTCTGCTACATTTTGGCTCATTTTGTTTGGACTGTCAGAGTCTGAATCACTCTCCCTGTATACTTTCACAATAAAATCATGCAGGAGAACACGAGCAGGCTCGAAGGGAATTTCAACTTGCTTTGGAGACGTATTCTTCCAACGGCTAGCTGGCAGATCCTCGTCCTCATGCGACACAAAATCATAGGCCGTCTCCACAAAAATCACAGGTTTCTCATCTCCAGCATCGTAGAAACGAGTCGAATCCTCAGTAAGTGTACATTTCTCCTCAATCAATGTATAGAACTGTATATCTTTTGAACCCTCGTCGTCCCCAACTCTAGTTCCTTCTCCTCTTTCATACATTTCCTTGAACACAAGGACTTCACAGTTAGGACTTCCAAGTGCTTCTTCCTTCGCTGGCATTTCATCAAACACCTCTTGCTCGCTGTAAGGACTGAGAAGGCTCGCTTGAATATTTTGCTTAATATTCCGAACCGAAGTCATGGTTCTGTTTTGATGCTCGCTTGTCAGTGAGTGGATGACCAATCCCTCCATGGATTCACACTCAATTATGCACCTGCGACACCAACTCATGCTTCCAAGCTTCCTCACGGGCACTTTATCAAACACCTTCGGTTCAGTCTCTTCCTGCTGCTGCAGACTCCGAGATTGTTGCTGCAGTGGTTGGGAAAGGGACGGCGGAGTCTTGTACAGCTGTGGTTGCTCCGGAATATAATACGGCAGAGTCGGATACTGCAGTGGCGGCAATGGTGTCGAGTACAGTTGATGCGGTTGACAGCAGCCGTATAGATCTTGCGGTGGCGGCATCGGGTTCTGCTGCAGTGAATAATAGCAGTAGGGGTTCGACGTAGATGATGGTGGTGGAGGCGGTGGCTCCATGGCCGGAGTATAGGATCGAAGATGAGATCCAAAACCATATTGAGGAGATCTCCAATCATATCCAGGAGATCCCCAACGATATTGATCAGATTCATAGCTATACTGACCTGAAGTTTTGACTGGACGTCGTTGTTCCTCCGGCAGACGTCGACCAACTCAGATAGGTGGCTGGTCCATCCAACTTCAGATCGATGGAGGGTAGCTCCAACTTTGGCGGCGCTCGTGTCGTGCTATCACCAGCCGACACCTTTATCAACTTCATCAACGTCGCCACATCGTCAGCATCCAGCTTCTTGAGAATCGCCTCCATCGATGCTTCTTCTCGATCACGTCACACTTGCTCCACGACTCACGCTCGTCCTCGTCGTCCTCTCCTAAATCTGAATATGTCTGATTTCATCGGATCTAGGCATCATCGGTATCTCCTTGAGAATCTCATATGGGATAAATCTCAAGAACGATTTTAGGCTTCCCTACACCGTAGGTGCCACAGATGAAATAAATCTCAAGTTTAGGCTTCCCCACACTGTAGGTGCCACAGATGAGATAAATCTCAAGTTTAGGCTTCCCTACAATGTAGGTGCCACAGATGAGATAAATTTCAAGTTTAGGCTTACCTACACAGTAGGTGTCCTAAAAGTGGTGTGCACGGAGGCAACCACGGCAGCAGCAGCGGCGCGGCAGTTGCAGCGACAGCGGAGGCGTGGGGGGGAAAGAGGGAGGGCGAGGTTAGGGGTAGGGTTTGTGTGGAAAAAGTGGCTCTGACGGTATTCTAAGCAAGTTTAGGCTCTTATACCATGTTGAGATTTGAAGTGATTTTTATTATTGGAATAGAGACTACATATATATAGGAGAGGCTAGCCTCCTCTCCTATCATTCTAGGCAATGTGGGACTAAAGCCCAATAACACTTAACACATATATCAACATAGCTCCTACACATGCTTCCAATTGTTCGCGGAAGTTGTGCCTACATGTCTGTAGCAACATGAGCAAAGGTGTGCCATTAGGACATCGAAGAGAGAGATGTTATGAAATCTCTTTATGAAGTCCCTGACAGCTTCTCCTTCCGTTTGAACTGTGAAAAAGAATTTAGCCATGGTTACCTCTTCATCATCCTCAGAGAATCTTGAGAGGAATTGTGTCTCGAGGTTTTGCCATGAGATGATGGAGCCTGCATGAAGGCTTTTGAACCCAACGAAGTCAACTTCTTTGAGAGTGCCAATGAAGAGTCTGACCATGATGACGTCACATTACCAGTCTGAACTCGGAAGTGACAAATTTGCTGACTTGGAGAGCCTTTGCCATTGTGCAATTGGATCATTGGTGTTTTGAATTTGTTAGGGTACATATCCTATTCAGGTGGATAAGGGTGAACAGCCCCCCACTTCCTTCAATTATTTTCGTTGAACAAGGGGAATCAATTTAAGCTTGCATTATTTTCGAAGTGCTAAGCTTGGCACTGGAAACCTCTAATTCACTCTGCAGCTAACGAGAGGAACAATCTCTTTATTGTTTGTATTGTGCTGAATTAAAAGTTGTTTCAGCATTTGGTTCACCTCATCAATGGTTGCATCATGTGCTGCCTCATCTCTCTCAATAGCCTCACATGGCGTATGAGATCTTAAGAATCGTCTTCAGTCATATAAGTCGATACTTTTTCACTTTGGTAGTCTGTGGTAGATGACGAAACTTATACATTGTCAGCATCTGACCATGACACAGATGAAGAATCTTCCTCGGATATAGACTACAACTCGGAGGAAGAAGGCATGACTATATTAGCTCTGGTGCCTTGGAAAGGACTCTCCAGGTGAATCAAACCTTGTTGTAACTTTGAGCTGAGGACCAGATTTAACAAGCCCTGATTTGCAGCAAGTGGGTGATGTGGAAGGTAACCGTAGTAGTAGTGACATGGACAACGCTGACAGCTTCTAGAGAAGCTTGCAATGTCATATAAGTTACTAAGGTCGAGACTTGAATAGTCTTTGTCAAAGACTGTTTTGTGCAGAAGCACTGAATGAGGGCTTGCACAGCCTTGTGGGAGTGTTTGCTTGAACAATCGTTGGTTAAACTCGATGACCAACACTTGGGTAGTTGTCCTGAGAGCCTTTGCGTCGGATTGCTGCACAACCATCTCGTCGGTGTTGAAAGACTTATCCGGCAGAGTTGTCATTTGTTTTCCGATGATAAGTGCGAGTAAGGAAAACTTTTGTTTTGATTTGTAGATGAATTACAACTTTACAACGAAAGCCTTGCAAATAATTGTTACAAACTATTACAAATTTTCGGGGAAGTGTGGCGATGGAAGTCTTGTCAGCGTACGACTACTTTGTTCGGTTGACTATCCGAATCCAAGGCAAAGGGGTTCTTCTCGATGATGATGAGCTCTTCTCGGATGCTTGAGAACCCCAATACGTCGAAAGATGGCAGCCGAATTGAACGACAAACGTTCATAGTCAACATGGCTTGAGAGAGATCGGGGTCGCTTGGGACGATCTTCTGTTGCAGTGGTTGATGGTTGTCACCCAAGGAATAGCTTTGAAGGTCTCTCTTCGTGTGTGTGTACAGTGGAATTCTTGGGAATGAGAGAACACTTGGGAAAATGATAATTTTTTAGTCATGGAATGAACCATTTATACAGGGAACACCTCTAAAGATGCCTGCCGCGGAGCTACATCACATAGTCTGCCTGCGGGACTAAGCGGATTGACCGCAAATAGTGGAGATAACACCCACGTTCTCCTCCTCCGCGGAAAACAAACTATCATGGCCAATGTGGGTTATACACTAAGGACGTAGTTCCTTGACAACTGCTCAGTCGGTTAGCAACAACGTCATACTGCAACAGGACTGTTGTTCCGTGGTACTGTCAATTTTAAGTGCAAAAAAATTAAACAAACTTTTTATGCCATTCCATTAAGGTATACCTTTTTCTTGTATGAGCGCACATAATTAACAAGAGCAATTGACTAATATCAATATTAAATTTGTTTGCACTGAAATTTAATCAAAAAATAACCACAAGGTGACATTTATTATCTAGTTGAAGCATCTGTGTTTTTAAGTTCTCTTTAGATCCCATATGCTGATATGGAAATGTAATGCAGGTTATTGAGCACATGGAAGAGGATCAGGCATGCTTGTTCGGCAATGTGGTGCTGAGTTCTTTCTGCCCCGAGTTGCTCATTGTATCGACGCCCAACTATGAGTACAATCCTATACTCCAAAGGTCGTCTTTGCCTAACAAAGAAGATGATCCAGAAGACAAGTCAGGTCCCTGCAAATTTCGCAACCGTGACCATAAGTTTGAGTGGACCAGGCAGCAGTTTGAGCGTTGGTCTGTTGATCTTGCTGGGAGACATAACTACAGTGTCGAGTTTAGTGGAGTTGGTGGGTCCGGTGATGTAGAACCAGGCTTTGCTTCCCAGATTGCTGTCTTTAGAAGGAGAGAAGAAATCATTGACAAATGAGGAACCATCTCATCCGTATAAAGTTATTTGGGAATGGAACAAGGGATCTTAGATTCCGTCCTTGTAGAATCTAGCTAGAACTTGTGCAGCTTCTGATTATCCGAGCCGCCGTTTAGAATCTGATTATCCTCGTGGAGTGGAGTAGAGTAGACGGGGGTGGGTAGTTCTAGGATCATCTAACTTGAGATACAGTAGTTTACACAAAGTTGTAGCATATTTATACCCTTTTGTTATAAAAGAATGATATGATGTTGGTTAAATTAGTCATGCTTTGGATTTTGGAATGTCAGTAAGGTTAGGTTTTGTCATAATTATATTGATAGCATGCCAAGAATGATGGAGGGAGGGAGGGAGAAACTACACCAGTCACAGATCTGTAGATCTTCTTGGTGACTGTTAAAAGGATTGTTTTGCAACACCTTTGTCAGATGGATGGATCGTAGCATAAAGCCATCTAGGGTTAAATTCTTCTTCTCCCCCGAAGCTTCTTCATAGAGTAGCAGCATCAGTGAAAGAGCACTGAAGAAAATTTTCAATTTTTGCTCAGGGCGAGTTCAATCCATTCAAATAAGCTTAGTTCTTTTCTCCTCGCAGGGGGGGTCTAAGTGGAGCATTATAATAGTTCAACCAAACTTGTTGGTTCCTTGAAGTGATTCTCTCGTTTTGAGCAATAGTGATTTTCACCATCCTAACATCCTCAACGACGAGAATGTCAAGCAATTTGCTGCTGTTCAGAGCTTGACTCATGTTTGACACAAAAACCACTAGAATTGAATTGATGTAGGTCTACCCTTTCTACCATTTTTTTATCAATGAACCAGAGGGAAGTCTGTATAGAGGAACCTGCAGCACAAACTTGAGTGTTAATAAGGGTATATTCTGGCCAATATTTCTCTAGTTGGCGCTTGGGTTCCTAAGAGACAACGAGCAACCTAGGCTCCAACTTTAAGTCTTCTGATATGTGTAGTTCACAATAGACTTGTAACGAGGACGAACGGGGGTCAGAACCGGGTGATTTCACCAGTAACTTTGCTGCGCATTTGGACATTAAACAAAACTGACATCAGTGCTTAATTAAAAGGTCACAAGAAAGTAATTTTACGCTTAGTGAACAATCTCACGACTCGTCGTTGAAAGAAAGAATGGTGTACGGGGATGAAACAGTGCCTTTATGGAATGCCATTCCTTCTGGCATCTGTATGGTCTCCCATAAATTCCGAGCAAGAGTACTCGAAAATCAAGATGTCTGTATAAGACTACAAAAGACCCAGGCTGAGATTCCAGTGTATAGAACTGCTTTGCTTACAATTCTGTACAATCCCGTCTCAAAAACATATTGCCTCATGAAGGGGCATCCTTTGTTCTCAATAAGTTACAAAATTACCTATCATTGTAAACAATACATTTTAAAACACAAGTACCCATATTTTTAGTGTTGAAGCTAAAGAATCACTTCTTCTTCCCACCCCCAGATACGTTGAATTTAAAGAAAATAATGTCGGCATCCTGAACTATGTACGTCTTTCCTCCCCCAGGCTTGTACTTTCCAGCAGCCTAAGATGACAGCAATCAAATAAATAAATAAATATACAGAATTCAAATCCCTGTCAAAGTCTTGGTATAAATGATATACCGAATTCAAACTTCATACTGATACCTTTACTGCCGACTCATTGCCCAATTCTTTAAGATCATCAAACTTCATTACCTGATGCAGATCACATATACACAATGATGAGCTGCCTATGCCGCCTATCTTTAAAAGTTCTGAGAGAAGCATGGAGCTAACAGCACATTACACAGTAAGCCAAAATGCAAACTATGTACAGGTACACTCCCAATGATAAGGCTGTGGCGAGCATAATAGAGTAAAATTTGGGACAAATCTAAGGTAAGAGCAATATTAAAATCACAAGAATTCAATAATCATATTATTTTTTATTGCCAAATCAATTTAGCCTGGAATTTGTTTTGGAAAACAAACGAAAAGTAAAATGGTTCGATTTTCATGAATATTAAATTCTACTTGTGTTGTTTCGATTTTGTTTTGCCAAATAAAATTATTTCCTCTCGTCCCTTCTTCTTAAGGGATTATGAAATTCCTGGTCTTAATCAAGGTTAATCAAGGTTCACAGTATCACTGGACACATTCGTATCGTATCATTTTGGCCTGCATCAATCTGATACCGACCCTTCCTGATACCGGCCAATTCTGGCCAATGCTGACATCTGGGTCTCCCTTTTCAGGTTAATTCACCAGATTTTAAAAAAAAAGGATATATGGAAAAAAAAAAAAAAAAATCAATGTCAAAAAATGATTTGGCCGGGTCTAAGACCAGAATGTTATATTGTGTCAATAATAATCCTATCAATAATATCGCCATAATGTTATCACAATCGTTTGTGCATTCCTCCATCTTGCAATTATTTCATTGAAAACTATCTACTGCTGGTGTACTTTGTCTAAAAGCAAGTAAAAATAATATCTAATAAAGGTGAAGGATTCAGCTATGCTGAATATAATTCCATTCAAAACTAACAGAAAAAAAAATGATACATAAATTATGACTAAATGTATCAAATATGTTCTAGTTTGTTATAAACTTTTATTAACTTGGCTTTCGAAACCAATAACTCTGAAACTCAGATCAAAAACTTTTGAAACTGCAGATACCGATACTAAAATGAAGGGTCTGAAACCAATTCTTGTACCGATACTGTGAACTTTTATAGGTCAAAGGGTGGGCAGTGTAAATGCAAAATGTCAAAGAAAGTATAGCATGCCCCTGCAATAAAATCTAGGTATATTAACAAAGAAATAGAAGTATATAAGGATTTAACATAATTACCATAATTCAAATATTCTTTAAACTCCATCTCTACATACTACTTCACGATTAATACCACAACTGATCAGCAAGAGCACACAAACTGCACCACACTTGACCAATAAAAACACGTATGCAGGATTGAAGTCATTAAGAGGGCAAACTTTCACTAAGAGGCAGAACTTCATCTCTACATACTATTTCACGATTAATACCACCACTGGTCAGCAAAAGCACACAAAAACTGTACCACATTTGACCAATAAAAAGATCTATGGAGGATTGAAGTCATTAAGAGTGCAAACTTTCACTAAGAGGCAGAACAAGAGAGAAGATACCTCAGCACATATAAAGCCTCTCTCAAAATCAGTGTGGATAGCACCAGCGGCTTGAGGAGCCTTTGTCTGCCTTCTGATCTGCCAACATTTCACCTGTGGCAGCCATATCAGAAGTTATTAGTGCGAAACACTACAAAGTATGTTGTACGCAGGTGAGTGCATTAAACATAAGAAGGTAGTAAGTGCCAAATGATTAATGCAATAAAAAAGTCCCTTCCTAATGCATTACAAAAATTCAGGTGATTAACACATAAGAAGTGTCCAGAAATAGGGTTTCTAAAGCACACTCTTCTAATTCTTAAAAACTACATATTGCTACCAACCCTTAGTCCCTTACATGTGATAAATGTAGAATTATAGATCTATCCAAAGATCACAGCTCCCTGTTTCTCTTTTTAACAGGAAATTAGCAAATTGCTTTCAGAAGTGACCAGAAATAGGGTTTCTAAAGCCGCCTCGGATTTTCAGCAATGGACCGTCGGGATCTGGGTGAAAGGCCAGAAATTGAAGACTAATGCTGCCAGTAGTTCCTACCCAAAACTCAGCAATGGAGGTCTCATTTATAACATTCAACTAGGAAATATATTTGGAATTTGAATCCTTTCCAAAAAACTGGTGAACATTAACAAATGGGCACATTTTACTTCATATGACCAACAAATCTTATATATGGTAAAATCTTGCAGTAAATTCCTCTGTGTATCTTTTTTAACATTTCTTAATTATCATGGAGATGACCTCTTCTAATTGAATTTAAATGGACAGCGTTCATTCAATAAGGTAATTGGCATTCTATGAGGTTGCTTTTATAAATAGCAAAATTGAGTTCCCACATTACCTATACGAAACTGATATTAGCTTGGAGTAGATCCCTTTGACTATACTATCTGTGAGGGCACTACACTAGTAGTTAGCTAGAGAGACAGGTGCAAATAAATGATCCAAGTATCACGGTACCTGGAGTTATTTTTTGCCATAGTTGATTATTGATTGAGAGGTCTCGTCTGCCCAACGTTACCTAGAATACAGAACATTCGGTTCATCGAACAAAAACTGGAACGTGAAATGCCACATGGCATGAAATGAGGTAGGATGGGGAAGGCTTCTTCAGAGTTGTCACGACCCGATCCCAAATAATTGGGTCGAACCGGATCATGCCCAGCCTGCACCGTTGTTGAGATGGCGGCAGTAAGCTGTTCCATTAGCAGGTAACCACAACAACAATATCTATATTTGTCACAAATCAACATTCGGGAATTTATAACTTTATTAAACTTTTAAATAGATACAACTGGAAAGTGAAAGAACTGAATTAAAAGCTGAAATCAAAATTACAAAATTCTAAAACAACAAATCTAGAAACAGAAAATCTAGCTAGGCGTTCAGCTCGTCGGCCTCAGGTCCTGCGTCCTCCAAAGGGGACTCTGGCAGCACCACGGGGTATAGAACCGGATCGTAATAGCTGTTGTATAACAGCTCAGCATCCTCATAGTCCCCTAAAAATGTATCTCCAGTCAGGAGGGAGCAAAGTACAATTCATGCTAATTTGACAGTTGAAATAATAATAGAATCATGCACTTTTAAACAATTTAGAAATGAACAGTTTTCTAACAGTTAAACAGTGTGATTTGAATAGGCAATGAATATGACCGGCTTGGGTTTGTTACAGTGAAGATACGGCTTATCCCCGTGTGTATGAGGGGTAAGCTAGTACAGTTCTAAGTTATTTTGGGATGTGGTCATACTCATTACACTACTCCCCCAGTCCCCAAACAGTTATAGTAGTTATAGTAGTTACAGTCAGTGCTCTCAGGGAGAGTTCTGTGTTGCATCGTGGTTTAAACTTGCAGTAAAGTGATTATTAAATAACTGTAAACTAACACAAAATATACTTGCCTCAATTGGACTGGACTGGAAAGATTGAATACTTCGAGATGGGAATTAGGATCGTCCTTGAATTCCTACATTCGAGAAATTGACTCAGAATCCAGGGTTACCAAGCTAACTATACTAGTTGGAATCTCTAATTGTGTCCTACTCAATTTTAATATTTTATTGATAAACACGAACCAAATGCGATTATCAGTGCGTTATAATTACTAACGAGGGAAAGATCATTTAAACTTGTATTTTGGAAAATCTCGTAGTTACCAAATTAATTTGATTAAAACTTTGTATTTTCGTAATTATACATATAAAACTAAATTTATTATTTTAATGAGAAAAACATGATCGTTGTTAAATATTAAAACTTGTAAATTTTAATGTGAGAAAACTTTATTAATTTTCTGAAAATAATTATCTATTTTGATTTACGCGTACGCTAAAAGAACTCGCAAAACCAGAAAAACAACAGAAAATCCTAGGCTACCAAATTACAGGTCACAGAACCAAAAGACCAGCTGGGCTTATGCCATTACAATTTATTTACATAAATTGATATAAGACGAAACAGTTGTTAGTTCTAAAAACTTTCTATAATTTAATTATGAATAAATTAAATGATAAAAATAAAGTAAATATTTAATGAGTCTCAGATATGGTCCAATCGTCATATAGGCTAATGCCTCAACGTCCGGGCGAAGCCGGTTTCGTTTGCACTTAGCCAGGGCCCATTGACCGATAGGGTCGTCGCCCAAAATCCAAAATAATAATATTTTCCGAAAAAAACCGTTTTAAAATCATTTTAAAAATATAATTAAGTTTTATGGAAAATCCGGCAACATTTTCTCTATTTTTGGTCAACCCAAAAACTGGGAAAGTGTGCCAATATTTTCCTGCAAGTTCCAAACCAGAGAATCCCAAAAAAAATATATATATATATAAATAACCACAATCATTCTCAAAATCAATCCAGAAAACCCGAAACCAATTCGGAACTCCCGAAAACCACTCCAGAACATTTTCGATAAGGATTTGGAAATGTGAAAATAATTCCAACCATCAGAAACTTTTCCAAAAGTATCTCGGAAAATCCACAGCAAACAGAACTATATAAAATCCCACAGAATAAAATCCAACAATGGTTCCGAAAATTCCCGGAACCAAACACGTAACCGAAAACCGAATTTCCGAAGAAATTCGTGGACCAAATTATCATCATTGACACGGGGAGGGACGAACTACTGTGATTAACCAGGGATTACCTAAAACGACAGAATCCGAAGGGTTGCCTCGGACTCGGGACGCGCAAATCCACAGAACGGACTCGAAATCCAGCGAAGAGCGCCGGACAGGGGCTGTCCAGAACAGCGGACACGGTCTCGGGGTGCGCCGGGGGAAACGCGAGAGGGGGTCGGCCACGGGAGCAAAAGGGCGGGACCGCGCGCTGGCGGCGGCGAACGCCGAGGAGCGCTCGGGGACGCGCTCGGGCAGGGGTGCTGGACAGGGGAGGCCGAGAGGGGCGGCCTCGGCTGGGCTCGACGGACGGGAGCGGGGCCGGCTGGCTGGCGGTCGGGGTCCGGTAGAGGGGCGTCGGTGCACGCCGGGGCCACGGGTTGGCCGGGCGCAAGGAGACCGGAGGGGATCGGCCAAGGCGGAGCCGCGGGCGCCGAAGTTGGCCGGAGGTGACGTGGGGCAGGAGTTGGGCTCGGGAGAGGCTCAGTAGTTCTGAGAGTGAGAAGTGAGTGAAGTTTGGATGGGGAGTGGGGTTTAAGTGGGGAGTGGGTTACTTAAGAAGGAGGAGAAGAAATAGAGGGAAAGGGGAACGTGTGTGGTGGGGAGGGATCACAGGAGAGGAAATTTGGGGGGTGGGTTTGTGTACGTGGGAATAGGTGTTGGGTAGTGGGGATCTGGTCCAACTTGGACCAGCTCCAAAAAGTAAAGAATATATATATATATATATATATTTTTAAAATCAGATTACAAATGAAATGGGTTAGGACCGAGTCTGGGTTTCGGGGATATGGTCCGGACTCGGGTCCGGTCAGCAAATCAAAAGCCCTGAATTTAATTTTTGAAATTAATTTTAAAACCCACCATTAATAATAATAATAGTAGAATAATATAATAATAATAATATTAAGTAACACTACAGAAACTGGATTTCACAATCTTTTCTCCTTAGAAAATTTCGTCCTCGAAATTAAAGGCAGGGTTAGGGGGTTACCTTAAGTCTCAAACAAGTACGGGTACTGCACCCGTAACTTAGGTCTAACAATAAGAATTTCCAAGGCAGTCGTGGATGAGACGGTTTAGGGACAAGTTTTATTTATGATATCATCCATGCAAAAAAATACAAAGGCGAACCAAAGTACACGAGGTTGATCAGACCATCATGCACCGGTCCTGATTAGACAATATATTTGTAGGTGCACCCAATAAAATACTGTCATGATCAAGCTTGATAAAGAGATAGCTTGCAAAACTAGGCTAACTTAGCAGCATCAGTCAAGTTTAGAACGAAAAGACAAGAAAATAGGAGTTTATGTGATGGCTTAAATTCTGATCTTCTTCTCACCTCTGACTACGTCTCTGGCACTGAAAGGTTGAGTCTAATCTTCAGCTTTGAATTATCCAAAATGTGACTCAGATCCGGAATGTAGCGTCTGAGCTTTCATACGTAGAAGACGTTGTGGACGCCTTCTAGACTTGGGGGTAGAGCAACCCGATAAGCCACTTCTCCAATCCTGCTGAGTACTACAACAGGACCAATATACCTGGGGCTTAACTTTTCTGCTCTGCCGAAACGGATGGTTCCTCTGGTCGGAGAGATCTTCACAACCACACTGTCGCCTTCTTCAAGCTCCAAAGGCCGTCGGCTGCTATCGGCCCAATGCTTTTGTCTGTCCTGGGCAATCTTGAGCTTGTCTCTGATCATTCTCACATTTTCTGCTGCATCGGTCACCATCTCAGGTCCAAGCAATACTCGTTCTCCGACGTCGTCCCAAGCAAGTGGAGTGCGGCAACGACGTCCATAGAGTGCCTCGAACGGTGTCATACCGATGCTAGCTTGGTAGTTGTTGTAAGAGAACTCTACCAAGTGCAAATGGTCTTCCCAAGACCCTCCAAATTCCAAGACGCAGGATCTCAGCATGTCTTCTAGCGCCTGGATTGTTCTCTCTGATTACCCGTCAGTCTGGGGATGGTAGGTGGTGCTGAACTTCAGTTGTGTTCCCAAACTGTCATGCAAACTTTTCCAAAAGTGAGAGGTAAATCTAGTATCTCTGTCAGATACGATACTTACCGGAACTCCATGTATCCGGTAGATGTGCCGCATGTACAGTGCTGCCAACTTCTCGGTGGATAAACCAACCTTGAAGGGGATAAAGTGAGCTGACTTCGTCAGTCGGTCCACGATTACCCAAATGGCATCCTTCCCTCCTTGGGATCGAGGCTGTCCCGATACAAAATCCATCGTCAAGTGTTCCCATTTCTACTCCAAAATGTCAAGCGGCTGCAATAGTCCTGCTGGTCTTTGTCTGCTAGCTTTTACTTGTTGATAAATCAAACAAAACGGTTCAGCAAATATGGTTCCAGGTAACCCTGGTTTCTATTCCGATACAATGATGGGACGGCCGGATGCTTTGCAACCAGCAGAATCCCCATGGAGGCAGAGTGGTGGCATCTTCAACCGAATCTGTTAAGTCTTTGTTGGCCTCAAAACCCAAAAAGACGGGACCAACTTTGGTGATCTCCCACCCCTGAAGGTGGGATAAAATTTTCCTGCAAACAGGAACACTAGTATGCAACCAGCTCCTCTGATTGAAACGGCGGAGGAATGCGTCTCCGGCCCTGTGGTCTTCTTCCGAGCCCGGGCTCATCACGTTGGGATGGTGCAAAATTAACCACCCCATCAAGTAATGAAACGGCAGTTCGGCACGGAGAAAGTTGTCATTCCTACCTCGTTCATGAACCACATTTTTCGCAAATTCGCATAAACCTCGCAGCAGGTTACACACCATTACGGGGAGTAAAGCCAGGCGACGGCCAAAAACCAACTTCACAGCTGGCAGGATTAGGTTCCGGGTCACCCTCTCCACAAAGCCTGACCCGTCCGAAAAGACATAATCCCGGAGCCAAATCATCAGATACGCAGCCAACACTGCTTTAGACGACATCCGATGAGTAAGGTGCCAGAAATAGCTATAGGAGCGTTCGTCCGACTCCCGGTCCTAATTTTCTCGGGGAATCTTCTCACTTAGCCTACTCATTTCAGAGAGCACCGCGAAACTGGAAAGCGCTGGATGAGTTGTAAACTGAGAGGGATTCTCCTTGTCTTGCTTAAAGATATAATCTCTCCAAGCAGTCACATGAGGCTGTGACCCGCCCTTATCCCTCTTCTGCATATAATAATGATGACTCGCCAGTTCCTTGAAGACGACCATCATCTCCTCCGCTTTGTCCCCCAGGACTTGGAACTTCTCGTTGGTCGAGAAGTATTCTTCATAAGGTTCTGATCCCCAAGGGAGCCTTGACACCTCGTACATTTCATGAAGTGCGAGTCCCAGCTCCCCCACCGGAGTGAAAAAAGTCCCGGTCTGGGTGTTAAACATCTCCAGAAGCGCAAGAAATATATGCATGTTGATGTCGACGCCTGCCTGGGTAGCACGGATCGTGGCAGTCAGCCCAATCTCTCGGAGTTCAGTTCGAAACTGTGTCAGAACCCAGAGTGTCAGCTTGTCCCACTTGGAAACATAGTGACACCAACCCTTTACCCGAAATTCACCTTTCGGGTACGACTACTTCAACAACAGCATACGATTTACAAAAGTCGAAGCGCTAAAAGCAAATGTGTTGTTAGGGACGTCACTGTAAATGCTCCCAGGACGCAGAGTCCGCCAGGTGAAAGAAGGCCCAGCCCGCACGGCGGCTAAAGTATCCCTCTGATTGGAGGTAGCGTCGATCTTGATGGTGCCTGCTACCGCTCCCCCCTGAGACAGGTTTAGCTCCCAAGACATCCTCCTCTTGGAAGCAAGGCAACAGAAAGCCGTCAAAGGCCATTGACGCTCAAGTTGCTTAACAGTCATGTGCACCCCTCTTGCTGTAAAGAACCAATCTTCCTTGATCTTTAACACCTTTGCTTCAGTAGAAGTAAGGCGGTCCCCAAACAGGAACTCAGGCTTCAAGAAAGTCACATTATCAGAAATGGCATATTTCAAAACGCTACGCTCCATCATCCGTTGGAAGAACCCTTGCTGTTATTCCCGGATTTGGGTCATTCTCTCAGGAGGCTGGTCCAGCATAATGGCAGCTTGGGCAGGGTTTATCACCTCCTCATTATAATCTACTCCCATCTGACAGAGGGCAGCGTCCATAAGCACTTCATTCAAGAGCGGGACGGTCATCGACACTGGTGGTCAGCAAAAGAAGGCGAAGATTCAGATATGTTAGAAACAGCAAAAGAATCTGAGCGACGTTACCATCAGAAGTGCATACCCTGAACCAAGGCTCAAGCGCATCTGAAAAGAATCTTCGGTACAATATCAGGGTCTAAACCCTTGCGTGTCAGCAGTAAAGCTTCGGCGCATCATCAGGGTCTAAACCCATGCACGTCGGTAGTGAAGCTTCGGCGCATCATCAGGGTCTAAACCCATGCGCGTCGACAGAGAAGCTTCGGCGCATCATCAGGGTTTAAACCCATGCGCGTTGGCGGAAAAGCTTCAGCACATCATCAGAACTCAAGGTCCATGCGCGTCGGCGTATGTGAGTTTTAAAAAATGGCCTATTCGAGTACAGAAAGATATGGTAAAGAATGATGAAACCCACCAGTCACCGCCGGCTGAACATCGACGGGCTTCCGGGGGACATCATCCGCAGGAGCCTCCACAGGCTCTTTTCCTTTGCCTCGTCCTCGGCCAGTACCACCACGAGGAGTCTTGGGGGCCATCTCGTGAAAGAAGAAGTTAGGGTTTTTCGAAAGAAGAACTCTAGGGAAGAAGAAAGCAAAGTGGAGAAGAACCCTCTCTCTCCATCAGACGCCTATTTATAGGCTTATGCATACGCAGAAACCGGTGAGGAGTGACATCCGCCGCCGCCTCGGGTTCTGTGAGGTGATAACTGTAAATAAATCCAAAAATATCATCATTAATCTTTTTGGTTACCGAAGCGTTATCATTCGCATTAACTGAGAGGAGCATGCGCCCCATCACTGATGCGTGAAGTATCCATGCGCCCGAACAGTCATGCGCATCGTTGAAGACACCACCATGCTTCTTATTCAAAGTATTCCAAAACTTGATGAAAAGTTTCAAAAACTTTGAAGGGGGTCTTGTAGAAGCATGGAATTTCAGGAACAGAAATCCTATGTGCCTAACATTACATGCGCCAGGAAGCTCAGATGAAGTACTTGGCACAGCAAACAGCAAAAGATTAGACATTATAAAAAGTTTTATTTTCATATAAAAGTCTAATACATGTCTAAAAAAGGCTGTACAAAGGAGAACTTCTACAAAAAAAAGACCCTAAAGTCTACAGCCAGGCGCAACAACCACCATGCGCTCTCAAACAGGCGCATCTCTTCGGTGTCTCAGTCAGGCGCATCTCTTTAAGAGTCTCAGTTATGTGCATCATGAAGTCTCAGCATATGCGCCTTACTTCGACCCGATCAAGTGCTTCGACTAATGAAGCATTTATTGAGCAGAACAAGGGTAAGAAATCAACCCCCTAGCTAGAGGAAGAGCTCTCCAAAGCCCAAGGAAGAGGAGAGCACCGCAATCGACCTGCGACAAAAGGAGGCTTTCAACACAACCAGAATAGGCAACACCCACTCTAGCAGGAGGAGGAGCTCTCCCAAAGCCCAAGGAAGATGATCGGAGCACCGCAATTCCGATCTGCGGCTCTTCCAGCATAACGGAGATGAGGCTCGAGCATCCCGATCTTTGGATGCAACAGGCACCTTTCGTCTGCCTCAGAAGCCCTCGACCCTGACTTTTGGATGTAACAGTCACCTTTAAGTGCATCAATGAAGACAATGAGTCGCATCTTCACCCTCGGGAGCATCTCATCAACAGAATGTGCTCAAGCAAACAAGTTCATTTCGGAAGGACGTGGGAGAACGAGAAGCAAACTCTCTCCTTGCCACAATTTATAGGCCGGGCAAATCAAACCCATGTGCCAAGTGACGGGCTCTCCGAATCCCGTGCAATGAATTTGCATTAATGGTGATGAACCTGACGCTTCGAATTCGGCCAAGTCAAAAATAGCTATTTAAAGCACTCGAAGAACGTAACAGTCGGGCCAATAAAGACGTGTCATACAAACGGATGCGCCGGTCAGATCGCGTATCATACTGACGCCCCCATCAGCACCAAGCGCCTTATAAGGATGCGCCCATGCGTCCCCATGTGCCTAGTGGAACGCAGATCGATGCGCCCACTCAATAGCCCATCACCCGTTAAAGAACATTAAATGTTGAAGTCTGACACGACAGCAGCCAGTCCCCGAGGACTGAACAGTTGACAGCTTTTTAGAATACGAAGCGTCACCGACGTCAGCATCATCATTACTTTCCTCCGGCAGATTTCAAGCCACGTGGCCGCCCAACCATTTCGCATGCGCCTCTGCAACCATGCGCCCAAATCTCTGCATGCGCCTCAAAAGCCATGCGCCTCAGACTTTTCTCTGATCCCTAAAGACAGAAGTCAAGTCACTACTGAAGCCTCGCATGCGCCTCAAAAGCCGTATGTCCAGACTGGTTCGTTACTCCTAAAGGTTACAAGCCAAAGTCTCCTCATGCGTCCAATCCCAGGCGCATCCTACTAGATCACTCTCCTTCAAATCCAAGATCTTTGAGCCATGGACCTACGACACGTGTCCTTTGACTCGATTCAGCCTATGAAGGGGTGCTAATCACCCAAGATCTCGGCAACTGAAAGATCCTCTCCATTGCCACGTGTCAGCTCGACCGCAGCCCACAAAGGCAACAGAAAGAGTTCAACTCCTCAATCAGAACGCATTGCCCATGCGCCTCCATCAGCAATCACCACGTGGCATTCCCACAAAAGGTGCATCCTACATATGCACGCACGAACAGCTAGCCTGCAAACTATAAATAGAGGGATCATTTCCTTCTTCCTACAGCTACGAACCTACGAACACACATAGAGAGGCGGATACAGACACTCAACGTCTCCTTCCTCTCCGCAATCTCTAGCACCCAGAGCAACTCAGACCTTCAGAGAACCGATAATCGTCGTCAGATCGTCAACGGAGTCAACGTATTACCACTCGCTCCATCGGCACAAGAGACCCAGATAAACAAAAGTGTACTCCTAGGACTACATCTAAGTCCTATATTGTAACACTGTTCTGTTTGTAATTGAAATTGCAATCAAAAGATTTTAATGGCAAACAGTATGGAGGAGAGGGTTGTGGAGAGAAAAATGGGAGGTGCGTGTGTATGGCCTGGTCGTGGGGGAGACCAGGCCAGGTCGTGGGGAAAATATTAGAAATAGGTTTTAGTATTAATTCTTTTTTTGTATAAGTATATAATAATCAGAAAAAAAGGAAATGAGGATGGGCTCGGAAACGGAGTCGGGCTTCGGGAAAACGGAGTCTGGTTCGAGTTCGGGGCGGTGTCCGGACTCGGGGTTGGATTCCGGGCACGGGATCGGGGACAGGGCCACAATCAAAATCCAATGATTAATTTAAAAAAAATAAGATTTTCCTAATCCGACTAATAATAATAATAATAGTAATAATAATAATAAATAATAATAATAATAATAATACTAAGATTATGCTACCAATCCAACAATTAATGATTCCAAGTTTTTTCGGGTTTCACACCGAAGGTCGCCGACGACGCACGAACGGATCATAGACCCAGTGCAAGGAAGGACGGGTCCTGAGCGCAAAGGCAAGGCGTTAGCTCTGGATGGGGAATTCCCATCCCGAGTGTTTGTAAAAATAAAAGTTGATCTTTATTTCAACAAACTTTGTAAGAAGATTACAAGAATTTTGGGAAAGTAAAACTATGATCTGAATGACGATCGCTTTATCCCTTGGACGATATGAACTTTGAAGATGATAGCATCTGAAGATTGCAGCAGCACTTTGGCAAGAACTCCTGATCTCTGGTGATGATCTCTGATATATGTGTGTGATCCCCTCTAGGAAGGACTTGAAACTCTATTTATAGAGTTCTAGAAATAACTACTTTTTAGTCATTTTGGACTGCACAAGATGGATTGCGCATATATTGGACCGCACAGACATCAGACTGCACTGGCAGTTATTTGATCGTGGGCCAACTGTATTAGACACATGGCATTATTTGATTGAAATGTGCATGATCGTGTACAGACGGTTACCACGTAGTGAGTCATTGATGGCATGAAGGCCACGTGTACATTGTCAGTTCCCTTGATAGAGTGCGCCACCTGAATTGCGATGGCTTCAAATTGCGCTGGGTTGGACCACGCTGCAAAGAGTCTGGCCAATTGTGCTGCATGTACAGCTGTCCTCGAGCGCTGTGCTGCACGATAAACAAACAGTTTCCTCGTCCTCCGTACTGTCAGTTGTCAGAAGACTGATTCTCTGTCAGGTAATGATGACAAGGCCACGTCAGCCTGCACACTTGGATGAGTGCGCAGTTCAGCCTGCGCAATCGAGTTGGTGCACAATCTGTCTCCTGCGCAATTCACTTGAAGGATGCCCAATTTGATTTTCATGACTTTTTTGATGGGTGCAACTTGATTTTTAGGACCTACAAGACCCCCTTCAAAGTTTTCGAAGTTTGAAGATAGTCAAAGCTTCGAAATACTTTGAATTTTGATTCAAAAATCAAGTTGCACAAATAATGACTTGTCTGTGCAATTAGAGGAGTCAGCTCCCATTTCTACGGTGCAATCTGAGGCGACCGTTGCTCTCGAAAAACTATAAATAGTTCTCTTTGTTCTTCTTATTTTTCTTTACTTGTTTTTACTTTGCTAAAGAGAGAAAAGTTCCCGAGCCTACTCCGACTTCCTTCCTTCTTCTTTGTCGACTTCAGATGGCCCCAAAGCGTTCCGCCGCCGACAAGGGAAAGGCCCCCGTCGAGTCTTCGACTCGTGCTGCGTCGCACATTTTGCGACATGAAATCGGACATCCAGTATTGCAAGGTAGTTTGCTCGATCGAAAAATCCTTTTTAGGGTTTTTCGACATGATTGAATCCCTAAACCTATCTCTTTTTAGAGAATTGGTTATACTGTGCCGCCCTGTTTAGGGTTTCGGTTGCACAAACCCAATAGTTTTTATTTTTATGAAGACTATTTTCTTGCGAAATCGGTTAGAACGCGCTAGCAAAAGTCAGCGCAATCTGCTGATTTGCGCAAGGCTGTCCAGCGCAAACTGATGCTCTGCACAAGTTATTCAGCACAATCTGATGGCTTGTGCAAGTGGATGAGTTGGCACAACTGGATAGTTTGCACATAGAAGCCATTGTTGCACAATCTGATGCTTGTGCAATCTGATGCTTACGCAATTTGCTGACAGAATCTTTGATTTTACTTGTACTGAATTCTGTCATTCTGTTTTGATGCAGTTAACATCAGAGAGGACCCAGAGTATGAAATATTTGCAGGGTCCCTTGCTGAACCAAAATTTAAAGAAGATTTGTCCTATGTGCTTTTTCTCCAATATGTTCTGCCATCCTCCCGCCAAGCCATCTTGGTAGCTCAGGACAATGAAACTTTATTAAGTCTGATGAATGGGCAACCTCTGCAGACTGTCGATGCCATTACCCATAAGAAACCACTGTTCTTATTTGGCGAAGCTATTGACAAGAGTTCTCAGCCGAGACCCCGTATTGAGCAGAGACTCTTCCAGAGAAAGAAGAAAACAATCATGTTACCGGACATTGCTAGATGCCTCCCTCTAGCCCGCTATGCCCATGCAAGCCATCCCAGGAGGATGGACTGGGATATTATCCCTCTCTAGCAAGCAAGGACAGGGAATATTTTTTTAAAGAAAGGACCAAACAACAGAGATATGTTCTATAGCTCTTCTGAGCGTCATAGCAATTTGCTCAGAGGATTGAAGCCAGGCTGCATCCCTCCAGAGAACTCTTCCTTGCTGTTGCCGGTGAAGACACCAATCTTTGCTAATGAATATGCAAAAGTTGAGGGCAGATACCCGGATCAGGACATCCGGCTGACAGGTCTGGTGAACCCAGACAACAGAAGGTGGAACTGCATAACCAACTGGATATTGGTTCAGTTCGAAGACAAGCTTAAAGAGATCGAGCTATATCATGCGTTATATGCTACCGTATATGGATTCCTCCCAAACCTTCATCTGTTTCTGGCCTTGGCAGAGAGGTACAATTATAGGACAGGGACATTCATGACACCCTGCGGGGAAATTGGATTCGCCCTTCATGAGATGAAATACATCTCGTGCTTACCAACGGAAGACTTCCCTTATGAGGAATATGTTCCAACAAACGACGAATTAGACAGACTACGTCGAAAAAATACAGCGATGGTGGCCGTTTTTGACGAACTACTGTGCCACTACAAAATATGCTCCATGTACTATAAGAGCGGTTCTTTCGGCACCTGTTATTCATCAAAGTGGTTGCCTTATCTTTTCCTTAATCATATCATTGAGAAAAAGACTAAGGATCATGACACATGCAACCCAACTTTCTTCCAACCCCTCAGCCACAGTGAAGTAATAAGATTGATGGAAGAAAACAAGAAAATGGATATCAAAGTTAACGACGAACATCAATACCCTCCACTCAAGACCGAAGATTTTGTCGAGAGTTTTATGAGAATGGGATACAGGCCCATGTCAAGAGAAGTCCAGCTGGCGGGTTTTCTGACATATTGGCTCCGATGCTTCGTCGTACCCGGAGCAAGCGCCGTGGACCGCTTTCACCGCGGCGTGCTTTTTGCTACTGTCCGGTTAGTCTTTGGCTACCGGATGGATTTGTTTTCGGCGATGACCTGTAGAGTGAACGCAGGTCTTCGTCCTTATGTTGACTCCACGCTCAAATAGAAGGATGAGAAGGGGAACTTCCCTCGACTGGAGTTGCCTTACACCTATTTATTCGGATGGTTGCTTCTGCACCATCCGTCATTGATGAACCCCGACATGGGAGCAGTCGGCGGTAGCTATCTGCGGAGATTCTCTCGGAGTAAGTGGGTGTACACTAGCCTGAAGGATTGTAGACGTGCCTTGAACCTTGGGAAGGGACGGAATTTTTACTGTGTTGCCCCTCCAACTGGTTACGAACATATATCGACAAATCTAGTTGACCTTGGGAGGCAGCCGTTGGGTCGGGCAGCATTTGACTGGCTGAGGTCGATCAGGCCGTCACACTTGGTGTATAGATTTGAAGATGAGTGTTTCTTGGAACCATATCTGCCAAGCCGCTTCGCTCGTCAATTTGATTATGACCAATTCTACGTAGGCAACGCTATAACTTGCCTACAAGGAAAGGGGTATCTGATTGATGGTGCCAGAGCATGGGCCTATTACAATGCTCGAGACACAAGAACAGTGTTCTCGATGCCGACCAAGAATGATCATGGCCCTCGAATGTTATATACATATTCACTTTTTTACACAGCTGCAAATACTTTCGCCGAGAACTTTAATCTTGTAGATAGCTTCGCGACGGCGACGCGTTTGAAGAAAGGAGCAACAGTTATGCTAGCTCCAGGAAATGATGAGCAACATGAACCAGTGGATGATTCCTTGGAAGCCTTAAGGGAGGCTAACTTCCTGAAGAGGTTAATGAACCACTGAGGGTTTCTTTGAAAGTGGCCAAATCTCCAACCAAGGAGAGAAAAAGAAGGATTAATGAACCTTTCTCTCCGGTTGCAAAGAAGAAACTTATCTTAGACCCCTCCGAGAAGGTCACCACCAGGTCGCAGTCTCGGCAACTGGCCGAGTCGACCCGAGAAGAAGCAACCACACCGACCTCTCTTCCAAAGCAGGTCGACGTAGTAGATGTGGAGAGTCCCGAAAAACCTCTTCATAGAAAGAAATTGGCCTCTAGAAGGAGAAAGAGGGAGATCACCCCTCCAAGACAAATCTTTTCTTCAGTGGTAGCCAGTGATGTAGCTGGAATAACTATGTCATCCCCTACACCTGCCTCCGAGCCTAGGCAGGAGACTCCTTCCCTAGAGCCAAGGGATAAGGTTGAACAAAGAGATAAAGCTGAGCTAGGGGCTGAAGCTGAGCTGAAAGATGAAACTGGGCAGAAAGATGATGAAATTTTGCGATCTCCTTCTCTTAGGTGAGAACTACCCAGATTCTTGCTACACCATGAGGGCTCCATGAAGAAGAAGATCGTCTGATGATTGAAGCTTTAAATGATTGCGACTTCGGTCTGCAAGACGATGTTGATCAAACTGCTGCCGCAACTGCCAGCGAAGAGGCTCCAGAGGATAGCATAAGCAATAAAGATACATCAACAGAAGATGTTGATGATACATTAAATCCCGAAGAAGGCACCGATGTTTATATGTCTACTGAAGCCGTAGACGACACACTGAATCCTGAAGCGAATGTGGAGGTATATGTGTCTCCAAAAAGGAATACAGATGTAGAAGTAGCACCCACTGAAACTACTTCTGCTGCTCCAAAAGGTATTAAATGATTTTATCTACCTTCTTTTCATGGATTCAAATAGCTGACATTTATATTTTTATCCATGTAGAACTTGAATCTTCCCTGGTTTCTCCCGTGTGCACAAACATAGTGCCAGTAACGGTTATCGCTAGCGGTAACCGGCATTTCTCGGGTGGTTCTGAGGCCGGAAGTAGCCAGGCAGTAATGTCTGAAGCTACCTCTGCTAGACGAATCTGTACCAACAGACGAAAGGCTTATTGCTGGGGCAAGTCATGGTAAGATTGCCTTTGATCTTTTGATCCTTTTCAATTAATTGCTAATGACAACAAGAATCAATGATAAGGTTCATTTGATTTTGCAGAAGAGCATCTGGGAGGAGCAACTAGCTTTACGATGGCTCCTCTGGCTAAAGAGTCGTCTACTCAAAGAGAAGAGACCGAATGACTGTCTTCACAGACACCTGTTGTGGCTTCCACGTCTATGGGAGTAGCTGCTACTCCGGGTGCTCTGGCTACCAACCGTTTTCTCGTCAGCTCCTTCAGCAACCTTTTCGTTAATTCTTTGAAACCCTTAGTAGATAGGGTGATAGGGAAAGAAGAAGCTGATTTCTCTACTGTCAGAGGTCCAACCTCCTATTTGATCGATGCCATCCGTCATCAAGGCGATGAAGCTCAGGCTGTTTTTCTTGAACACATACTAGATGAGCTAGAGGCATCGGTTAAAATTTACAAAGAGCTGAATAGGGGAGAGATGGATCTTTTGGTACAAGCTGAATTTGAAAGAATGTCACAAGAAGCTGCAGTTGCAAAGGTTGACCTGCAAGTTCTTTTGGATACTTTCTCTAATAAATCTGCTGAATATAATTCTAAAGTGGAGACATTGGCGTCTGTTGTTGACGAGAAAGAGAGGAAAGTTGCGGAGCTGCAATTAGAATCTGCCCGTCTTAAAGAAGAGCTAAGACTTGTCCAGCTTGCTCTGGAAGACGAGGCCGCACAACACCAGACTTCAGTTCAACAGCTGAATGCTCTGACTCTGGAAAGGGATGAGTACGTCGCAACTCATCAAGAAGAAATCTCTCGCAGAATAGTGACTATGCCATCTTTCGACGACAAATCTGGGATGGAAGAAGCTAGGAAGCGGGTGATGGAATCTCGTGAGGAGCGGCTGCAATCTTTGAAGCAACATATGACCAACTTAATGACTCTACCAGCAGAATAAGAAAGACTTTTGTATTTTCAGTCGTTTTGTAATATGTCATGTTGTAATGTCTTTCAATTTTTTGATCAATCAATAAAAAGACATTTTCTTGGTGGCTCTATTATTTGTTGCATATCTTATTCAGATATAAATAGTAGCGATAGAAAATATATTCAGAGGTGCATGACATGATATATTTCTTGATTTTGGAAAATAATCATATTCAATTATATCTGCTCAGAGGTAATATGGACGTGGCAAATATAATTTATTGAATATCATTATTTCAATAGACAACTTAATCAAAGATGACAAGTTACTGATATGAATGAAATGGATGATTCGTCAAAATGAATGAGCGAAATAAATGAACGAAATGAATCGTTGGGATGAACGGATGGACCGTCAAATGAATTAAATGAACGGACGAACTGTCGGAGGAATGTAATGAACGGATGAACCGTCGAATGATGAACGGGCGAACCGTCGGATGAATGTGATGAACGGAAGAACCGTTGGATGATGAACGGGCGAACCGTCAGATGGATGTGTGAACGGGTAAACCGTCGGGTGAATGAAATGTAGTTTTGTTGTCGTATGAATATCTGTCTATAAATAGAACAAAAAATCAGAAGGGATAGTCACTTTCCCTTTTCAACATAAAGATGTCGTCTGGAGATGCATCCAAGAAGGCTGAGATCGCCCCGAAGGTGGAAGCGGGTACTGAGGAACGTCCAGTCGATCCGGCTCAACCAAAGCAGATAGCAGCGGGCGAAGGTTCGTCTGCCCCCAAACCACCAAAGGACATCTTGGACTTCCTTCTTGAACCATGGAAGACTGAAGAAGAAGAAGCCATGAGGATGGCTGCTTGCAAGTTTCTGGTGGGTTCGAGCAAGAGTGTTCTCGGCTCTTTTGCTGATCATGTCTTCGATAAGGACGGTAGTGGCCCGCGTCCTAATTTTGAGAAGGATGATAGTGACCTTCCTTAATATTATGTACTATCATTCAAGATGAAATAAAATTGAATTTTATTTATGAACTTGTCTGATGATTACAAGCAAAGTCTGTTACATTTATACATAATACTTTTTGAGGAACTTGCCATTGATAGGCATCTTTGTAACTCGACCATCTAACTCTGTGAGTTGATAGGCTCCATTTGAGAAGACTTTGCTCACAATGTAAGGCCCTTTCCACTTTGCATCGAACTTACCCGTGCTCGAGTGAGTCATAGTCATAGGACGTCTGGCTGTCAAAACAAGCTCTCCTTTCTGAAAGGCTCTGACCTTAACTTTGTGGTTGAAAGTCTTTGAGATGCGGGCTTGGTATAGCTCAATATGTTGTTGAGCCATTAACCGCTTCTCGTCGAGCACTTCTAATTCTTGGAGTCGGAGAAGATCGTTGTTCTCTGTCGTGAGTTCGTTGGCGATAGCAATCCTCAAAGACAGAATTTGAAGTTCCAGGGGTAGAACTGCTTCACAGCCGTACACCAAAGAGAAGAGTGTACAGCCTGTAGGGTTGTAGACCGTTGTACGGTAGGCCCATAGACATTTCCCAAGCTTTTCACTCCAGTTTTGTTTGTTAGAAGATACAAACTTCTTAAGGAGTTTGATAATAGTCTTGTTGAAAGCTTCAGCCAAGCCATTAGCAGCAGGATTGTAGGCTGTTGAAGCGACATTATCAATCCGGTGATCATCAGAGAACCTTGTGAACTTTTAGCTGATGAATTGAGGTCTGTTGTCATGGATGATTCGTCGAGGTACACCAAATCGATAGATGACATGGTGTTTAACGAAATTAATGACGCTGCTGGTTTTGACTTCAGCCAATGGTATAGCTTCGGCCCATTTGGAAAAGTAGTCGGTTATTGCCAGTATGAACCGATGTCCTCTAGAAGAAGGAGGATTGATGGGACCGATGATGTCCATGCCCCAAGCTTCAAAAGGCCAGGAAGCAGCAGTCGGATGAAGAAATTTCGACGGTTGATGAATGAAATCTGCATGGATTTGACAAGCTCGACATTTTCTTGCATATTCGATGGCATCAGATACCATAGAGGGCCAGTAGTAACCCATGCGTCGGATGCGATCCTGTAGTTTAGTACCGGATTGATGTGCTCCACAGACACCGTCGTGAGCTTCACGTAACACTTGCTTCGCTTCATCACCAGCAAGACAGCGCAAGAGTAGGCCGTTATAAGTTCGTCGGTAGAGAATTTTGGTGGTCTGATTATAGTAGAATCGTAGAGACCGCCGATGAATACTCGTAGCCTCCTTGGAATCTTCAGGGAGTATGTCATGGACCACAAAATCAATGAAAGGAATTCTCCAATCTTCACTGATAAAATTGACTTCAGTAAGATTACTGAACTCAATATTACGATTATTTTTGACACAGAACAATTCCCGATTAGAGATAACCACCACCTGCTTTCTTTTGATAGGGATAGCTAAAACTGCTGTAAGATTGGCCAAAGCATCGGCTTCAGTATTGCAAGCTCGACGTACATATTCGATAAAGAAGGCTTTGAATGATGTAGCCATATTGATTGCTGCTTCATAGTAAGGTACTAGATCTTGATGGCGAACTTCATAAGTCCCTCTAACCTGGTTAAGAACCAACTTAGAGTTACCATAGACTTCAAGATACTCGACGTCTAGTTGTTTGGCTAGCTGAAGGCCAATGAGTAGAGCATTGTACTCTGCCACGTTGTTGGAGCGAGGCTCATCTAAGGAATATGCTCTCTGGATAGCTGACCCGTCTGGAGAAACAAGGACAACTCCAACCCCTGTGACAATGGCACCATTGGGTCCAATCCTAGATGCACCGTCGAAGAATAGACGCCAAGTAAGAAATTCTTCGGAAATCATATTTGATTCCAATGTCTCGTCTGGAATTTTATCATAGAGTTTGGATGTCTCTGGAACAGGATGAGCTGCTAGAAAATCCGCCAGTGCTTGACCTTTAACAGACTTTTGAGGAACATATACCATGTCATATTGGGTCAGCAGAATGGCCCATGTTGCCAGCCGAGAATTAAGTGTGCTAGGCTTCTTCATCAATACCCGAAGAGGATTAACTCGGGATATGACATGAATGGTTTGGCCAATGTCGAGTCTTTTGAACAGCAAACATAAGAGCTAGACATTCTTTTTCGACCGGACTATAATGGTGTTCGGCACCGATCATAGTACGACTGAGGTAATAGATGGCTTGTTCGTGGCCTTCTTTGTTCTTTTGGGCAAGTAAAGCACCCAACGAATGGTCCATAGCACGGACATACATTAAGAATGGTATGCCAGAGCTTGGTGGCACCAAGGCTGGTGGGTTCATGAGATATCACTTTATGTCGTCAAATGCTCGTTGACATTCTTTAGTCCAAATGAAAGAAACATCCTTCTTTATTAGTTGAGTAAATGGTCTGCAGCGTCCAGACAGATTCGAAATGAACCTCCTGATGTACGCAAGTCGACCTTGGAATCCTCGTAGCTCTTTTAGGTTGCGTGGAGGACGCATCTCTTGAATGGCTTTGATCTTCTCGGGATCCACGTGTATACCCTTAGAGGTAATGACGAAGTCGAGAAATTTTCCACTAGAGACACCCAAGAATGACTTGGTGGGATTCATTTTGAGTTAATATTGGCGCATGAGATTGAAGATAGTTCTCAAGTCATGGATGTGATCTTCCTTTAGACGACTTTTGACAGCGATATCGTCGGCGTAGCATTTGACAGTCTTGCGCAGATGATCTCGAAAGATAATACTCATGGCTCATTGGTATGTTGTACCAGCGTTCTTGAGACCAAATGGCATTACAGTATAACAATAGACTCCGCGAGGAGTGCGGAAAGAAGTGTGTTTTTCATCTTCAGGATGTATCCGAATCTGATTATATCCGGAGAATCCGTCCATGAAAGATATTCTTTCAAACCCACAGGTGTTGTCGATCATAACGTCTGTGATAGGGAGAGGAAATTCATTTTTTGGACATGCTTCATTAAGATCCCGAAAGTCGATGCAGACTCGAACCTTGCCGATTTTCTTCAGAACTGGGACGACATTAGCTACCCAATCAGGATGCTACTCTTCTCGAATAAAGCCACAAGCAATGAGCTTCTTAACTTCATCATCAATTGCATCCATCACTTCTGGCTTGAAGTGCCATTGTTGATGTTTGACAAGTTTTGCATTTGGTAGGATGTTCAGTTTGTGAGTAGCAACTTTGGGATCCAGACCTGGCATGTCTTCATAGCTCCAGGCAAAGACGTCAATGTATTCCAGAATAAAAAGAATTAATTCTTGCTTATCTGTCTATGGGAGGTTCTTGCTGATGAATATTGGAAGAGGTGACCCGCTCTCTCCTACATCAATTTGAACTAATTGATCTTCAGTAGGAGGTTCTCTTTGTTCGAAACGGAGTTCCTATTGGGTATCCATTCGTTGAGCCCAAGGATCTGTTTCAGGACTTTCTTCAACATCCTCGTCATAGCCTTCTGGAAGTTCGACGGAGACCATGTTAGAAGATACAGCCAATCGATGAACTTGACCGATGCTGGTGTCAGAATCCCATGATCTGGAATCAGAAGAGTTAGAGCGCTCCTCGCTATCGAATTCAGAGACTGCTGGGTATAATACCGGAGGTGAAGCATATCCGAGACCTCTTTTGGTCCTGCTGTAGTACATTTCTGACTTTCCTTTCGGCACAGCCGTACGGATAGGAGTTCTTCTACCCTTACCGTAGTTAAGGCCACTCTTGAAGTCATAACCCATCTTTCGGATGATGTCTTTTGATTGTTGACTGTAACAACGAAATTTAAGATGTCCTGTATCGTTACTTTTGCTATCATCCGTATAGCTGAATTGTTGTTCCGGTTCTTTACTAAAAAGTATTGGACTCTCACCTTTCTTTCGAGTGGGAACAATATGATATGAATCATTGGGATGTTCAAGTAAGACTTCTGTTTGAAGTGATTGTACAACTCCCATTGTAAATGATTGAAAGCTATCTAACATATCCAAATAGCACTTAGCATGATAAATGACATCAGTATACTGGAAAGTAGATACTTTTTCATTAATTTGTACATCTGTATTTACAGCATGACCTTTAGCCTTAGCAGGCTTGGTCAGATTGATTACAAGAGGGGGAGAAGAAGAATGTGGAGGAGGATTGGCCTTGTTACGACGGAGGTCGATAACAAGCAGCTCAGAAGAGGTGAGCTCCCTTTTATCCTTGTTATGAGATAAATCAATAACAAGGGGCTCAGAAGAGGTGAGCTGCCTTTTTTCCTTGTTACGACATAAGTCGATAACAAGTGGCTCAGAAGAGGTAAGCTCCCTTTTATCCTGATCATCATCAGTTGGTTGCTTCTGGACTAGCAAGTGAATAGCCAGTGGTTTGGAAGACTAAGGACGAGAAATACGCCTTTTGACAGGTATAATGAGAGTTTCATTAGGCACTGCTTCTTGTTCTTCTTCAGTGTCCAGCGACAGCACTACCTTCATGAATTCATCCTTGTACATACGAGCATCGTTGTAGTATGCTTCGACGCCTTTGAAAGGATAGAGATCAGCAACCTCCTTTTGAACCTATCGATTGTCATCGACATATTTGAAACATTGATGAAGTGTCGAAGGAACAATGTTATGCTCATGCAGGAATGGTCTCCCCAACAGAGCATTATAAGAACAACCATGGTTGTCAATGATGTAGAAGGTCACCTTTGTGCGAAGATTGCCTATTTGGAGTTTTAGGCGAATCTTGTCCAGAGGCTCGCTCATTCCCTGGTTGAACCCGAGGATGGTGGTGATTGTACTGCAGAGACTATGCACTGGGATCTTCAATGCATCCAACATTGTCTTCGGCATGATGCTGAGGGCAGATCTTGGATCTATCAGAATACGATCGACTTTCATCGAGTCGACATATCCTGTATAGTATAGAGGACAGTCGTGCCTATTATCTTCCATTAGCATGTCATCCTGTGTGAAAGTTATGTTTGGAATTAACTCCAACACACTATGACAATGGAGGCAAGAGACTGGTTCTGCTTTCGACTTCTTCAGCAGGGCTAGACAGATTTCTGCATGCATGAGAGCCTCACTTAGAGTTTTCCGAGTCTCTTTGGAGAGGCGCAAAAGCTCGAAGATTGACAGCCGGGCCGGTGTATTGGCTAACTGAGCCAAGATATCAAAGTTGTAAGGCTTTTCAAGTCCGGAAGGAGATGACTTCTTCAAAGGTTTGTCGAAGCGGACTTGTTGTTTGCCTTTGTCAGCGACCGTCGGCTTGGGAGGAGTAGACTCTACAACTAGTGAGGATGCAGTAGGAATATCCTCAGTAGAAGCAGGCTGCACTGGAGCAGGCTCAGAAGAAGAAGCAGGATTCTCTTGAGCTTCGGGGTAATCCTTTAGATAGATTTTCCCTGATCTGGTGCCTAACAAGATTTTTTCATCAACTATGGGGTCAAAAGACACCATATTACAAGTCTTTGTCTTGCCCTTGGAACGGTCTTTCTTCTTGGAGGAAGAGGGAACTTCGAACTCTGAAGCAAGATCCGGATGAATCCACATAATCTCGCCATTGTCAAGAGACAAGGGGACAAGACCTTCACTTCGTGGAGGAGGGAGATTCTCGATCTCAAGAGTAGCTTTGGGGATAGGAATGACACCATGCTGTACCATCTGCGGCAGGAAATAACCGAACTGAACTAAGACCATGTTTGCAGTAACAGTCTTCTCGTCTTGCTGTAGAGTCACAACACCAGCGTTGACCAGCTCTTGAATTTTGCCTTTGAGCACATAACATGCTCGAGTAGGATGCCCAATGAACCTGTGATAGACACAGTACTTAGGATGATCAGTCTTACCGACTTCATCAGGCTTCTTGGGATCTGAAAGCTGGAGCTTATTGCTTTTGATCAAGCAATCAAAGATGCTCACAGTTTCATTCTCGTCAAAACACTACTCTACTTTTGGACGAGGTTCCCTTGGTGGAGGTACTGAAGGAGTAGAAGCAGACGTAGGTGGTGCTACGTTGACCGCCAGAAATTCTTTGTTCTTTAAGTTGATATTCAAAGTTTCTTTTCCTTTGCGTTTGTTCTGGCGATTACCACCACCCGATGTCTGATGTTCATCCCGGTCGAGTTAGACATTTGTACCCCTAACTGCGTGAATTTTTTGGCGCTAACTTCAGCTGCTTTAGCGTTGACAATGAAGGATGGCCAGTCTTGGAACTGAGTAGATCCCGTCCACATGCTGATGATAGGCAAAAGATTTTCCTTGCAGGTGTCTATGGTGACAGCGGCCGGAGTTCCAGGAGGCATTTTCAAAGCTTCCCGGCGGAACCTTTCAATGAAACTCTCAGCAGTTTCATTGTGTCGTTGTTTGATTTTATTGAGGGCTGACATGGTCATGTCGTTGATCCCCTCATAAAATCATTCCAAGAAGATTTGTTTCAGACCTGAGAAGGAGGTGATACAACCATCGGACAAGCTTCTGTACCAATCGTATGCTACGCCGGCTAAACAGCCAACGAATACTCTGGTAAGAAGAGCATCATTTGGTTGAAGTTGGACAGTCATTACCTTAAAGTAGTTAATGAACTGACTGGGAGAAGTGCTGCCATCAAACGGAGAGATTATTGGAATCTTGTACTTCGAAGGAAATCGGACTTCCTTCCATTCAACTGGTAAGGTTGTTTAATCTCCAACCTCTGCAAGTTGTCCTTCTCTTTGAAGGCCTCGAACTGAGTGTGCAAGAGTTTGACAGCTTCATTGGCATCCTCCACTAACGTAGAAGGAGCAGCCTGAATCACAGTGTTAGGGGGAGGAATAGCGTGGTAAGCACTACCCCCAGCACCTGACTAACTAGGAGTGGGTTGAATCTGTACAGGAGGTAGTTGAGGAGATGCTACCCCTAGTCCTGCATTGACAGGCACCGACGATGCTATGATTTCAGAATTTACAGCAGGTACGGTTGGTGGTACTGTATGCTGGGCCACAATGATAGAATGCATACTGGCAACCATTTCGGCCATAGTCTTCAACTTGTCTTCTAGCGCAGCTATCCGTTGTTCTTGGCTAGCTGAACTGGAAGCATTGGGATCTTCAGTGACAACATAAGCTGTCACTTCTCTAGGTACAGTGGAAGACACTGTCTGTTCTGAACTTTTGCTGTATACATCGTAGTCGGAGAAAGAATCATCTCCTGAGTGAGAAGGAGGGAGATGACTGGAAGGATCTTGAAGATTCCTTTGACCGATTGTGTCTCGGCTTTGGGATCGGGTATGTTGGAATACTCCTTCAGAAGATTCTTGGAGTAGATCCACATACCACTGGCTTGGCTTGCGAGGCTTGCCGTGCTTAGAGCACTTCCTACCCCCAGTGTCTCTGGAAGTCATATTGACAGAAGCGTACAGAACATCGTCTTCATCTTCTGACATAGGTTCAGAGGTTGTAAAGTTCAGATGATCGAAGACAGATCGTCTTGTTGCCTGACAACAACACTTGATGACAACTTTGTGATTACAATGGTGTCCAAGTGATTGTACTGGAGGTGTTGAGATGTTGTCCCGTTTTTGCTTGAGGTGTTCTCGGAGATCGGGAACAATAATGGGACGAGAACAAGTTCGAGGGATGTGTTCTTTGTTCCGGTTCTTCAGATGTTTTGTCCCTTGGGTGTACAGGGAAGTACTCACTTTATTGTCATAGGCGTCCGAATTTTTGATCCTGGAAGTTTGTTTCTGATGCTGGTTGGTCTTCGGCATTGGCTGTTTGCGTTTCACCGAAGTTGGTCGATTGAGATAAGTTCTTAGGTCAGCAAACTCACCCCCAGGGGTTTCTGTCTGAGATACCAGCAATTTTCCCTGTTTCGAACGGGATATCTTGAGAGTTGGGAGATCTTGGAACTCTGCTACCGGAGTAGGCAGAATACCTCTCTAATCAGTACACTTTCCTTTGGCAAGAAGGGAAGAAGAATCCTTATTAGAGGGAGTTCTTGTACTGTCACGACCCGCACCCACTGTTTGGGTATGAGAACGTAACAACGCCCAGCCTACGCCGCAGTGTCGACGGTAGAACGCTGTCCTAGGTCACAACATCTAACATTATAATGCCAAGCAGTTTATACTCTCCGAATGGGGGTGACATAGCAGATACAGTCTCAATCACATCTAGGGTAGAGCATGATAAGGATAGATAAAACATGAAATCCAAAAGAAATACAGGACATAGAAGTCTAAGTGTCTAAGATACAAAAACCCAGAAATACACCTCAAACTTATATACAGTAATCCACAAAGTAAATACAACTCCAAACAATGAAACAACTATCTAAACATCCTCTAATGTGTCTCCTCTGGGCTAGCAGGCAACCTCCAAGCTATCTGTAAAATTTATCAATGGGTCCAGTCAGGACTGGAGCGAGTACAGTACATCTCAACAGATCATAGCAGGTTAGAAAATATAATCATGCAGTAAAGTAAGATACAGGTACTGAAAGAAATGCAATATGTAAACAGAGAGAGTAAGCTGTAATAGAAATATCTACTATAAATAGAGAGCTAACATGTGGCTAGTGAGTCAGAGTACAACATGAACATGTAAATGGCCTAGGATGATTCTGTGAAGACACTACGGAATGATTCAAAGAAGATACTACTGGTGTATTATTCACATGTCCACTTCTACTCCCCCATACCCCCAATCAATACACAAGGATCCAGCCAGGTTATATTATATGATTCCATGCATGGCCCCCGAAGGGTGATACATGGATGTCCTATAAATGGGGATTCTGGGGGTTACCCAATAGTGTAAGATTCAAGAGACTCTGTGATCATGAGGGTACATGTCACAAGTAATCAAATGAACCAAGAAGCATAGTGATACGCCATGTAAGTGAAACGCACAGAACATAGAGTACCCGATGCTCCCTAAGGATAACATCTCAAGAAAGGATCCATATAGTACCAATCCGTGTGACCATCGTGACAGTACAAGTAAAGTAATCTACTGCAAAAAATAATTCTAAGCAGGATATGAAATGATCAGAGAATGTACTCGCCTGATATCTGAATGTCCAAGGTAAAGATACTGTCCGAGGAGAGGTGTCTGGCTCCTAATTGGAACAGCATAAGTCACAACATGTCCAGAAGGGTAATATAAAGCACTACAATGCATTCTACATGAATCTAGGTCAAACTAGGCCAAAGTCAACCCTTGGTCAACTCTGGTCAACTGCACTAGTCAAACTAGGTCAAACTAGGTCATGTCCTAACCCAGCAAGTCTTACTAGGCCTAACCAAGACTATCCTAGCAAGCACACATCAATACAAGGCTATACAAGCCAACATACACCCAACTCTATATAGCATGCAATTATTCAATACTCAAATAGGCAAGAATTCATATTGGATATACACTAGGTAATCTATTACTTTAAACTATATATGTCTACACATATATACACATGCATATACTGGTATTCAATATTAGGTCTATAATCATGGCATTTCAAATGGTTATATAAACTTATATATTACAACACAATATGCTAACATATATATAATATACATACATAGCTAAGTTAACTGTATTCATAAATACTTATTTAAGAGGCTATGTGTGTGTATGTGAACATGGCAAAGGGGCAAGTGAGGGTTAAATGGGCATACATAGTGTATACATATCAAAGAGTGTCAAAGTGTAAGTGAACAAAGTGTCAAGTATGATAGTGTCTACATAGTGTAAGGGGTACATGAGGTAATATAGGATTTGTATTAACATAGAACATTACATCTCAATAACTTGTATATTGTATACATTACATTTATTATTACATTACATACTATGGAACCTACATATTCATTACAAGTCATACTTATACATGCTTACATTAGATAGGATACTTACACCTCCTACATCATTTATTTAACTATTTACTCATGCTTGCATTCTCTATTTAATTACATAATGTATATACATTAACATGGGTTAAAATCAAATAGAACATTATATTACACACAAGGGTGCACAAAATGCATATGCCGAATAGTAACTCCTACTAATAATCAATACTGTACCATCTTAGCATGAATTAAAATCTAGGATTAAAGTATGTTATAGATCTATGTGTTAGCTTTCCGAAACTTCAAATGGATCGCATTTTCGTTTCCGGAAACTCCCGGAATCGCAAAAACACCGAGAACGCGTTTGTCTTTCGTACAACTGACACTCAAATAATTCTCCAGAAATTTACAGAAAGATTTAGGCCTATTAATACATGTTTTTGGAAAGCTAACTTCAATACGCTTCTTTTAAAAAAAATGGAAGATTAAACCGAGCTTTGAACTAGAAGTTATGATATTTCTAAGTTAGGACTGAAATTAAAAATGTGGATAAAAATTATGACGGATTTGGGTAGTTTGAGACAAAAGAACACAAGTATATAACATAATATATCAAGAACTCACTCTCTACACTAATATATATATATATGAGACACTATAGAACACATCTCCAATACAAAAATATGAGATTAAACATGTAATAATTCATTCATACATAACAACAACACATAGTGTGTCCAAATTTGGGATTTTCCCACATGGACACAACCACAACACAAAGGACCCTCCTATGACCTCCAAATGGACACAAAATGGACACAAATGGAGATACAACCATGGGGGTCCTATGGGTTCAAAATAGACCTATATGCATGAGGAAATGAAAAGGAGAAGGGATTTATACCTCCCGGTAGATCGAATCGAAGAAAAGCCTTCCCGGAGCGACACCGACACGTAGAGATTCCAAAAGGACACGAACGAGCTTCGAATCCTCCCAAACTTGGATAGCTTCCTCCTTGGCTAGAATGTAGAAGGAAAGAAGAAGATTTGGTGGTGAAATAGAAGGATTTGGTGGAGAAATTGCTAGGGATTGCTCTCTAGGAATTTGGGGAAGAACAAGAGAGAGAGTGTGGATGAGAATAATGAAATGAACTTGAGCCTATCCTCTCCCAAAGTGGCTGGCCATATGGGGCTATTTGTTCTATTATGGTAAGGTCCAAAATGCCTCCACTAACCTATTCTATGAGTATTAGGAAAGGGTTAATTGGTTGGGGCTAAATTAGTCATTCTAAAGTCTCTAATCACACTAACCTTATCCATAATAATTAGTCTAACCTCTAACTAAAATATTTCTATCATGTGGACTAAAATTAATATCATGTGGGCCATGCCTAACTAGTGTGTGGGTCCCACTAGAGTCAAACTACCCCCGGGTCCCCGTTTCAAGTCGGATTGAGTTGAAATTCGAACCCGACTCAAATAACCCCAAAATAATATCATAAATAATAAAATAATTCAAAGAGGTCAAATGCAAAAATATTCTTAGACCAAAAATGATATTAAAATATCATAATCATATGGTTAGGCTCTAGGTCAAACAGTCTCTAGGATTTCACTAGCAAAACGTCAAAACCACAAGTCATTGATTTAAATAATTTTAAAATGATTTAAAATCACCAAAAATCATATCATGAATTAAATATCATTATTAAAATAATTATAAACACAAAATTTTAAAATTACCCTCATTTGGGAAACTGGGTGCTACATGTACTGACTGGTGCCGGAGCACGTTCAGATTGATCTTCTACGGTAAATACCGAGGAAGACTGAGAAAAGACCAAAGGGACTTTTCTTTTGTTTTATGAAGAAGGGTTATCTAAAGAGCGTTTTCCTCTATTGTCTTCCAAGTTGTGGGACGAGAAAATTTGAGAAAAGACTAACAGGCCTTTTTCTTTGTTCTGGGGAGGAGGTAAAATAGCCAAAAGACTATTCCCAATGGATTGCGCAGGAGCAACAGGGTGCTTGAGAAGAGGAGCAGAGCTTTTTCTCTTGATGTAGGAAGAGGAAAGATTAGCCAAAGGGCTGTCTCTCTTAGACTGCGCTGGCACAGTTTGCGCATGGGTTGGAGTAGTTGCTGGCGCACTGGCAGGTTGCGCATAAGTAACTCTGGCAGAAGGTCTTCTGGCCACAGTCTCAGCAACTTACGCAGTAGGAGTCTTGTGGCCAGAGTGTTTGGGTTGCACTCTGGTTGCTGGAGTAGTGGATTGCGCAGGCAGAGTTGCAGCTAACTGCGCCAGAGGAATAGGAGTCTTGCACTTTAACAGAGCAGCATATGAAGTAGGTTGTGCACTGGCAAGGGAAGTAGCACACTGCGCATGGGCAGTAGCAGCAGACTGCGCAGCAGAGACAGCACTCTTGGGAACAGAGGCATTAGAATGTACAGCAGGCTGAACAGCAGAAGCAGTAGACTGCATAACAGTCTTGGGGACCCACACTGGGTGAACTTTGCTCGTGGCAGAAGTTGTTGCAGTGCGAGAGGTGGTCCTGGAGTTGATCATCGCCTCGTAGGCTGTCTGGTTGACCTTTACAACCAGCGTCTTCTGCATCTTTCCGATAGACGCAACGTCACATTGAGTTGTCACTTCCTCGTCGGAGGAGAAATTCGTCCCCAGCAGAGTCGCTATTTTGTTTACAAAAATAAAAGTTGATCTTTATTTCAACAAAATTTATAAGAAGATTACAAGAATTCTGGGAAAGTACAACTATAGGAATCCGATCTGAATGATGATCGCTTTATTCCTTGGACGATGTGAACTTTGAAGACGATAGCCTCTTAAGATTGCAGCAGCACTTTGGCAAGAACTCCTGATCTCTGGTGATGATCTCTGATATATGTGTGTGATCCCCTCTAGGAAGGACTTGAAACTCTATTTATAGAGTTCTAGAAATAACTACTTTTTAGTTATTCTGGACTGCGCAAGATGGATTGTGCATGCATTGGACCGTGCAGACATCAGACTGCGCTGGCAGTTATTTGATCGTGGGCCAACTATATTGGACACATGGCATTATTTGATTGAAATGCGCATGATCGTGTACAGACGGTTACCACATAGTGAGTCATTGATGGCATGAAGGCCACGTGTACTTTGTCAGTTGTCTTGATAGAGTGTGCCACCTGAATTACGATGGCTTCAAATTGTGCTGGGCTGGACCGCACTACAAAGAGTCTGGCCAATTGCGCTGCATGTACAGCTGTCTTCGAGCGATGTGATGTACGATAAACAAACAGTTTCCTCGTCCTCCGTGCTGTCAGTTGTCAGAAGATCTGATTCTCTGTCAGATAATGATGACAAGGCCACGTCAGCCTGCGTACTTGGATGAGTGCACAGTTCAGCCTGTGCAATCGAGTTGGTGTGCAATCTGTCTCCTGCGCAATTCACTTGAAGGATGCCCAATTTGATTTTTATGACTTCTTTGATGGGTGCAACTTGATTTTTAGGACCTACACCGAGTACGATCTGCAAATCACCTGGGCGGATCAGGAGTATGGTCGAAATCAGTTACGTGGATAAAAATCTGCAGACCGACGATGGTGCAAGAAGAGGTGGACCTGCAATACATAGAACCTGGTGTCATTAATAGGAAAAAGGTGATGGATATCACGACGGATGACCTACACGAGACCATGGAATACTGGAAGAACATACTAGTCTTATATGTTATGGGAAGCAGACCATTCTTCGGTCACCTTCGTGCATTTGCACACCGTGCTTGGAGGCCAAAACGAACCATGGAGGTATTTTCCAGAGAAAATGATTTCTATTTTATAAAGTTCGTGCTGGAAGAGGATCTCGTGCGGGTCCTGGAGGGTGGCCCCTGGACATTTGACGGCAGACTGGTGGTACTTAAGAGATGGTTGCCTGGAACTAATTTTGAGAAAGACAGACTCTCCACAGTTCCGATATGGATACGCCTGCCATGGCTTTTTCTACAGTTATGGAGCATCCCTTCTATAATAAAGATCACGAGCATGATAGGCACACCTTATCCGCACTGATTTCCCCATGGCTAGAAGACAACGACTTTCATATGCACGAGTATTCGCAGAAATCTTCGTAGATGGGCCGCTGCCAAGATCCATAGATATTGTGCTTCCAACAGGTGAATGGATACAACAAGAAGTTGAATACGAATGGGTCCCTCCTTCGTACGAAGGGTGCAAATGCTTCGGACACACGAAGGATAACTGCCGAGAAGACGACGGTATTGCTGGAACAGTTCATCCAGTAGTGCAACAGCGGGACGCGGGAGCGCACAGACGCGACAGCAAACCTCTAATGAAAGTCCTACGAGGATGGATCACGACACTCTCATGGACGATAGAGAGAGGGTGAGTGGGGTTAGCCCAACATCAGGGGGGACCACCAGTTCCGTTTTGGAGAAGAGACAGGGTCCAGACGAGCCGGCGAAGGAAGACAAGACCGAGGAGTTGAACCCCAACCAGGCCATGGTGGTATTCAGCAAACCTAATAATCAAATTAATCGTGGATCCAATCAAAAGGAGGACACATAAAATCTGAGATCAGGGATTGACGAAGATACGGGGGAAAGCAATCGCGCTTCGAAGCGACCAGCCACAGGTCAAGAGCACGTCTCAACCAACCGACAGGAGGAGATGCAAAGCGGCAACATCGATGAGCCTTCGGATGAAGCTTTGACTATAGCCAACCCTAACTGGGTGGCCCATGTCCGAGAAGTGCAGGAGTTGGCTGGCGTTAATAACAGCCGAACTGATCTTCGTCAAACCAGTGAAGCTTGCCTAAACCGCCCGCGGGAAAGCTCGAGAGTTAAGGGTACAAACCCCTCATCATAGATGACGATCATCTCATGGAATGTGCAAGGAGCCAATTCCATTAGGAGATGGCGTGAGATCTAGGATGTGATTAGGAGACATAAGTGTACGATAGTCATGCAGCAAAAAAGCAAGATCAAAGATGGTTATAAGATCACGAGACGTACTCCGCACCTTTGGGAGTCGGCACACAACTCCATGGAGTGCAGGGTGGCCCGCATTTAGACGATGTAGGACTCACGTGTGTGGATGGGTCAGGTAAAATACTCTTCTCAACAATTAATTGTGATTATTTTTACTAACAAAAGAGGCCTGCAAATAGCGGTTGGGGCAGTGTATGGTCATAATGATCGCAGGAGGAGGAAACAACTATGGTCAGACATTATCCACACCGCGACAGGATTGACTGACCTTATGCGTTTGCTTATGTGCGGAGACTTCAACGCCATGTTAGACCCTGAAGAGAAGCAGGGAGGAAGACAGGTGCCGATGGAGATACTTACGGACTTCAAAAATTGCCTTCTTAGTTTCGGCCTTCATTGTGTTGCCAAGACTGGTCATCAGTGGACATGGAACAATAGCTCGACAACGAACCGGATAGTGTGTCAACTGGACAGAGCCCTTTACAATGGTTACTGGCTGAAAAAAATTCTCCAATAGCAAGGCGGAAGGGTTGTCTAGCGGAATGAGTGACCACACTCCAATCCTCATCCGCTTACTACAACAACCACCTCCTCGCAGGCGGCCGTTCCGTTTTTGCAACACTTGGCCGGCCCAAGCTGGCTATGAAGAAGCGGTCAACAGGGGATTTCAATCGGATATTTTAGGCACCGACCAATACTGTTTAGTACAAAAACTGAAGCGGGTTAAGGCCGAGCTTAAGGCTTGGCATAGGGGAAAGCCATCTCGTCTTCTGGAGCAGGCGGAAGAGGACCTGAAGGAGATTTAGTCGGCGCTATAGCATAATCCTATGGACGAAGCCAACGCGGGGAGAGAAATCGAACTTCAAAACGAAGTTCGTCATCTCCGCCATCTCGAGGGGATTAGACTGCAACAACTAGCCAAATGCCAATGGCTTAAAGACGGCGATCGCTGTACAAAATTCTTCCATTCTACTGTTCGTGCCAGTCAACACTCAAATGCTATTTCTACCATGATAGACGCCAGCGGTCGACAAATCAGTGAGGACAGGAAGATTGAGAAGGAGGCAGTTGAGAATTATCAGGCGTTATACAACCAAATCGGTTATAGGAAGGAGTTTCCTGGTATTCTATGCAAATGTATAGTGACTACAGCGGGTAACACTACTCTGGAGAGACGGATCACCATGGAGGAAATTGAGCAAGTCATAAAGGAAGTAGACCCAAATAAAGCGCCGGGACCCGATGGCTTCAACGCGACATTTTACAAGAAGTACTGGGAACAACTGAGAAATCAAATACTACATATTGTGGACGACTTCTTCGGGACAGGTAGATTACTGACTGAGCTTAATCATACTTTTCTGTGCCTGATCCCGAAGAAGGAGGGGGCTTATGCTCTTGGCGACTTCAGACCCAAAGCTTGTTGCAATTTTCTATATAAAATTATAACTCAGGTTATGTGTCGAACAATGCAAAACATCATGCAAGAGCTTATTTCAAAGAATCAGACGGTATTCATTAGAGGCCGTTCCATAGCTAAAAACTGCCTTATGGCACATGAAATGGTGAGGGATTTTAACAAACCAGGCGGCAAGAAGATTTACCTCAAACTCGACCTGAGGAAAGCATATGACATGGTAAACAGGGACTTCCTGTGTGCCATATTACGCAGCTAGCATGGGTTTCGCGAGCTGGTGGGTTGACAGAATCTGGATGTGCATTACGACGCCTATATTTTCCATACTTATCAAAGGCCAGCCACATGGATATTTTGGAAGCAATCGGGAGCTCCGGCAAGGTGACCCTTTATCTCCATATTTATTTACGGTTGTTATGGAATATTACACGTGTATGATGGATTTGGCAGTATATCGGAGGGACATTACTCCACTCTATCGTCTGGTAGAACCGACTATTTCGCACCTTATATACGCGGATGATTTATTGGTCTTCATTGTGCCGAATGAGAGGGGAATCATGGCGCTGACCAAGATTCTAGAAGACTTTGGCTCTATGTCCGAACTTTGTTTAAACAGAGAAAAGAGCTGCATATATTTCAACAGAGATTGCCCATCACAGGAGCAGTGGTCTGGACAGCTGGGTATAGAAAGAGGCGAACTACCTGTTCGCTATCTGGGCTTGCCCCTCACAGTCAATTATGTGAGACACTCAGATTGCTCAGGGCTAATACAATATGTACAAAAGAGATTGGAAGGGTGGCAGTCTCAAATACTATCTTTCGGGAGCCGAGTTGAACTTATCCGGGCTATTATTACGACCATAACTGCTTACTGGCTACAAGCGTTATATGTACCTACCAATACTATACATCAAATCGAACGATTGTGTGCTGATTTTGTTTAGAAATGAGGGATTTGGGAAGAACTTTGCCGATCCAAGGAAGAAGGCGGGGTTGGGTTGCAGAATTTGCGGGTGCTGCGGAAGGTTGCCTCGCTCAAACTTGCATGGCGCTTCCTGGTGGGGCGGTCCAACTGGGCCACGTGGACACGTAACAGGTATTTAAAATCTAATAATTTCTGGGTCCAAGCAGTGGACAACAATTTCTCGGTTACATTTAAAAATATTTTGCGGACTCGGACTACCCTGAAGCGTCTCATCTATCAGCTTATGGATGGACCCTTGGCTGAATCATCAAAGTATCCTGGACAAGTTGGGATGGCCAGTCTATGACCTCACAGGAAGCACGGAGAGTCTTGATGTACTTCTGCATAACGGAGAGTGGCATACAAGAGCCAGGCAGGTGGGGCGCTGGCTGGCAAATAAAATCGGAGGGATTCCGATTGATCCAGATGCAACCCATGACCTCTGGAGTTGAGAGGGTTCTCCGACCGGTGAGTTCAGCTCACGGGTGGCGTATGAGCTGCTGAGGTTGCGCCACGTGCAAGTTCTCTGGTCGGAAGTCGTCTGGACCAAGGGAGCGGCACTTAAGATGCAGCTGTGCCTTTATAAGGCCATTCTGGATCGTCTTCTTACACGGGAGAGATTGGTTCGGTTCAACATCCCTCTAACCAACCTTCATTGTGTATTTTGTGTTCGAGATATGGATTCTCGGGACCACGTCTTCTTCCAATGCGGGTTCTCGAGTTTTATATGGCAGTATTGCAGAGCCCAAGTAGGCATCCCAGCTACTACAAGACTTGGCCTCCAGGCTATATTTGATGAGATCACTGCTATGAAGACCAGAAGCCAACCACAATATAGAAGAGCTTGACTTAGATTACTTGCAGCAGTCTGGTACGTATGGCGCGAACGGAATATGAGAGTTTTTGAGGGGAAGTCAACTTCCATAAGTGGTATACTCAGCAACATTGAGCATGATCTCAGTTGTCTAGATGGATAGAAGTTCGATGTAGTTTGCTTGAGCTATCGTTGTATGATGTATTGTCTTCTTGTTACTTATCAATAAAGAACCCTTTCTTCAATATATATATATATATATATATATATATATATATATATATATATATATATATATATATATATATATATATATATAGTGCCTATCCAATGAGCACACCTCCTAAATGAGCAAATGAGCACAATTATCTATATCCCTTGGATGTTATCTCAATTCTAATCTAATGGTTAAAATTTTATCCTCTTATTAAGGAAGGGATATAGATAAATATTGACCACAAAAGGAGAATATTAATGATCGGATTCTCTCATTTCCTTTCATTTTGTAGCTTTTTTAAAAAGGTGAATATTAATGATCAAATTTAAAAATAGTAACATTAATTCTAATATTAATGTTAATTTATTAGTATTAAAATTAAAAATTAAATTAAAACTAACACTAAAATAAAATTAAATATTAAAATTAACGTTGATATTAACATTTATATTCAAATTAACATTAAAATTAACATTGACATTGAAATTAAAATAAATATTAATATTAACATTAACTTTAATATTAAAATTAACATTAAAATTAAATTTAATATTAATATTAATATTAATATTTATATTTATATTAATATTAATATTAATATTAAGAATAAATTAAAATTAAAATTAAAATTTATGTTAATTTTAATTTTAATATTAACTTTAATTTGAATATTAATGTTAACGTTAATTTTAATTTTAATACCGATGTTAATTTTAATATTAAATTTTATTTTAGTGTTAATTTTAATTTTAATACTAATAAAATTAAGATTAATACTAGAATTATTATTATTATTTTTAAAATTTATCATAAATATTCACCCTGTAAAAAAAGCTAAGAAGAGAATCTGATCATTAATATTCTCCTTTTGTGGTCAATATTTATCTATATCTCTTCCTTAATAAGAGGATAAAATTTTAACCATAAGATTAGTTGAGATAACATCCAAGGGATATAGATAATTGTGCTCATTTGCTCATTTAGGAGGTGTGCTCATTGGATAGGCACTATATATATATATATATATATTTTTTTTTTTTGCACTATATATATATATATATATATATATATATATATATATATATATATATATATATATATATATATATATATATATATATATATATATTGAAACTGAACCAATTTAGTCAAGGATATATATATATATATATATATATATATATATATATATATATAGAATTGGTATATATATATATATATATATATATATATATATATATATATATATATATATATATAGAATTGGTATATATATATATATATATATATATATATATATATATATATATATATATATATATATAATATATATATATATATATATATATATATATATATATATATATATATATATATATATATATATATTATATATATATATATATATATACTAATTCAGTTTCAATATATATATATATATATATATATATATATATATATATATATATATATATATATATATATATATATATATATATATATATATATATATATATACCAATTCAGTTTCAATATATATATATATATATATATATATATATATATATATATATATATATATATATATATCGGATCCAAGCCGAAATGAAATTTCCAGTTCTTGAGCCGAACTGAATTTGGAGTTTTGATTTTAAAGTTTTTGATAAGACACCTTGTCACGTCCCGCTTCCCGAGTGGAATGGTGACGTCATAAACACATCCCCAGGCTACGCGCCGAAATCGCGATTGTCGCCCGTAATTATCAGCAAGAATGGAAAATACAAGGAGTTTTCATTGTATTATACATATTGTAGCTGTTATACAGGAAACTTTTCCAAATATACTATTATAGGTTATTACAAAAGTAAACTTGTAAGATAACTACGGTACTGCTGGTCATAACTGTAGGTAGTCCAGACAGTTTACTCCTCGTTGTAGTGCGACGACACTTCGGCGGAGGTGTCTTCTTCTTCTTCTTCACCTAGTAAACAAATACTAGGTCGTTTAGAAAACGACAAGCAAGTCCTCGGCCAAGAAAGGTGAAAGTTAAACAAAATTAAAATATGTAGTAAAGAAAATGAAACAGGGATATGCCAATTGTACTGCTATATATATATATCTGCTTTTAGAAAAACATGAATGAAAACAACGTCCTACTCCATGAATAATGAGATTTCCGAGCTTCCCTTGAGCTTTTAGTAGGAATTGCTTTTCTTGAGCAATTAGGAAAAACTGCCTACCTATAATAGGCAGCGTTGATTCTGGAGTAAGATCGAAATTTAACGAAATGCAGTTTGAGAACAATACTCCGAATAATCCTCTAAATATTTCCTGTGAACAATTCCGTTAACCTCGGATCAGGCTGTGAATTCCGAGCCTCCCTTGGGCTAAAATCATCTATTGATGTTACTGTCAAGTAGATGCATTGATTTCCGAGATTTTCGAGCCTCCCTTGGGCTAGTATACCCTAGTTGAAAACTAGATGTACTGATTCACGAGATTTTCGAAATACTGATCAGCTTTTGTTATTTATGTTACGGGATATCTAGGGATATTCAGTTGTTCTCCCCACCCAAATGCTTTCTAGATAAGAATTTCCTAAAATTTCTGAAGGTCAGAAATTTGTCTATCTTCTAAATTTTTCAAAAATCTCGGCAGAGTCTCCTTTGTATTTAGGAGCCCCGAAAATTACAAAAAAACATATATATGATAAAAGTAAATCCTGGGCTCGCCGACCCCTTCGGTGGAGCAACTCTCAACACCGGAACCACGCAGGTAAATAAATGGGCTCGCCGACCCCTTCGGTGGAGTAACTCTCAACACCGGAACCACGCAATATAAAAGAATAAAAAGAACTTGAGACTTTTACCTGAGCGAGCAATGGTTACCTTTCCTTTAGCAATTAGTCGGGTCGCGGCTTGCTAATTGTTGGCAGTTTATCAAAATAGAGCAATATTTTAATGTTTACCCAACTATACTAGTTAATATGTGAAGACTTTATACATATATCTATATATGTATATATATATATATATATATATATATATATATATATATATATATATATATATATCATGTAGATAGTATAAAGAAAATCAAATCAAACATAATTCTTCCATATCAATATGTGCATGTAGCAGGAACATGTAAAAACGAGACTTATTTCTAACTATGAACACACAACATTGAGTACTTAATATTAAGTAGAGAAGCGCAGGATCCTTGTGCTTTTACCTTCCCGGCGTGCGGTCCAATTATTCAGTTCCAATGTGTATGTCAAACTTACCCTTGGAGAGTCCCGTATGTTCATGTGTGTTTATTTGTTCATGGCAATTTCAAGTCCAGACAGTTCATGTCCACAATCGGTTCCTTTATTTATGCTCAATGCTTATACACTTATCCGTGATATGTCACAAATATTAATTATAGTGCGTAAGTATAACAAATTTTAATTCCTTTTCCTATGTCTATCAATTTTTTGGAATTTATTAGAAATCAAAATTTCAAAAATTTTGTTTGAGCTCAATCAGGTTAAATAATAACAATTTCAGAATTTGAAGTTATACCATACTTAGAGGAATTCTTTAACCTATATTCTAAATCATGTTCTTATGAAAAATTTGACATTAAATATGAAATTTCAAATTTTGATTTAACCTATACATGTTCAAATTAATCCAAAAATCAGAATAAAGTATTCTTGAAGAAAAGAAAAGAGGGAAAGAGGGAATGGAGGACTTGCCTTGGGTTGAAAATGACCTAGACTTCTCCACAAACCCTAATTTTGAATCCAATAACAAATATTCTTGTTAGCAATGTTAGCTTAAGTTCAAATCAGGAAATAAATATAGATTTTTTGGGAGAGAAGAAGAAATTACCTAGGGTTTTGGAAGTGGAAGAAGAGGAAGAAGATGGAGAAGATGAAGTGGAGGTGGCCGGGGGGGGGGGGGCGGCGGGCGGCGGCAGGTGGCGGCGGGCGGCGGCAGCGGCAGTGGGCGGCGGCAGCGGCAGCGGCGGTTGGGGGGTCGAGTGTGTGTGTTTTTTTTCTCTTTCTTTGTGTGTGTGTGGGTTTATAAAGAGGGAAGGGTGCTGGTAATGTGTGGGGTTGGTGTGTGTGTGGGTTTGTGTGTTGGGGGGGGAGAGTTTATATAGAGAGAAAGGGGGTGAGGTGTCCCCCTTCCACACAAGTCCATAGGACACATGTTGGACACTTGGCCCCTTGGGTTTTATGGTTGTAGGGACACTTGGTCCTACCTATGGTTAGGGTTAGGGCATGACATGGAAATAGAAATAAATACCATAATAATAATAATAATAATAATAATAATAATAATAATAATAATAATGATAATAATAATAATAATAGTAATAGCAATAATAATAATAATAATAATAATAATAATAAAACTAAGAGTATGACAAGTCTACTCCCCTTAGAAAAATTTTGTCCTCGGAATTTGAAATTACTAGAGTAGCGGTATGATTACTGACCTAACTTAGGAAATAGATACGGATATTGTTTTCACATATCTTCTTCTTTCTTCCAAGTTGAATCTCCAGGCAAATCCTTGCTCCATGCGACTCGTACTAATGGAATGATCCGATTGCGGAGTACCTTCTCTCTTCGATCCAAGATCCCAACGGGTTTCTGTTCTATCCGTAGTGTAGGCCCAATGGTGATTTCTGAATGGTCGAGTATATGGCTTGGATCCGACACATATCTTCGTAATTGGGAAACATGGAATATATTGTGAACTCTCTCTAGTGTTGGGGGTAAAGCAAGCCGATATGATACATTTTCTACTTTCTCCAATATGTCGAAGGGTCCAATGTATCTCGGACTCAGTTTTCCTCTGGTCCCAAATCTGATGGTTCCTTTAGTTGGTGAAATCTTCAGAAAAACGTGATCTCCAGGTTGAAATTTCAGTATTCTTCGATGCTTATCAGCCCACATCTTCTGTCTATCCTGGGCTGCTTGCAGGTGACTTCTTATTGTCTTGACTATGTCCACAGTTTGTGTCACTAGTTCTGGCCCTAATAATTGTCTTTCTCCTACGTCAGTCCAGCATACCGACGATCTGCACTTTCTACCATACAGTGCTTCAAATGGAGCCATTTTGATACTATCGTGATAACTGTTGTTATATAAAAATTCCACCAGATGTAGATGACCATCCCATGCTCCCCCAAAATCTAAAGTACAAGCTCTCAGTATGTCTTCTAGTGTCTGAATGGTTCTTTCAGACTGGTCGTCTGTTTGGGGGTGGTAGGCGGAGCTAAATTTCAATTGAGTGCCAAGATTTTCTTGCAAGCTTTTCCAGAAGTGTGAAGTAAATCAGGTATCTCTATCCGATACTATACTCACTGGTACTCCATGCTGACTGACAATCTGTTTCAAGTATATTTCTGCCAGTACCTCTGTTGACTGTCCAACTCGAAAGGGGAGAAAACGAGCGGACTTCGTAAGTCTATCTACAATGACCCAAATAGCATTATTATCCTTTTGGGTCCTAGGTAGTCCTGTCACAAAATCCATTGTGAGATGCTCCCACTTCCATTCGGATATGGGTAGTGGCTGAAGAAGTCCTGCTGTCCTTTGATGCTCTGCTTTTACTTGTTGACAAACGAGACACCTGGATACGAATCTGGCGACTTCTCCTTTCATCTCGTGCCACCAAAACGTCTGTTTCAAATCTTTATACATTTTAGTGCTGCCCGGATGAATAGAATATTATGAGTTATGGGCTTCTGTCATGACCTCTGTTCTTAAATCTCCACTGGGCACACATAATCGATCTCCGAATCTTAGTGATCCGTCCGGATGCTTTCTTATCCTGGTCTGGAGCCCTGCTTCTGTTTGTTTCCAAATTTTCTGAAGTTTTGAATCACTTTGTTGGGCTTCCTTAATTCTATCTATTAAGGAGGATTGCACTTGTAAGTTTTGCCATATCCCTTCAGTTATCGGGCATATTACTTCAATTCCCATTTTCCTCAAATCCTCAAGGATTTCCTTGGGTGTATTCAAAAAGAAAGCTTCGGGTCTTCTACTTAAGGCATCAACAACCTTATTAGCCTTGCCTGGGTGATATGTTAACTCCATGTCAAAGTCTTTCAATAACTCCAACCATCTTCTTTGTCTCATATTGATTTCCTTTTGTGTGAAGACATACTTTAAGCTTTTGTGGTCTGTGTATATTTTGATTCTTTCTCCGTATAAATAGTGTCTCCATAATTTGAGTGTGAATACCACCGCTGCAAGTTCGAGATCATGAGTTGGATAATTTCTTTCATGTGTCTTTAATTGCCGGGACGCATATGCTATGACTCTTCCGTGCTGCATCAGTACACATCCTAGACCCTTTTCTGATGCATCACTATATATCTCATATCCACCCGAACCAGATGGTAATGCCAGTATTGGGGCTGAAATTAATCTTTTCTTTAATTCGTCAAATGCTGCTTGACATTTCTCTGTCCAGTTAAACTTTTCTTCCTTTCGAGTGAGGCGGGTTAAATGTTCTGCAATTCTAGAAAAATTCTCTACGAATCTTTGGTAATAACCAGCCAATCCTAAGAAACTTCTGATTTCAGCTACGGACTTAGGTGTCGGCCAAGACTTAACTGCTTCCACTTTCTTCGGGTCTACCGAGATGCCTTTTCCGCTGACAATATGCCCTAGAAATGGTATTTGGTCCAGCCAAAATTCACATTTACTAAGTTTGGCATATAATTGTTCCTCCCGCAGAGTTTGCAGTACTATCCTCAAGTGCTTTTCATGCTCCTCTTCACTTTTGGAGTATATAAGAATGTCATCAATGAATATAATCACAAATTTATCCAGATATTGATAAAATACTCGATTCATCAGGTCCATAAATATAGCTAGTGCATTTGTTAACCCGAATGGCATAACTAAGAATTTGTAATGTCCATACCGAGTTCTAAATGCAGTCTTTGGAATATCGTCCTTCTTTACCTTCACCTGATGATATCCGGATCTCAAATCAATTTTCGAAAATACCCTTGCCTCTCCTAACTGATCAAACAGTTGGTCGATCCTAGGTAAGGGATATTTATTCTTGATGGTAACCTCATTCAAGGCCCTATAATCAATTACTAGGCGTAGGGTACCATCCTTCTTTTTCACAAATAATATTGGTGCACCCCATGGCGAAGCGCTAGGCTGAATAAATCCCTTGGATAATAATTCTTTTATTTATTTGTTTAAATCAGCCAGCTCCTCCTTGTTCATTGGGTATATCTTTTTGGCTATGGGTGTAGCTCCAGGTATTAAGTCTATAGAAAATTCTACAGCTCTATCTGGGAGTAGCCCTGGCAATTCTTCTGGGAATACGTCCTTAAATTCTTCCACTACCCTTGGAAATGATTGCTCTGCCACTCCTTGCAGCAGTACTGGTAATTCAAATTTCTCTAGTTCTTCTGCATTGAATTTATTCTGGTCTCTTACAAATTCATAAAATTCTCCGTCAGAAAGTTGAAAGAAAACTTTTTCCTGACCGCAATCTATGTTGGCTAATGTTGCAGTTAGCCAATCCATACCCAATATTATATCATAGTTGCTTGTTGGAAAAACGAGCAACCGGGTACAAAAAGCTTCTCCACCCAATTTTATGGGACATCTACTACATACCCGACTGACTTCTACTACTCTATTACCGGTGAGGACTTTCAGTGATTTAGGCAGCGGTTGGAACTTTATTTCACGTTGTGATATAAAAAAGATGCTATAAATGAATGGGTAGCCCCGGAATCAAATAATACTGATGCTGGATATACAAAAATTAAAATAGTACCTGAAATTACTTCTCCAGGGATATTTGCATCTTTAGCTCCCATCACAAATGCTTGTCCTTGCTTATTTCTCTTCTTGTTATTATTTTGGGTTTGAGCCTCCCGTTGTGCTTGTTGAAATTGGTACGCCTGAGGAGCATAGGGCGGCCTGTGCTAATTTTCATAAGCCATACCTGCTTGTGATGTGGGTGCCTGCATCATAGGTCGAGGTTGGATTCCTTGAACTGGAGGTCGGTATCCTTGATTGAAACTTTGCGTGGTTGCTCCAGTTGCAGGCAACTGAGGGCATTGGTTGGTTGAATGATTTCCTGCTCCACATTTCAAACAAAGCCCCAATCTTTTCCTACATACATTTATTTTATGGCCTGGTTTGTGGCAGTAATTTCAGATAACGGATCTGTCTGGGTTGCCATTCTGAGGACGCTTAGGAGGTCCCTGCCAATGATTATTGTTGGAGGATGCCCTCTCCTCAAAAGTTCTCTTAGGTTGTGAAGACCGGAAAGGTTGTTCTTCTTTTAGGATCCTTTCTTAGTCTCGAGCAGCTTCTGTTGCCTCTGAAAATGTTTGGCACCGATAAGAGGCGATCCTACTTTTTAGTTGGGTTCCAAGTCCTTCTACGAACCTGGATATTTTTGTGTCTTCATCCGCTATCATGTTGGGGGCAAATCGACTAAGCCTGGAAAATTCCGCGACGTACTCATCAACTGTACGTCTCCCTTGTTTCAGATAGTTGAATTGTCGTTCTAATTCTATCCGTACTGACTTAGGATAGAATCTGTCTTCAAATTTCTTCTTGAATTCCGCCCATGACATGTCCTGGTCAGAATCTTCTGGGTACTCGGCACTCCACCAGTATCCAGCTATGTCTTCCAGCTGGATGCGGATTGCTGGTACCATATCCTCGGGTTTAACTTTGGCAGCCTTCATCAAACCTTCAATGGTTCTCAGCCATTGACCCGCTTCCATCGTACTTTCAGTTCCTTTAAACTTGGGCGACCTAAGATCCCTGAAATATTTTAGGGTTTTATCCTTGGTATTGTTAGAGTTCTGCATTTGTTCCAATATTGTGGTATTTGTTGCATGGGCAGCATTGGCCTGTTGACTATTGGATTCCAATAGTTACTGGAATAAACGAAACATGTCAGCCACGGTTGGCTTAGATGATGCTTGAGGTGGTGGATTGTTTGTTTGATCATGATTGTCCATATCCTGAAATAAAAGACACAATTTCCTCAGGGAATATTCGACTCACAATGTTAATTCATAACAAGGTGTACAGCAGAGCCATATATTTATACATATTTCACTAAAATGAGAGTAATACAAAATGTGGTTTCTACTCTCAACTTCACATTTGTTTACATTCCTTTCACCTAACCTACTCATGTCACTCCACTTCCCCAAAATTAGTATCTATCTCTGTCTATTTCTACTTGTATACATATCTGCTGATTTCAAAATACCATACAGCAGACAAAAAGAGAAGGATTCCTTCTTCACTATGCATTCATGGTTAGGTTTTTCTTATACTATAGCCTCAATGAGGATCCTTTCCTCAGTGAGGATATCAACTTCTGGATGGAGTCTTTCAAAGTCATCTAGTGTACCCTCATATCCATGTAGTCCGATGTAGATACGGTTTTGGTCTCGGACATGCAGTCAGTAGGTTGTATTTTCATAATATACTTCAGCTCCGTCCTCGATGTCCCTGATAATGGGACGCATGACTGCATAAAATACTTGGTAGACATGGATGTCGTACCAGTCGGGTGCGTTCCACATTAGTCTTGCATAGCGCTGGTATAAGTACAAAGTGTAATCACTCCCATCCCATTCCAAACTTGGCATAAATAGGTCCATACCTACATTCATAATATTCTTAAGAAAATATTTACCAGGAATATAAAATATAGGAAAAGCATATTTATTTATTGATAGCATAATATGTTCCTACTACATATATTCATATATTACATTTCTACTAAATACATTCATATTTCACCTACATATTGGGGTCTTATTTTACCTTCTCACTACATACATACACACACCCTTTACATAACTAAGGATCTAATACTTATTCACACATCTATATTACACATCATCTTCATTCTGGGGGTTTAAATCCACATTCGTCTTATGTTAAGGATCCTTGCCTCTAGGTACGCTTGTTTCCATTCTTCCAAAGTACCGTTACGTTCGTTTTCTGGACCTTCAGAGGGTTCTGCCTTGATCAGTACATAGTAATGTACCGTATTATAATATACTTTTTCTTTCATCTACTATATCTGTCACCACTGGGTATTTCAGCTCGTAATGCACCCCATAGGCTTCTATCATTCCTTTTGGTGCTACTTTCCACATCTTCTTCACAAATGCATAATATTCATCCATGCTGTGGCTGTCATTATTTAGTCTTGCGAAAGGTGCGAATCGGGGCATGATCTACATCAAGAATTTCTTGAGTCACTATCCCTTTACTAGGATTAAATAATTGGTTAGAAAAGAGGTAATCATCTACTAACTATTGATACTTCCTTCTCAGGGATTCCTAGAGTATGATTGGGACTCGTAGGTGTTCCTCATGATTCTAGAACCTACGTTTTATCCGAACCTATGTCCTATCCTAGATTTTCCATTCTTGCTGACCTGCATGGGCCACTACTTAAAAGACGTGTCACGTCCCGCTTCCCGAGTGGAATGGTGACGTCATAAACACATCCCCAGGCTACGCACCGAAATTGCGATTGCCGCCCGTAATTATCAGCAAGAATAGAAAATACAAGGAGTTTTCATAGTATTATACATATTGTAGCTGTTATACAGGGAACTTTTCCAACAATACTATTACAGGTTATTACAAAAGTAAACTTGTAAGATAACTACGGTACTGCTGGTCAGAACTGTAGGTAGTCCAGACAGTTTACTCCTCGTTGTAGTGCGGTGACACTTCTTCGGAGGCGTCTTCTTCTTCTTCACCTAGTGAACAAATACTAGGTCATTTAGAAAACGACAAGCAAGTCCTCGGCCAAGAACGGTGAAAGTTAAACAAAATTAAAATATGTAGTAAAGAAAATGAAACAGGGATATGCCAATTGTACTGCTATATATATATATATATATATATATATATATCTTCTTTTAGAAAAACATGAATGAAAACAACGTCCTACTCCATGAATAATGAGATTTTCGAGCTTCCCTTGAGCTTTTAGTAGGAATTGCTTTTCTTGAGCAATTAGGAAAAACTGCCTACCTATAATAGGTAGCGTTGATTCTGGAGTAAGATCGAAATTTAACGAAATGCAGTTTGAGAACAATACTCCGAATAATCCTCTAAATA
>JANAVB010010600.1:319914-387414 GCA_029216955.1 Iris pallida | reverse complement strand
GGGTCGCAGGCCCTGCGCCTGCACCCAAGTCTCATCTCAACCCACCGGCCCTAACTATATGAAGGTCATGGTGTTTCGCACCGTAATGGACTTGGAATCTCTTATGTATAAGCCTACGATCACTCCGATACGGGTTGCTAGCCCAATATCCGAAGGATCCCAAACTTACGGATATCATAGCTTATCACAGCACTGGACGGTCGCAATCCGTCCGAATGATGTGCACCATAAATACCACACATAATTCCCTCCTAGGCCGAACGGTCCCGGTGCCCCGGCGTAACCGTCCGAGGGAAGCCGCACCCGTGCACGGGCCATCTGAGTCCATTGACCATGCAATACGCGCCATAGCATACAAGTCATATATTCCAACCCATCTCGTGTCCATAAATATAGTCTCGCACCATAAGCATATTCGCGTCTCATAAACATAATCCACCATCTAAATGGGGAGCTCCGTCGGCGTTATGCCCCAACACATCCATATTGATGCACGACGCCCAACATCTTAGTCGTCTCGTACTCACATTCAGCGCGTACCATTCGTAAGTTATTCTCATAGCCTAATTCCGTAAGTACTCAGTCTTCTCATAGCTTCCCTGCACGAAGGCACGCTCAGCGTCGTAATCAATGTTCTACGCCTAGTGTTCAATGTTCTCGGAGCCGTGCACATGATGCACGTCTCATATTGTCTTTCAATATTCTAGCATCATCGCCCTACCGCGACTCGTGCACTCGATGCACGTCGCTTCAATTGTTCGATTGTTCAATGTCCTATCTTAGTGTTCAACACATATTTAGACACTTACTCGCCGAGCCACGCTCGCTAGCTCGATAACATCTTACGCATATACGGACATATTTTATTAGACGTGAAGGAATAGGAAGAGAGAGTCAAGAACCCGCCCACCTTAAGTCGATATGCCTTACCGTTTTGCCGAGTTGAAGCGGCTCGCTTCCATAACTTGGTCGCATAGCTAACTCTCGGACTTAGCCATTCCTTTGAACTACTCGGTTGATTTGGCCTATCGCGCCCATGCCACAATCCGTTGCAAGGCCACGATTTGGTTTCGCGGACACTTTATTACATAAGGCAAAATGTCGACCTCTTATCGTCCAGCGTAAAAGCATAGCCTGTACACCAGATCAACTAGAATCAGCACTTACTCAAACGGGACTTATCCTTTGTATCAATTTGATTCATAGATTTCAACCGACTCAAAGCTTATCTTTGGCCAACGTAACTCTCGCATCGATTCGCATCGATACTTTATCGGGTCAACGCAACTCTTCGAGTCAACTACTCATCATAATGCACCGTGCGGAGCGGGACACTACGTAATAAACCACTCAAAATCAGGTTCGTCCTCGAACCGAAACCAACACTTAATCTATGTGCCTCGTTAGATCGTTTCACGATCTCGTGCTACTATCGTTGGAATCATATAACTTAGTTTGGATCATACACATATTTTAGGCGTCCCACCAATATATGTATTTCAGCCAAGCTCAGTTGTAGGATATCGGGACAACTAACAAGCTAAACTTAAATCTCAAGCACCAATCAGTCCGTACCCGACTTAGTCGTATCTTAGCACATATTCCTAGATTCCTGCTCGCAATCATCTTCGCATATAACTTGATCCAACCCATAACTTCGATCTCATAAGTTTCTCGACAGCCACCTAACGCATGCATTGCATTAAGTCATTGCGCATCCGATCGTAACAATTCTCCGCAATGCTTACTTGTCCAATCGTTTCCTATCTCTCGCATAACTCAAGTCTTTCATCCAATCATTCATAACACTTGGCCTTAATGACATGGACTAAGTCCACATGTCTCCATTTTTCTTTGCCTACCATTCGTGCTAAGTCTCGCACACAACTATCCGTAAATGATTCACATTCTCTCGTTCTATCCATACATTGCGTCTGGGCTACCCCCGCTAGGTAACTTATCCAGACATCGTGCTTGCGCTCTTCCGACACAAGAGGTCAACTTGAGTCTACGATGCTCAAAGGCAACAATCTTTCAGACCCAAGGTCTCTTACGATATGCCTATCTCCGATTTTCGACCGAGTACAATTCCTTTACTCAATTTTCGAATCAATCCCGACTAGTTCGTTCCATAACTTAAATCATGCGCTCAATACACATAGCCTAACCGTTACTCAAATCAATCTACGACACAACTCTTAGGGTCATTCTATTATTCGTTGCTCTCGTGTATTGCAAAATCCTTACAATCGCCTTACCGCATCGCTATACTAAGCACGTTCTTCGACATCTATTCGATCATCGATCAACGAAGTCTACTTACGCACTCATTCGATCGATCGTAAATTTTCTAACCATATCGATCTCGTCGAAGACTATTCGCTAACTTTCGAAACCCGATACTCGCTCGCTTAGGCTTATCCTCAACAAAATTTCCTTATGCGACTTCTTTAGGTTCATCCTATAGGACTTCAACATTCACTTGATTTGGCGGTCAAGTCTTCTAGGGTCATCTGCCCCGAAACTACGCTCGATAATTGAAGATCATCAACGAGGGACAGTTACAACGAACCATGCTATATCCTATCGCGGAGCCAAATCAATTTTCGATAATTCTTATGGGACTTTATCCAATCCGACATAACAATCCAAAATTTATCTACCCCTGCGCAACTGATGCGCCGTTAAATACTCGAATCACTTATGCATATTGTATGCCGTTACTACTCGAATCACTCATGTATTACCGTCGACTCTTTTCGCTAGTCGTATGACGTCTACTCGCCTCAAGTCCAAGATTCCCTATTCGTGATCATAGCTCAACATATTCCGTACTCATCAAAACCATACTCGAACATCCTTCGCATCAAACCACAAGTCGAAACATACAAAGTGCCACGTCCTGATTTTTCGAGTTCGACCATTCCCGCGATATGAATCACCATGTTCGCGCTCACGCTGAATGATCACTCCAAATCCAACGTGACGCATGTGCGAGGCTGGTGTTGCGCTCGCATAAGACAAGAACGTCAACTTAGTGATTATCCACGAAGCAATCCAGACACTTTCGTTTTCATCTAAGTAATATCCATCCGTTCTCAAATTCTCCAAAGCATTCCTATCATGGTCATCCAAATCGACATTACCTTAACTTGCATCTTATTCATCCAACAACAATATTCAACATAATTTTTGTTCATTCGATCAGAGTATCCCCGAGTTATTGTATATCGTCTTTGATACGCCTCAATACCATCGTCGATATGCATAACTTGAACATCTTCCTTTCTCATAAGCTCAAACCCGTTACAATCATTGCTATTATCCGAACTCGAATACGAATTAAGTCTTGCACTTATCAAGATTCATTTCGTTGTAACTAACTACTATCATCGAGACTCGATTTCTAATTCACATATTCATTCTCATATCCCTAGCTCGCACCTTCAAATCGTGCTACCGACTTATCGCACTTAACTCGAATTCGTTCGAACGATTCCTTCGTACTTAACACGTTTCCTGAATAATCCTCTGTACTGGCTTAACGTAATTTTGACTGACCCAATTATTTCCTCAACGTAACATTCCTTCGTTATGCTCAGCCTATCGTTCGACTTACACTTAACGAATCCACGTCCGACGTATCATCCATAGGTACGACTTCACGCAAAATCGCTCAACTCAGTTCATCGAAGCATACTAGCATCGACTTCTATCAAGTCATTCCCACTCGAGTCTCGTTACTACTCCGTCCATTGCGGGCAAACATATCGTAACAACATAATCGTCTCGTCGTAATCTATCGTAAGTCACCAACCGGCTTAACATAGCTATCGCTAAGTGGTACTCCATATACCACTCAGGGTCGAGCCTATCGTTATCGATACAATACTTCACTGCATCGATCACACAATTGGTATTGCATATACTACTCGAAATCGAGTCATTACTCGATATCACATTCCGCATAGGTCCGACATCCATTCCTTAATCAACTATCCCGTATGGCAATCTTTCCGATCCCAGCTCTAGCGTTCATCTTACTCGAGTTGGCACAACAACTGAACCAACATGCCCTATCGTTCGCTCAAGTTCGACATTCATTCAAATCTTACCGTACCTTAGCGATCATTTCGATCACATTCGCAACATTCGCTTATTCAAAGCTCAACGCGACATACGGCCAACATAAACGTTCGCCTACTCGACTCGACTTAGCAACCAACTCGACCCATTACTATCGTATCCGCGATCTTCAAATCTCACTCGTTGCAACTCGTGTAATAACTTATTCTCGATACTTAAGGTCTTTACTCAATCTCGCGCAACATACCGCTATCCATCTGCATAGCCATACAACACGCATCATACCATATCGACTCGTTGTACCGATGCAACGAACGATTCACGACTTGCTGCACTCCGTGCAACTAACAATACCTAACCGTTTGCATAGCAACATGACACGCATCGCCTCACATATCGATCCGTTGCACTTCGTGCAACCCACAACACATAACTCCTCACACTTCGTGCGACCGACAACACAAAACTTCTCGTATTTCGTGCGATCAACAGTACACATATCATTGCACTTCATGCAACCAACATCACCATATTCGTTGTACTTCATGTAATCAACGACTCACAACTTTTTTGCACTTCGGAAAACCATAAACTCATAACTCGTTGTACTTCGTGCAACCAACATTCTTCGATGGCACCCGGAGATAGCGCGATAGTCACGACATACTTGTGGCAGACGTACGCACTTAATATAGACTTATTGTATGGAACATCCAATGTAGCGTCGAGCAGATCCATGAGCCATGCGGTTGCGAAAACAACTTAGAGTCAACTGAATTCGATAGCGAAGCAACTGAGGGTCAAAGAGATTCATGCACGGTCCAAAGGATGGAACCGCTCTGATACCAACTTGCCATGCCCCGATCCGAGAAATCGCTCGTCCTCGCTAGATTTTGCCCGAATCATCGTCTTCGCTGGGGCGTGATGCCGCACGAGCCTGGAGTTGCGCTCGTGCAAGGCAAGATTACGGTTCACATAGTGATTATCTCAAATTCGTAACATAAGCAGCGGAAGGAAACAAAGAATACAATAAGAATCTCTTTTATTCATAATGAACTGAAGGTTACAAAGGCTCTGAATAGCCCAACATATATGCCAATTGGCTACAACGCTCATGATCTCTCTAGCTCACAAAGGATTATATTGTTCCATACATTATGCCTCTTTATAGCCACCAAGTAGTCTTCGGCCGAACATCTCCATGTCGCAAGTCCGAACGCCTATGCGGTAGCTCCTCTTGAACGCCAAGGACTCCATGCCTCGGTACGTCCAAGCCAAGCTCCGCCCCGAGTCAATCATAAGCTGAACCTGCACACAAACTAGTGGGGGATTAGTGCTTTCGTTCTCGCTTCGCACTGATCAAGACCCGCTCGCACCCAAACCAAACACTAAGTCATTTTAGTGGACATGCATCTTAAATTGTGATCTTTCTATTTAGCCTTAGGATCAGTTTCATGGCAATACTTAAACATAGCACATTATCATAAATGTGTCCCATACCGTGTTTCTGCGACAGATACAGTTAGACATAATATGAATGTAACCATAGTGTTCGTACGCATCTCCGTCCCATTTTCCTTAGCATGTACTAGTTAGAACTTACGTAAGAAACCATATAATTCACGCAACATTCCAATCATAAACTTAGACAATGTATAAGGGTCGCAGGCCCTGCGCCTGCACCCAACTCTCATCTCAGTCCACCTGCCCTAACTATATGAAGGTCACGGTGTTTCGCACTGTAATGGACTTGGTATCTCTTATGTGTAAGCCTACGATCACTTCGATACGGGTTGCTAGCCCAATATCCGAAGGATCCCAAACTTACGGATATCATAGCTTATCACAGCACTGGACGGTCGCAATCCGTCCGAATGATGTGCACCATAAATACCACACATAATTTTCTCCTAGGCCGAACGGTCCCGATGCCCCGGCGTAACCGTCCGAGGGAAGCTGTACCCGTGCACGGGCCATCCGAGTCCATTGACCATGCAATACGTGCCATAGCATACAAGTCATACATTCCAACCCATCTTGTGTCCATAAACATAGTCTCGCACCATAAGAATATTCGCAAAAACTTGTCACGATCCATACCCGATTTTCGGACGCGAGCTCGTGAGCAAGCCAGCTACGTATCGAGCGGACTCCAGCCCAATAATGTATCGCCAATCAATCAAGTCAGAAAGTCCAAGTCATCACAACTGTCTCCGAAAGCTGAAATAAACGTTAACAACATTCTCAGAATAGTCAAATTAGCTAGGATTTCCTGTCCTTAAGTCCAATTCTGGACACAGAGGCAAAATGGTAATTTCGAACAAAAACGGTGTCCGCCGTTGGACCCGCTTTGCACCGAAAATCGTGCCAGGGTCAACGGTCTCTAATGTCGTCAAACTATATGTCTACGGATCCAGTTTTTTGATACTAACCCAACTGTACGTCCAAAGTTGGATTCTGGCGGGCCGTACACAAAATCATCCGTTGAGTCGGACCGTGGGGCCTGCAAAACGGCAAATTAACCAACTGTCTCAGAATCGGACCAAACTTGGCATACAGGACCAAACAAACGATACGGTCCTGTTGGCGCAAGTTTCGTCTCGATCTGACGAGCGTGCACAAAGTAATTGAGAAATTTGCAAAGTGCACGATACGGTAAATTTTGACGGATACGCATCAAATTCGTCGCGCACAAGCGACCAATTTGAATTCCGTCAAAGCCCACACGATCACAAAGCCGTTATATAGCTTTCCATGTGTTCGGTTTGTGACCACGTTGCCCGATTTGGTGGGACGCACGTCGTGTGGAAGAATTTTATTGAATTTTTCTATTATTCAAAATAGGTTTTTGTCAATCTTTGAAACGGTTTTAACAGGGATTTACTTGATGAAAAATAAAAGTAAAAGAGAGGTTTCGAACTCGTATAGGTTGTCTAAAACTTTCTTCAAATAGAATCTCAAAATCTTGCATGGATTGGGAGAAAACTATCCGTGAACTAGAGTCCTTGGACTGGTTTCACGGTCCTGTTTCGACAGTTTTTCGTCGAACTTCGAGCCGATTTCTTGGACAATTTAGCGCGTCCATATATACAGTAATTGAAAGGATGTGAAGACATATACGTAGGCTTCGTACCTGAGGAGGAAGGTCACGAAACAATCAATCATTCGCTGTGAAATCGTGCTGCAAAGTGGGGGTATTTGGCCTACTGCTACTGCTGCTTGCTGTTAATGCTGTCGACTGTTTTGTCGCGCACGCGGCCTTGTCGCCGGCCGACGGTCACCCGCGGTGGCTCCAGGCGGCGCGCGCGTGTGCGTAGGAGGGGCGCGCAGTGGTTGCGGCAAGGAGTTAGGGTTTTCGCTCTCCCTGTGCTCTCGATATCTCTATATGTATACGCTCGGTTAGGCTTGCTGAGGAGTAACAAAAATACGGGAGGTTGGGCCTGTGGCCTGATGGCTCGGGCTTGGGTTTGCGTATGCGTGGGCTCGAATTTGGGAAGGTCCTTGCTGAGCTGAGGCTGGCTTGTGTTCAGCTGGTTTTTGCTTTGGATTGAATTCCTAATACATATATTATATATAAGTATATAACTATTTATATATCTATACCTATTTGTATATACATACAAATATATTTATGTTTGTACACAAGCACACATATAAATGTATACATATATTTATCCATAACTGCATCAATATAATAATATAAAATATTTATCCAATAGGATATAGATTCAGTATTAATAAAGTTTATTAATCACCTCAAATAATAAAATAATAAAGTAATTAATTATTTATAAAATCTAGTAATCACTATTTTAAATAAAATAAAATAAAATAATCAATAAAATATTTTAAACTTTCGGAAAGGGGAGCTACAAATCTACCTACCTTAAAAATAATTTCGTCCTCGAAATTCTAATTCGTAACTATTCTTAAAATTCAAAGTCTAACATCACCTTAATTTCCTCAAATTTAATTTCTCAAAAATATTTTATAACCTCGAATATTTGAGGACTTCTACCCACCTTTGGTCACACTACTCCTCAAAACACGGTCACTAAAATCTTATAATCTTCCGTCAAGTCGCTAGAGTCATTATCCTTAGATATCTAAGACATATGGCATTTATAATCCTCATTATCTATCACACAACTAAAAATTAAATAATCAAGCAATATTATACTGTAACTTAAGAATTTCTGGTAAATCCTAGACCGCACGATCATTCGTCACCCCGGAATAGGAAGGGACGAGAATCAATAGTACGGAAAGCAAGAAAGTATAATCGAGAGCAAACATGGAGTTTTCAAGGACGTAGAGAATTTCTAGGAGAATTTTCAAGGCCGAGTGGATTGAGATTTCTAAGGGTTTAGTCAAGTTCGCAGGCTCGTATCAGTACAGTTACGTAACCGATACGATATGCTCTGACCTGCATGGGCCACCACAAAAACTTGTCACGACCCGCACCCGATTTTCGGACGCGAGCTCGTGAGCAAGCCAGCTACGTATCGAGCGGACTCTAGCCCGACTCGAGTACGTATAAACTGTCAAGGTCATGGGTATCATGTCTAATCTAAACTATATCTCAATCCACAAGAATCATATAGAGCAAGAATGAACAAGTATGGGTCATGGTCTGCAGCCCATTAGCATATTGTTCGATTAGACTCCAAGAATGATATGAGTCTATAAAGTAAAGCTGATAAGCAGAATATATCATAAAAGTACGAGAAAGATAATAAATCAATATCACTAACAAAATACCTGAATCATGCAGATGAAGTCAACTACCACATTCTCAGCTAACTAACTCCGTACAATCAGCTACCTGAAGAGATCATCAGGTCCTCAGAGGACTAGCAAGATACATAAAACATGCCTACTAATATGACAGTAAATAACAGGTAAGAAGGATAAGAACACTGCAAGAAGAAACATCTAAGGACGACGAGTCGTGAGGAAATGTAATACTAGACTTGGCTACCAATCAATCGATTAACCTCTATAGCTTGTAGTACAATACAAGATACTCTCAATCTATATTAGATTTTGACTGTAATACAATGCAAGATAATCCCAATTAAGATTAGCCAATTCTAGTATCGATCTCCTCTCCTAAAGGATACAAAGTCAAGTAGACTCCTATAAATCGTAGTACAATGCAAAATACTCCCAATTTATAGTGTCGCAAGTCAAGTCAATCAATCAATCAATATATGCTATAGGTCGTAGTACAATGTAAGATACTCCCAATCTATGGCATGTCTCAAGTCAAGGCAATCAAGTGATATCAAGGTAGAATAATCGGCTATAGGTCGTAGTACAATGTAAGATACTCCCAAGCTATAGTATGTCTCAACTGTAGTACAATGCAAGATACTCCCAGTCGAGAATGGTCAAGGACAGATATAAAAACTGACAACTCAATCACGAAAAAAGAGTAACACAAAGAGACCAATATTCTAGCAATGTCAAACATCCTATATGCGCACGTAATCTAGAACAAGTAAAGCAATCCAGGACGAATCAATCACAATACGGAATCATGTGACAACATGAGAAGGACTACAATAAGAAAAGAGAAACAATGTAAATACTGTATATGTTCGGCAAGGTATACTTGCCTGGAGGTTGCACGGAGAACCAACAATGTATCGCCAATCAATCAAGTCAGAAAGTCAAAGTCATCACAACTGTCTCCGAAAGCTGAAATAAACGTTACCAACATTCTCAGAATAGTCAAATTAGCTGGATTGCCTGTCCTTAAGTCCAATTCTGGACACAGGAGCAAAACGGTAATTTCGGACAAAAACGGTGTCCGTCGTTGGACCCGCTTTGTACCGAAAATCGTGCCAGGGTCAACGGTCTCTAAAGTCGTCAAACAACATGTCTACGGATCGAGTTTTTCGATACGAACCCAACCGTACGTTCAAAGTTGGATTCCGGCGGGTCGTGCACAAAATCACCCGTTGAGTCGGACCGTGGGACCTGCAAAACGGTAATTTTATCAACTGTCTCAGAATCGGACCAAACTTGGCATACAGGACCAGAAAAATGATACGGTCCTGTTGGCGCAAGTTTCGTCTCGATCTGACAAGCGTGCACAAAGTAATTAGAAAATTTGTAAAGTGCACGATACGGTGAATTTCGACGGATACGTATCAAATTCGTCGCGCACACACGACCAATTTGAATTCCGTCAAAGTCCACATGACCACGAAGCCGTTATGCTGCTTTCGATGCGTTCAGTTTATGACCACGTCGCCCGTTTTGGCGGGACGCACGTCGTGTGGAAGGATTTTATTGAATTTTTCTATTATTCAAAACAGGTTTTTGTCAATCTTTGAAACGGTTTTAACAGGGATTTACTTGATGAAAAATAAAAGTAAAAGAGAGGTTTCGAACTTGTATAGGTTGTCTAAAACTGTCTTCAAATAGAATCTCAAAATTGTGCATGGATTGGGAGAAAACTGTCCGTGAACTAGAGTCCTTGGACTGGTTTTACTGTCCTGTTTCGACAGTATTTCGTCGAACTTCGAGCCGATTTCTTGGACGATTTAGCGCGTCCATATATAAAGTAATTGAAAGGATGTGAAGACATATACGTAGGCTTCGTACCTGAGGAGGAAGGTCGCGAAATGATCAATCGTTCGCTGTGAAATCGTGCTGCGAAGTGGAGTATTTGGCCTACTGCTACTGTTGCTTGCTGTTACTGCTGTCGACTGTTTTGCCGCACGTGCGGCCTTGTCGCCGGCCGAGGCCGCCCGCGGTGGCTCCAGGCCTTGTCGCCGGCCGAGGCCGTCCGCGGTGGCTCCAGGCGGCGCGTGCATGTGCGTAGGAGGGCCGCGCAGTGGTTGCGGCAAGGAGTTAGGGTTTTCGCTCTCCCTGTGCTCTCGATATCTCTATATGTATACGCTCGGTTAGGCTTGCTGAGGAGTAACAAAAATACGGGAGGTTGGGCCTTTGGGCCTGTGGCCTGATGGCTCGGGCTGGGGTTTGCGTATGCGTGGGCTCGAATTTGGGAAGGTCCTTGCTGAGCTGAGGCTGGCTTCTGTTCAGTTGGTTTTTGCTTTGGATTGAATTCCTAATACATATATTATATATAAGTATATAACTATTTATATATCTATACTTATTTGTATATACATACAAATATATTTATGTATGTACACAAGCACACATATAAATGTATACATATATTTATCCATAACTGCATCAATATAATAATATAAAATATTTATCCAATAGGATATAGATTCAGTATTAATAAAGTTTATTAATCACCTCAAATAATAAAATAATAAAGTAATTAATTATTTATAAAATCTAGTAATCACTATTTTAAATAAAATAAAATAAAATAATGAATAAAATATTTTAAACTTTCGGGAAGGGGAGCTACAGCGTCTCATAAACATAATCCACCATCTAAATGGGGAGCTCCGTCGGCGTTATGCCCAAACACATCCATATTGATGCACGACGCCCAACGGCTTAGTCGTCTCGTACTCACATTCAGCGCGTACCATTCGTAAGTTATTCTCATAGCCTAATTCCGTAAGTACTCAGTCTTCTCATAGCTTCCGTGCACGAAGGCATGCTCAGCGTCGTAATCAATGTTCTACGCCTAGTGTTCAATGTTCTCAGAGCCGTGCACATGATGCACGTCTCATATTGTCTTTCAATGTTCTAGCATCACCGCCCTACCGCGACTCGTGCACTCGATGCACGTCGCTTCAATTGTTCGATTGTTCAATGTTCTATCTTAGTGTTCAACACATATTTAGACACTTATTCGCCGAGCCACGCTCGCTAGCTCGATAACATCTTACGCATACATGGACATATTTTATTAGACGTGAAGGAATAGGGAGAGAGAGTCAAGAACCCGCCCACCTTAAGTCGATACGCCTTGCCGTTTCGCCGAGTTAAAGCGGCTCGCTTCCACGATTTGGTTTCGCGGATACTTCATTGCATAAGGCAAAATGCCGACCTCTTATCGTCCAGCGTAAAAGCATAGCCTGTACACCAGATCAACTAGAATCAGCACTTACTCAAACGGGACTTATCCTTTGCATCGATTCGATTCATAGATTTCAACCGACTCAAAGCTTACCTTTGGCCAACGTAACTCTCGCATCGATTCGCATCGATACTTTATCGGGTCAACGCAACTCTTCGAGCCAACGACTCATCATAATGCACCGTGCGGAGCGGGGCATTACAGGGGCGGGGGGGGGGGGGATGTTGGGTGTTGGCCGGAGGGGGGGTGTGGGAGGGGGGTGTGCGGGTTGGGGGATATTTTTAAATTTTGAGCAGGAACATTATTGTCCAATTTTTTTTTAGGATATTAAGTTGAAAAAAAGAAGAAGTTCAGGTATCAAGTTGAAAAACGGAAATAGTTGTGGGTATCAAAGTACAATTAAGCCTAAATATGAACGGATGGATGGACTATGTTATAGCATTGACAGTGGAGACACTCGAAATACATATACTAAATTATTAGAAATTATGTAAAATATTAATTTTGGAGGTCTCCTTGATATTGGCAAACAATACCCCAAATTAACCTCTTTTTTCTTCATGGTAAAAATAGTTAATTTTGGTGGACCCATAAATTAATGTAGAAAAGTTAGAGCATTCACATTGGAAGAGATTTCAAGTGCTATATTTTAACTTTAGTTAAATTTTGTAGCACTTGGAGGCTGCAGTGAATATTTGTTCATACTTGAAAATTGCTAGAAAACTAAGAGAATCTCCAAATCTGAAATGTCTCTTAGTTTCTAGTAATTTTTGACAAGTACCCACTGCATCCTTCAAGTGCTATAAAATTTGACTAAAGTCAAAATATAACACTTGAAATCTCTCCCGCTGTATACACTTTTAGGTCTCGTTTGGTTCACGAATTTAAGGAACCAGAAAAGGAAACTTATTCCTTTCCTTTGTTTGGTAGCCACAAACTTGAAAATTATTTTTCTGACAAAGAGAAAAATAGGAGGGAATATTCATGGGATATATTTCTTCTCCTTATTTTCCAACATCTATTACAAAAAGCTATGACAGAAATAACCCTTTGTTAACTCTTCGTATTCTGGATCTCTTTTATTGAGGCACAAATGTATATTATTGGAACATTGATATATTTTTATTTTGCTTTCCTACACCAACCAAAACACTGAAAATAAAATTAAATGATCTTTTCTAGATAATTTTCTTATTTTTATCAAACTAGGAAACGGAAATGTGACATGAATTCTACTTTGGAATCCATTTAGCTTGGGTAAACCAAACCAGACCTTAAGTCAATAAATATAGGCTTTTGTACTCGGACTTGACTTCATATGCAATTTTTGTTTTTACAAAACTTGGTAGACAAATGTTCAAAACCAATATCTTCAATAAGGGAGGGTTTAACAGCAAAGTATTGTCATCCGACGGCCGTTTAGCAAACCATAACCCCGTGTGCGCGGTACCGTCACTGCCCGGTAACCGGTAAACGCAACCCCAACCGCCTGGGAGGTGACCAGAACCCATCCCATTCCCCTTCCGCCTCTATATATGCTACTCCCCTGTAGTAAAATCAGACTCGATTCTTCCCATCAGGAAAACAAAAAGATTCTCCTTTTATTTGAAGATTTTTAGGAAGAGGTAAGAAAAAAAATTCTAAAATTTTCTTCTCAATTTTTTGTTCTAAATTCTCAAATTCTTCATTGATCCGTGTGATCCGAACTTGATCGGTGAGATTCTGATCAAAAATTGATTCTTTTGATTTGGGGCTATGGTCGATCTAAGCGTGATTCTTGAATCTCTTTGTATAATTAGTAGAAATTAAACGGTTCGGTGATAGATCGAGACCATTTCTTGACGATCTGTAGTTTTTATTTTTTACTTTTGATTGAATTGACTTTGGAGAAATGCTGTACTGTTGTTTTTTTAAGGGATTTTTGAGCTCAAAATATGACTTCTATTTTTTTTTTTCTGCATCATTTGCTTAGTTGATGCTGATGTGTGTGTTTAATTTAATTTCACATCTAATTTTTGTAGTTAATTTGAATTTCTTGGTAAAGGTTCTCTAAATAGATTAGGGTCCTATAATTTGTTACAGGTCCCTAGGAAATAAATAGTATTTTGGTTCATTTTTTAAAAATGTATGATAAAAAGCAATACTTTATTACAATTTGTTTTTAATTGTCTAATATTATCTTTAATCACAGGGGCTGTGGATGACTTATTGTTAGTCCCGGGGCTTGATCAAAGATGGTAAAACAGATGCAACAAAGATCTACGATGATACAAATACCAAATAATCCGATTACAATATGGAGGAGGAAAATAAAGAAGAGAAGATCTCTCGTTCTTCCTTGCAAACGTGTTGCAATTGGCACACAACGAGTTACAATAATCTAGAGAGAGATGAGAAGAAGAACAATGCTGGGGTGTCAAAACACCGTTGCTCAAAGCAAGATTCGTCCCACACGATCTGCTTCCAGGAACCAGCAAGTTTGAAGAACTTGTGGAACGCTCGAAGTCACCTCTATTCTGATTCCTCGGATGGACTTGCAATGGCGGCAGCAGCTCTCTCTCTTTCTCCTTTTATGTATTTTCGTTGTAACCACAAAAGAGGCCAGAAGAGAGTATTTATAGAGAGAGGGTAGAAACCCTAGCCGCCTCTTCAGTTGTAGAAAGATTGAATCAAATCCCAAAAAGATAGCAACGAGATTAATTCAAATCCCACAAGGATAGGAACGGAATTAATTCAAATCCCACAAAGATAGGATCTGAATTAATCGCATTGATTCAGCCTTTTCATAACTGACTTGTAATCTGCACAGTCAGCGGAGCCCTCCATGCGGCAGCAGCAGCAGCCTGGCCGCATGAGCCTCATGGCCGCAAGGACCGCATGGGCCGCATGGACCATATGAGCCGCATGGACCGCATGGGCCGCATGGACCACATGAGCCGCATGGACCGCATGGACCGCATGAACCGCATGTGCCGCATGGACCGCATGGCCGCATGAGCCGCATGAGCCGCATGGCCGCATGATCGCATGAGCCGCATGAGGTCGCATGCCGCATAATACCGCATGGCCGCATATGAGCCGCATAAAGACCGTATGACTGCTGACGTGCTAAGTGCAAAGTGCGCCAACAAAATGCCACATTACGCCTCATGAGCCTATGAGTCCGAGTCCGAGTCCGAGTCGCTAAGCCCCTTTGGGACTTAGCTCCAAATGAAATTAATCCAAGAGAATGACAAAAGCATTAATGCTTAATCCTTGGAGACTTATTCTTACCTCCTAGTAAAATCATCCACATGGTTCCCTCCTTAGGGTCATCATCCCATGTGCATTTCTCAACAACACACCCAAGTATATATGTTGAGATAACTCATGGTGCATTTTCGATGTAGGACTAAAATTTACAAGGCATGTTGAGAGCAAGCTCTCTCCATGTAAAGAAAGCACCAACAATCTTCCACATATCACAACATATATATGTGTCCAGGGTTGAGCGTTTCCCACAGTAACTGTCCATTTTGCATTAGAATAGATGTCGCTGACGACTTGAATCTTCCCGCATGGGTTAAATAACAATGTGATACAAGAATGGACTACGCCTTGAATTCTGCACCACAATTGTAATTTTTTTCACTCACAAAGTGTAGTTACGTGTGCTTCTGGCTGCACATTAAATGTCCTGTGTCAGCCTGGTTTCAGTGTATAATTTTGGGCGTCTACAAGTTTACCCTCAAGAGACGGCCCGATATCTCTTTCCATACACTATAGGTGAGTTCTTTATTAAAGAGATATGGCATGAAGTCTTGCGCTTCCTTGCGGTGCTACGCCGCTATGACATGGCCTGAAGCCGAGGCATTGCCCCTACCTTGGAACCTCATCGTAGTGTCATACTACTGTAGCATGAGGTCTCAGCCTCTTTGTAGTGCCAATCTACTCAGCATGAAGCCTAAGGCTTCCTTGCGGTGTTACGCCGCAACGACATGGCTTGCAATGCCGAGGCTTTACCCCTACCTGGGTACCTCATCGTGGTGTCGTGCCACTGTAACATGGGGCCATCCTCCCCTTTGTAGTGCTGTCTACAACTCTTTAATTACGTCATACAGCATTAGGCTACCTGCCTATTTGCGGTGCTACGCCGCTATGACTTGGCTTGCAAGGCCGAGGCATTACCTCTACCTGGGAACCTCATGGTGGAGTCACCCCACTGTAGCATGGAGTTTCACTCCTTGTAGTGCTGCTCTACCGTGCTTCCTGTAAAGCACACCAGTCATTCACTCTGCCTGAGAACTCATTAAGGCGTTTAAGCCACCCTTCCACAGGATCTGTTTTTTCCGTAGAAAATACATAGTAGACAACAGTGGTTATGGGTCCGTATCCCTTCCATGTTCCAGAGAACAAGTACCCACTGTTACCTGATAGTTTTCCAGTCAGTGATCCTCCTTTGAAACAAAAGTTAGATGCCTAGTAGATTTCTCTTTGAACTAATAGCATAAAACTTTATGGTAGGATTACAAAGACACACTATCAGAATGCCTTCAAGCCCATTTTACAAGTTGTGTCATCGACCTACTGGTGCTTGAGGCCCTTTGTGAACGGATCTGCCAGGTTCTCCTGACTCCGAACATCAACCACTGCAATTACATCTCTTTTGATAAGGTCGTGTACTGTCCTGTGCTTCAACCGCACAGTCCTCTTCTTTCCGTTGAAGAGGTCATTTGATGCCACCGCCGCAGTCGCCTGGTTGTCACAGTGTATCGGTATTGCCGGTATATGAGCCTCAACCACTGGAAGATCATACATGAGCTCCCGAAGTCATTCTGCTTCATCTGCTGCAGTTTCAAGTGCATAGAATTCAGATTCCATAGAGGAATGAGAGAGTATAGTCTGCTTCTTCGACTTCCACGATATAGCAGCTCCACCCAAGGAAAAGACATATCCACCTGTGGATCTCTCGCTTTCCACCTCTGAACACCAGCTAGCATCACTGAAGCCTTCCACTACTGTCGGATTTCGTTGTAGTGCAGTGCATATGTCTGAGTCTTCTTGAGATATCTTATCACCCGCTTCACAGCTTTCCAGTGCTCATCCCCTGGGTTGCTTGTGAACCGACTCAGCATTCCCACGGCGAAAGCTATGTCAGGCCTTGTGGCAGTAGTTGCGTACATCAAACTTCCGATAACGCTAGAATACTCCAGCTGCCTGACGCTTTTCCTTGAATTTGGCTTCAGCTTCTGATCACACCTGTATGGCGTATCGATCCCTGGAAGATCCTTATACCCATAGCGTGTGAGCATCTTCTCAATGTAGAGAGATTGTGACAGCGCTACTCCAGTGTCTGTTCGGATGATCTTTATGCCCAAGATGACATCTGCATTCCCCAAGTCCTTTATACTGAACTTGGTTGAGAGGAACTTCTTTGTCTCTGTGACACAGCCTATATCCGTACCTAGGATTAGCATGTCGTCCACGTACAGACAAACGATGACTTCTCTTCCATCAGCGAACTTTGTGTAAACACATTTGTCCGTCTCGCTGACTCTATAGCCGTTTGACCTAATAACTTTGTCAAACTTCTCATGCCACATCTTGGGAGCTTGCTTCAAACCATACAATGATTTCACCAACTTGCGGACTTTGTCTTCAAGACCTTTGACGACAAATCCATCTGGCTGTTGCATGTAAATCTCTTCAGTCAGCTCCCCATTCAGGAATGCTGTCTTTGCATCCATCTGATGTATCACCAACTTATGTATAGCTGCTAGAGCGATTAACATCCTGATGGTGGTCATCCGAGCTACTGGAGCGTACGTGTCGAAGTAGTCTATCCCCTGTTTCTGAGAAAATCTCTTGGCTACCAGCCTGGCCTTGAACTTGTCAATAGTTCCATCTGCCTTCATCTTCTTCTTGAAGATCCATTTACATCCGATAGGCTTTTCTCCTTCAGGTAGATCTATCAACACCCATGTGTTATTGGAGGTGATAGAGTCAAACTCGTCATTCACTGCCTCCTTCCAGAAGATAGCATCTCTGGTCTTCATCACCTCATCATAGGTAAGCGGATCTGCTTCCACATGATAGGTGACAAAGTCATCTCCGAAGTCTTTCGGTCTTCTCGTTCGTTTAGCTGACGGCTCTGCGAGTTCTGGTACAAGAGTTGTTTCATCAACAACAGCTTCTTCTTGGACTACTAGCCCATATGAGATTTCAGTCTCATTTGCACCTACATCATTTTCCGAAATGTCCGAAAGAACAATATTTTTGTTTTTTGCAAACTTGTCTTCAAAGTATTCAGCATCGCGAGATTCGATGATATGATTTGACTCAATATCAAGAAATCTCCTAGCATCACTCTTCTCGGCATACCCCAAGAAGATTGCCTTCGTAGTCCTAGTTCCTAGCTTCTGAATCTTCAGATCTGGAAGCTTCACATACGCCAGACACCCCCACACTCGAATGACATTCAAGTTTGGTCTGACTTTGAACCAGAGTTCATGAGTAGTTACGTCCGAAGTTGCATATGGCACTCTATTCAGAATAAAAGTGGCCGTTAATGCAGCTTCTCCCCAGTAGCATTTTGGAAGACCTGCAACAAGCAGCATAGAATTCATCATTTCTGTTAATGTTCGGTTCTTCCTCTCTGCTACTCCGTTGGATTGAGGAGAATATGGAGCAGTAGTCTCGCATATGATTCCATGTTCTTTGCAGAATGATGCGAATTCATGAGACCTGTACTCCCCACCTCGATCACTTCTCAACCTCTTGAGTTGTTGTCCAGTCTGCCGTTCAGCTTCGGCCCTGAACTCTCTGAACTTCTCGAAAGCTTCATCTTTAGACTTGAGCAAGTAGACGAACGTGTATTTTGAGAAGTCGTCGATGAAGGTTATGAAATACTTCAACCCGACCTTCGTGGAGAAATGTTTGAAGTCACAGATATCGGAGTGTACCAACTCCAGAAGATCTGTGCTTCGATTGACCCGACGAAAGGGTTTCCTAGCGATCTTCGTCTGAGCACACACTTCACACTTCTCCACCTTACCCCCACATTTGGAGATAAGTCCTAGACTAGACATTTTGTTAATTCTTTTACAATGAACATGTCCTAGTCTATTATGCCACAACTCAAGAGAATAATCAGACATTAATGTCATCAAACTGGTTGACAAGCTGAATTTTAAACATTCCTTCGGTTAGATAAGCCTTCCCGAAGTATATTTCCTTCTTAAACATCACCATCTGACCAGCATTGATGTCCATCCTCAAGCCTGCATTGCAGAGCAGGCTCCCAGAGATCAGGTTCTTGGCAATCGCCGGAACATGCTTCACACCTTGAAGCGTCAGAGTGTTTCCAGAAGTGAGTTTCAGTTCCACGGTCCCGATCCCCAGAACTTCAGTTTGGGCTTGGTTCGCCATGACAACCTTCTCAGATATCGGCTGGTACGTGACGAACCATTCCTTGCCAAAACAGACATGGCAAGTCGCACCAGTGTCTATCCACCAGTCAGAGTCAACCCCCACAGTTGTGACCTGTGCGATCATAGCAACAAAGTTAGAAACCAATGAAACCTTATTAGGCTTACCTTTCTCTGATTGTTTAGGCTTAGATTTGCATTCACTCTTGTAGTGGCCTTTCTTGCCACAATTGTAACAAGTCACGTGGGACTTAGTCTTCTGTTGCTTGAATGAAGGACCCTACACTTTCAGATTAGTGAAGTCTTTCTTCTTGGGATGAGAAGCCGCCTGCTTCCCCTTGGGATCTCTCGTCTGCACAAGATTGGCTTTAGCCAACTGTTTGGACAGAGTGTCCACCTTCTGTTGGGAACGCATCTCGTCTTCAACATGGATCTCTTGAAGTAGATCTTCCAAGCTAATGTCTAGCTTCTTTCTGTGCATCCTTGCATAGAAGGTACTCCATCCAGCAGGAAGTTTTGAGACGATCCCTCCGATGACAAACTTGTCGGGAAGGGGCATCTCTTTGTCTTTCAGTTTCTGACGCAGCTTCAGAAATTCCTTCACCTGTGGCAACATGGACTTTTCGTCTTCAAAGAGCAATTTGTGATATTTTTCAACCACAAACATCTTGCTCCTGTTCCTGTCTTCTTCATACAGATTTTCTACAGACTCCCATATGTCTCTGGCAAGTTCCTTCTTTGAGTAGGATTCTGCCAGGGAATCCTCCATAGCATTCAGGATGAGAAGCCTGCAGATGCTATTTTTCCTTCTCCACTTGGCCTGGAGTTTGGTAGCCGCGTTGATAGCGGCAGTAGATTCAGTGTCTGGAACAGAGGGTTCTTCCTCCAACAGAACATGATCAACGTCTTTTAGTTGAAGAGTTAGGTAAACCTTTCTCTTCCAGACTTGATAGTGCTCTCCATCGAATTTTTCCAACTTGCAGAAGTCCGATTGGAGGAGCGAAGCATTAATGTTTTCCATCTACACGGATCTTGCTTTGAGATTGTTAGTCCCGGGGCTTGATCAAAGATGGTAAAACAGATGCAACAAAGATCTACGATGATACAAATACCAAATAACCCGATTACAATATGGAGGAGGAAAATAAAGAAGAGAAGATCTCTCGTTCTTCCTTGCAAACGTATTGCAATTGGGACAGAACGAGTTACAATAATCTAGGGAGAGATGAGAAGAAGAACAATGATGGGGTGTCAAAACACCGTTGCTCAAAGCAAGATTCGCCTCACATGATCTGCTTCCAGGAACCAGCAAGTTTGAAGAACTTGTGGAACGCTCGAAGTCACCTCTGTTCTGACTCCTCGGATGGACTTGCAATGGCGGCAGCAGCTCTCTCTCTCTTTCTCCTTTTCTGACTTATATTTTCGTTGTAACCACAAAGGAGGCCAGAAGAGAGTATTTATAGAGAGAGGGTGGAAACCCTAGCCGCCTCTTCAGTTATGGAAAGATTGAATCAAATCCCAAAAAGATAGCAACGAGATTAATTTAAATCCCACAAGGTTAGGAACGAAATTAATTCAAATCCCACAAAGATAGGATCTGAATTAATCGCATTGATTCAGCCTTTCCATAACTGACTTGTAATCTGCACAGTCAGCGGAGCCCTCCATGCGGCAGCAGCCTGGTCGCATGAGCCTCATGGCCGCAAGGACCGCATGGGCCGCATGGACCACATGAGCCGCATGGACCGCATGGACCACATGAGCTGCATGGACCGCATGGACTGTATGAGCCGCATGAACCGCATGGACCGCATGAGCCGTATGAGCCGCATGGCCGCATGGCCGCATGACCGCATGAGCCGCATGAGGCCGCATATGAGCCGCATGCCGCATAAGATCGCATGGCCGCATATGAGCCGCATAAAGACCGCATGACTGTTGACGTGCTAAGTGCAAAGTGCGCCAACAAAATGCCACATTACGCCTCATGAGCCCATGAGCCCGAGTCCGAGTCCGAGTCGCTAAGCCCCTTTGGGGCTTAGCTCCAAATGGAATTAATCCAAGAGAATGACAAAAGCATTAATGCTTAATCCTTGGAGCCTTATTCTTACCTCCTAGTAAAATCACCCACATGGTTCCCTCCTTAGGGTCACCACCCCATGTGCATCTCTCAGCAACATACCCAAGTATATATGTTGAGATAACTCATGGTGCATTTCCGATGTGGGACTAAAATTTACAAGGCATGTTGAGAGCAAGCTCTCTCCATGTAAAGAAAGCACCAACACTTATGAGAGGTTGAAGGACCTAAACCAAATTTGTGCTTTGTTGATGAATATAAACCCAAAAACACATCTTCATGTAAAATTTAACCCTAGTTTAATTCATCTTGTTGTTGTTGGAAAGATTGGGACTTTTGGCATGATTGATGCAAGCATAGTGAATAGTCATTGGGGCTCTAAACCAATTATGAGAAGTTGAAGGGCACCTAAACCAAATTTGTGCTTTTTTGATGAATATAAACACAAAAACACGTCTTCATGTAAAATTTAACCCTAGTTTAATTCATCTTGTTATTGTTGGAAAATTTGGTACTTTTGGCATGATTGATGAATGCATAGCGAATAATCATAGGGGCTCTAAACCAATCACGAGAAGTTGAAGAGACCTAAACTAAATTTGTGCTTTGTTGATGAATATAAACTCAAAAACAAATTTAACCCTAGTTTAATTCATCTTGTTATTGTTGTAAAGATTGGGACATTTGGCATGATTGATGCAAGCATTTTGAACAGTCTCTGATGCAAAACTTAATTCTAATTGTGAACGAAATATCTAGCTAGATCATGTTTTTCTTGTCTTTGATCATGGAGTATACATTGTGTTTGACCTTTATTGATCATCCGACCGACACAAAACTCAATTTATTAAGTTGGAAAGTTGAGAGATCCACTAAGATGTAACATTTGATTTTTCATTAGCATAATTTGATTTAGTTGAACATTCGAGAGATCCACTGAAATGTAACATTTGATTTTCATTCATTATGTTCTAGAGGATTATATGACAATAGTTTATATAACAATAATTTGGAGTTGATTAACGATTTCGGACTTTTAGTATTTTTGAGACTCTGAGAGTGGTTTCTTGATTTGCGATATTTTTGGATTGTCAATTGGCATTTATAGATCATAATCTTAGTTTAACCAATAAACTCTTGCACTTCAACAGACGGAGTGTGATTTGGTTTGGAGAGCAATGAGCACTGCTGCAGTAGCTTCCGGAGGAGAACGGGCATCCACCCTGAACCCCAATGCTCCACTTTTCATTCCGGCCGCGTACCAGCAGGTCGAGGACTTCTCGCCCGAATGGTGGGCTCTGGTGAACACGACCGAATGGTTCCGTGACCACTGGTTCCAGCAGCACCGGGAACAGGAAACGTTTGAGGGCGAAGACGAGCTGGACGCTGCCAACCTGCTGCCCGACTCTTTCGACCTCGGGATCGCGGATGACATTGTCGACGAAGCCAGCTTCTTTGCTGCTTATGATGTCATAGAAAGTGATGGTAGGTTGTGGAAAGAGGATCTCAAGTCTGGTGGGTGCTCAGTTCATTCCTCTATATGAAGAATAAAGCTATGCTTATAACCACCACGTGGCGGTTGGTAATTGGTTCCCATTTCCCCCTCCCCTACCTTACATGGGAAGAAGGGACCAATTACCAACCACCACATGGCGGTTGTAAAGGCTTACAACCAAGTTTGGTTGTAAGCATAGCATTGCTCACAGCTTGGTTGTAAGAAGAATATATGAAACTTATGTGGACTGGGGGAGTAAATTGTGGTCTCTAATTATGGGGTTTTACGATGACAGGGTTGGGCTCGGGGAATGATGTGGAGTCACTGATGAGGAGCCTAAACTTGAAATCGCCTAGAAATGGAGCAGCAGTGAAGCCGCCTCCGCTGGAGCCTGCCAAGTACAAGCCGCCGCAGAGTGTGAGCCCTAAGTTCAGCCCTCGCCGCATCATCCAGCAGCCCCGATAGATTGAAACTCTCTTTGGTGTAATGGTGGTTGTAACTGAAATTAGTAGGGGTAGGCTTTTGCTCTTGTCATCTCTTTTCAAAGGCAGCTCTAGTTGTAAAATTTCACTTCATGCCCTATGGGGCCCCGACTACAGAGGAAGACAACTAAAAAAAAGTGTAAAATGTTGTAGTAGGATTTATGAAGGAAAAAAAAGAAGTCATTTACGTGTTTCTTTTCGAGAGTTCCAACGACTTCCAGAATGGTTTAAGTGTTTGCACATCAGAAATTTAGGGGAGCGGTGCTTTGGTTTACTGCATTTTCCTGGATCCTGCAATTGTGTTTGTAACCAACCCTAGAATCCAATGTGTCCGATACAATTGATACAAGTATCAAGCAGTCGCATCATGGTGGGGATGACAATATGGTGGTGTTCAATGAGCAGATGTGCTTGTATGCTCAGCTGACATTCTCATTCTCTCCCCTGGGGAAGTGGGAAGTCTTTCTTTCCTCCTCTTGCTCAGCTTCATATATGGGGTGGTTCTAATTAGTGGGTTATAAAAGCTTTTTTTTTTTTACTAATAATTTAACCTTGTACACTAATTGTTAACTATTCTAAATAAAATATTTCAATAATGCTATGTCCGAAAAATTATCCGAACAATTGAACCTGTGGGACCTGCTTCTATCCCAGGATGTGTCGAGGTGTCAAATGATGCTGTCGATAAGAGCTTTGGGGAGTCATCAGCCTGTCGATGAGAGCTTTGGGGAGTCATCAACCTGTTATCCCCAGCGAGGACAAGCGCGTTATCCCCAGCGAGGACAAGTGCGAGCCCTTCAACATGGAAGTGTATGATAATTTTAGACCAAATTTATATCAAAATAATTTTAATAGAAATTGAGTGAATTGTCTCGTATTCATAAATTATATTATGCATCTTAAAACAATTACAAAATATAATATACACAAGTCTCTTATCGCTCACAACAACTGTAACTATGTAATATCAAAATTTTGTGTATAATTCATCTTCTTTGTTCTTCCTTTGACCCTTATTACTTAAATTTTGGGATATTTAGTAATAAGGTCTCACATATATATGGAAATTAGGATTTGAGTTTCGAAAATGACTAATGTAGAGTTTGGGTCTCGAAATCACTGTTCATTAGTCCTACATGAACAATGATTTCGAGACCCAAACTCTAGGTTGGTCATTTTCGAGATCCAAATCTTAATATTCATAAAATATATATATATATATATATATATATATATATATATATATATATATATATATATATATATATATATATATATTTATATATATATATGAGACCCTATTACTAAATTAAATTTTTAGATTACTGTGTTATTTTTAGGTTTTTTCTAAGGGCACCACACTTTTTACTTGGGGGCAGTCCAAAAATGTTCAAATTTTTTTTACAAGTTCGCCATCCATTTTTTTTACTTGGGGCTAGCCCAATTTTTTCCAGCAAGTGGGACTGCCAACTTACTAGCAGTACTAGGACTGCCAACTTGCTGGCAGTCCTAACATAAGTTAGGACTGCCAGCAAGTTGGCAGTCCTAATGTTAGGACTGCCAACAAGTTGGCAGTCCTCGGAGATACTGCGGAGGGATTGGCGGTGAGGAGGTGCGCGTCCTTCCCGCAGAGGCCGACGACGGTGGCGCCGTAGGAGTTGACGAGGGAGACGAGGGACTCGTTGACCTTGCCGACGAGGACCATCTCGACAACCTCCATGGTGTCGGCGTCGGTGACGTGGACGAGGACGGGGCGGAGGCCGACGCAGGAGAGGAGGACGAGGTCGCTGACGATGGAGAGGCGGAGGGGTTCGGACTTCATGGCGGCGCCACCGTACTTGACGACCATGGTCTTCCCGCGGAGGAGGAGGAGGAGGAGGAGGAGGAAGGAGGAAGGAGGAAGAAAAAGAAGGGGAAAATCCTAATTTTGGGCTGCTCCCAAGTAAAATGTGGGTGCCCCCTAGCAAATTTTCCACCTCCTTGGACTGCCCCCAAGTAAGGGCTGTCCCTACCAATTTATGTGGTGCCCTTAGAAATTGCCTATTTTTACTTCCAATCTGACTGAAGTTGAGTTGTAAAAAATAGATTTTGTTGTGAGGCAAATTAGTTCAACATCTCAAATGGTATATCAATATATCTCAATGTGTATCAATCTATCTACAAGCCATCCCAACCTCTCTTTATATAGTAAAAGAGAGGTTGGGAGTTACATAATAAAAGGTCACTTAGAAGTTACAAAGTGAAGAGTCATGAGTTACAAAATGAAGAGTCACCATGATTCACCATGATGAGTTACAACACTCCCCCTTGGCTCTTCACAAACTCTGCTTGTAAACACCTCTGAGCTTCTTCGTCTGTCTGTAGCTTGCAGATTCAAAAATGACCACCTACTTGTGTCTCGTTAAAACCTTGCCAAAAAAAATTCAGTGGGAAAAAAACTTTGGTCGAAGGACAAAAGAGTACACACAGGTCAGTGTGATGGGGGTAAACTAACCATTGCAAAGGTGCCTCGTCAAAACCTTGTCAGGGAAAATCCAGTGGGAAAAAAAAACCGCTGATCGAAGGACAAAATAGTACACGATGGTTTAGAAGTATACACTGGATACTCTCCCTGATCACAATAATCCTTAGTGAATAAGAGATTTGAAATGTGTCTCGTTAAAAACCTTGCCAAAGAAAATCCAGTAGGAAAAACTTTGGTCGAAGGGAAAAAGAGTACACAAGCATACATCAGGATGCTTCCCTTTTCACTCGCACTCGACATGGTGCGGGATATACGCACAACAGGGTGTTTGGAGGCGCTCATTGGGGCGCTCCCCCTCACATGCACACAACAGGCTGCAGGAAACATGTTTCACTTAGGCTAGCTCTGAAAGTTTTTTAAGTCCAATCGCTCTGACATGTTTCTAGAACGAGTGTTTCGGCGGTGACTTGGTGAACAAGTCTGCACGGTTATTCTCTGATCCAATGTGTTGTACTTCAATCTTCTGAAGCGCTTGTTGTTCATGTGTAAAGAACAACTTGGGCGATATGTGCTTGGTAGCATCCCCTTTGATGTAACCATGTTTCGCTTGATCAATAACAGCGGTATTGTCCTCATAGACGACAATAGGTTCATCTGGGTCATATGGAAGATCATATGTACTTCGAATATGGCCAATAACAGCTCGAAGCCGTACACACTCTCTAGTCGCCTCATAGAGCGCGAGTAGCTCAGAGTGGTTCGTTGAAGTAGCCACTAAGGTCTGTTTGCGAGACCTCCAAGAAATCGCCGTGTTCCCAATGGTAAAGACGTAACCAGATTGGGAACGCCCCTTGTGCGGATCAGATAAGTATCCCGCATCGGCGTAGCCAACAAGGGTCGCGTTGCTTCGAGTGCCAAGAGCGTTGGACTCACTCAAAACCGCGTAGGGATAGAACAAGCCCTAGTCCGTAGTACCCTTAAGGTAGCGAAAAATGTCTTTTATGCCATTCCAATGGCGGCGTGTTGGCGCGGTGCTGTGTCGAGCTAGACAATTCACAACAAACGAGATGTCCGGTCTAGTACATTGGGCCAAGTATAATAAAGCGCCTATTGCATCCAGATAAGAGCACTCAGGACTCAATATCTCTTCGTCGTCCTCCTTTGGACGGAATGGGTCCTTAGTAATGTCTAGAGAGCGGACGATCATGGGAGTAACGGACGGCTTAACATCAAAATGACTAAAGCGTCTCAACACCTTTTGAGTGTAGTTCGCTTGATGGACAAGGATTCCATCTTTACGGTGCTCGATCTGCAGGCCGAGGCAAAACCGTGTCTTCCCAAGATCCTTCATCTCGAATTTCCTCTTTAGGATATCAGCAGTTTCTGACAAATCTTTTTCGGTTCCTATGAGATTCATGTCATCTACATAGACCGCGATGATTGCGTATCCTGAAGTAGATTTCTTTATGAACACGCATGGGCAAAGTTCATTATTAACGTATCCCAAACCGATCAAGTATTCGCTTAGGCGGTTATACCACATTCGCCCGGATTGTTTCAATCCATATAGCGAACGCCTCAGTCTAATCGAAAACGCGTTTCGTGGTCGGGAACTACTTGATTCAAGCATCTTTAGTCCTTCAGGGACTTTCATGTATATCTCTGTGTCTAGATCCCTGTAGAGATAGGCTGTGACCACATCCATGAGCTGTATATTCAGTTTTTCAGAAACTACTAAACTGATTAAGTAGCGGAATATTATGACGTCCATTACGGGAGAATACATCTCATCGTAATCAATTCCAGGGCGTTGTGAGAAGCCATGCGCCACAAGGCGAGCCTTGTATCGTACAATCTCATTTCTCTCATTACGCTTCCTTAGAAAAACCTATTTGTGACCAACTGGTTTAACATTGGGTGGTGTTGGAGCAACAGGTCCAAACACGCTTCTTTTCGCTAAGGAGTCTAGTTCAGCCTGGATTGCTTGTTTCTATTGTGACCAGTCCGTTCGTCGTTGACACTCGGCAACACTACGAGGTTCTATGTCATCATTGTTCATAATGTCAGAGGCAACTGAGTATATGAACACATCATCGATGATAGTTTTATTTTGCTTCAAAATATCGTCTAAGCTAGCATACTCGACGGATATTTCGAGGTTATCGGCATGATTAGGAATAGGCGTTTCATCTGGAATGCGCTCTTCTAATACATCACCGTGATCCTTAATGATCTCATGTGGCAAAATACTTTTAACAAGATTTCTCCGCTTCCGGGGCAGAACATCTTTGGAACCAACCGGTCTTCCCTTTTTCTTGGGAATAGCGGCGGAACTGGACGGCCGATGGCAGTGTCCTTTGCTCGGCGGGCTCGACCAGAGCAACATGTTTCACAGGAACATGGCGTCTCTCAGGGACGTCTATCCTTGCAGGCACATTTGCAGCAGGTATAATTGATCTCGTGACTTTTGCTAGGTCGCTAAATGCGTCTGGCATTTGATTTGCAATATCTTGCAGACCTAAAATCCTCTGCACTTCCTTATCACTATGTGCAGAGGGGGGATCATGATGAGCAAAAGCGGGCACATGCCACGCTAATTCACGTCGTTCCTTATCAACGTTAGCGTACATTTCTCCCCCTAACGACAGAAAGATTGCCTCATCAAAGTCACAATCCGCGTGTCTCGCGGTAAAGAGATCGCCTGTCTAGGGCTCTAAATCGCGAATGATGGACAGGGAGTTATAACCGACATATATTCCCCGTCGCTTCTGAGGTCCAAATTTTGAACGTCTTATCTGTTTGCCATTGATTGTAAAAGAACAGAACAATTATCGGAGGACTGAACTTAGACTCACAATACAAACTCGCTTGTACAAAGAAAGCCTAGGGACGAAAACCTAGGTACAGCAGACTAAGTACGATTGTTTATTTTTGATTCTGGGGGGTGACGATAGAGGCTCGGGAAAGCGACGGCCGCTCTGCCTTACTCCTTGGACGATCAGTATGTAGCCTTGGCTCGGGGAAGATCTGCTTGGCGTTGACGAAGAAACACTCTTCTTGCTCTCCTCGGATTGCTTTCCTGACTTCTCTCTCTCTGTGATTATCAAGAAGAAAGGGGGAGCTCTCTCTGTGTAGATCTCTCACTTCTTATTTTTTTTTTATTCTTTTGTTGCCGACCTCTCATCTCTCTCTTTTTTTTCAAGGGAATGATGCTGGCTATTTATAAGAGTGGGGGGGGGGTGATCATTAGGGTTTGCTAATGATTATCTGTTTGAAATGTCGGCGCTCCTTCATTCTATCTGAACCCTTGATCCTGATTACAGTGAATCTCGGCCATTAACGCGGATAGCATCGTATCTCATGAGCGATTAATGCTAGCTGTTTTAAATCCTCGTGATTGATTATGCCAATGTCTGATTGCTCGCCACGTGTCCCATTAGCTTGATGATAAATGATATGCCCTGATCTCAGTAATTATGACGATTATGTCAAATATATTTGTTGAGATTCGGTTAAATCTCTTATTGATCCCATGTCACGTGTCTTTAATTGTGAGTCCTGTCAGAGCCGCATAGGATTGACTATCCTCGAACCGCAGAGAGATACTCTTTGTAAGCCGCATAGGACGATGCTTCATCGAGCCGCATATACGTAATCTTTGTGAGCCGCATGAGCTGGTGTTGTATTGGGCCGCAGGGAATGTGTTCCCAGGGAGCCGCATGAGCTAGCGTTGTATCGAACCGCATGGAACGGGTTCTCAGGGAGCCGCATATGACTGATTGCCACGTGACAATCTGGGACTTCTGACGGATTTGGTCAGAAATTTTCTTCTTTTCCCGAGGAGTCAGTCATTATGGCAAGGCCATTATGAAACTTTATGTCAGGGCCGCCACAGTGAATCGTGCTGGAACAATAAATGAGGCCACTCCTCAAACGACCAGCTGTAGGGAAGGATCACACATGGCATCCATCGAGCCGCATATGCCTTGTTGAACCGCATACGCTCCCGAGCCGTATGCGATTGAGAGTCTTCTTTGAACCGCATAGGGCCGCTCCTGGGTGGGCCGCATAAGCTTCTTACTCAGAGCCGCATGGATCATTATTCTAATATTTTTCATGCTTCTACAGGACCCCCTTCAAAGTTTTCAATTTGTAAAAATTGGAATACTTTGAACAAGAAGCATGGCCCCGTTCATGCCGCATAGGATTTTTCTGTCTGCCTGAGCTTCCTAGCCGCATAAGTGCCTTAGCCGCATAAATTCATCTGGCCGCATAAACTTGTTGCCACGTGTCTTGAACACGTGTGCAAATCTTCATTAAGTGCCTTTGATTTGATTTAACGCCACCTTTTGGAGGAGGATCCCAAGGGGTTTTTTTCTTCTGATTGTTCGGTTCGCCTTGATAGCCGAAGGGTCGATCACGTCGTACGAAGCGTCGGTCAGTAATCCTTCTTTCTCTGTCTATAAATAGGTGGGTGTTTGGTTGGACTTTAGGTTTTTCTTGACTGAAAAACTCCTGTCTTGTTTTCTTCCCCCCACCGACAAACAGTAATGGCGCCTAGGGTTTCCAAGACTGTGAAGAAGGCCGCGGCGAGGAGAAAGAAATCGGCTTCGTCGTCGACCGTCGCCCCCCCCCCCCCCCCGTCCGCCTTGATGTTCACGTCACCATCGAAGGTAATAACCTATGTAGAAGATTGGGTATTTTAAAACCCTAACAGGGTCTGCTCTGCTGCCTACTCCGTGCACGCAACCACGTGACCCACATACACGTCCCCTGATTGAGCCGCATGGGGTATACCCCATGTCTGAGCTACATACGGGTTATGTAGTCCGCATGCACGTCCCATGAAACCCTAATAGGGTCTGCTCTACTGCTTACTCCGTGCACGCAACCACATGGCCCGCATACACGTCCCTTGATCGAGCCGCATGGGGGTATACCCCATGTCTGAGCCGCATACGAATTACATGGTTCGCCTACACGCCCCATGCATGGGGTATGCCCCCTGTCGGAGCCGCCTGTGAATTGTCTTTAAACGAGCTGCATGACTATTTTCTGAATATCTTTTTATTTTGTCTTTCCGTCTTTGATTCTTTCAGTATCTCCGCTGAGCGCTGAGGTTGCAGTCACAGAGGAACCGCCACCCCCTGTCGTCGACCAGGGGTCTCCCTTCGTTAAGGAAGAAACGAAGAAGGAAGACTCGTCGTCTGCACAGGATGGTCTCTCTCCGAGTGTCGAAACAACTAGAGGTGGTAGCTCGGGGAATTCTGATACTCCTATTCCAGATAAGGATCTCCTTCAACTGCATCCTTCCTATGTAAGGTGGTTGAGGGAGTGGTATGGGCGCTTCTGTAACTAGGTTTTAGGAATTCCTTGCGGATGTCTGTCTTCTGCCCGCATGTTTCTGTAGTTTGTGCCTTTCCTTTCCGTCTGAATGAAGTAGTGAAAAGTTCTTTTTAGTTTTGTTTGTTAGTTATGTGAATGTGGCCGATCGTTTCAATGAATGGAATGTATTTGCTTCCCTCTTTTCTTGTAATGGTCGCCTTTAACAGGATATTCTATGTGAACTTTGTATCCTTAATGTACTTCGTTATGGGTGTAGACGATAGTCTAGAATATGATCGGCATACGTATCCTGAAAGGGTGGGGTTATGTTAAGCCTGGGGATTTTATTTCCCAATGGAACCTTCACTCTTCGGGGAGATGTGACACTGTTGACTCCAAAAGCAGTATGTGGAACTAATCGATAGTTTGAGCGGTTGACTATCCTGCTGAAGGACCATCCCTCGACATTGTATACCTCTGAACCATAGTCGTTTCTTTGTCTTGTCTTGCTTGTTTGTCCTTTTATTTCTACTTTGTAACAGTGATATGATCTCGAAAATAGACATGTTTCATCTCATCTTTGCTTTCTTGTATCGGTGTTCATGGAATCGGACTTGCTGGAGGATTATTTGTGGACCTGTTACCCTAGGCGTACCTTGGTTTTAGGTACGGATAACAAGTTTGATTAGGATGTTTGGAGCAGCCATGGCAAAGTGGTCATGGGTGTTCTTGGTGTTGGAAAAAGGAATGCCGTAGAGCAGCTGGGCTCCCGGGACATGGTAAGATGGTGGATTTATGCTAAGAAGCTTAGCGAATGAATATTTGTGGACCTATTACCCTTGGCGTACCCTAGTTCAGGATGCGGATAATGGGGTGAAAGGGAACCGATCACATTTGCTCAGAGGTTATGATGACATGGCAAACATGAAGGTTGTATCGTGAAATCTTCCTGCTCAGCGGTAATGAGAACATGGCAGGAAAGACTTTACGGAAGCTATTTGTGGTCAACAGAGGACATTTGTGGTCAACAGAGGACATTTGTGGTCAACAGAGGATATTTGTGGACCTATTATCCTTGTCGTACTCCGGTTGTGGGTACAGATAATAGGTTAAAAGAGGACCGACATACTTGCTCAGAGGTAATGTGGACATGGCAAATATGACGATTTCTTCGACGGAGCCTTCCCACTCAGAGGTAGTGAGGACATGGCAGGAGTGGGCTCAATGAAGATTGGGTACATAGAACGACTCAGAGGTAGGAGAACGTAGAAGTTCTATGTGAGGGGGCAGTTTGTTTTTGGTGGAAGTGAAGACGACTCAGAGGTAGTGAGGACATGGTCGTTTCGGAAATTGGTGGATCGACTACCCTTTTTGTGCACTGGGAGTGCGGGTAGTGAATCCTGAGGGAGGATCTCTGCCAGAAAGAAAGTTCAGAGGTATAATCATTCTTGACTTACTATCTGAAAGAGTGACCGGAATGTAAGTTCAGAGGCACCAGCTGGTACATAACTTGGTAATTTGGACTATTGAGGGAGTGGGAGTTCAGCGGCACCAGCGGGTGCATGGCTCGATAATCTGAAATAGGGTGGATGAGAGTTCAGTGGTACTAAAGGGGTACATGACTTGATAATCTGGAGAATGATGGATGAGAGTTCAGTGGTATTAAAGGAGTACATGACTCGATAATCTGGAGAATGATGTTCAAACATAGTATTTCTTCAGGAACTTGCCGTTGACGGGCAACATGAGCAAATCTCCGTTCTGCTTAGCGAGGCGGTAGGCGCCGTTGGAGAACACGGTCTCGATGACAAATGGACCTTCCCATTTTGGCTGGAACTTACCGGTGGTCTTGTGAGTCATGACCATCGGCCTCCGGACTGCCAGAACAAGATCACCCACTTGGAATGTTCTGATTTTAACTTTCTTGTTGAAGGCTCCGGAGATGCGTGCTTGGTATAGCTCGATCCTTTGCTGAGCTAGGAGACGTTTTTCATCTAAAGCCTCCAACTCTTGTAGTCGTCGTCGGTAGTTATCATCCGTCGTCAATTGATAAGTGAGGGCGACGCGGAGTGAGGGGATCTGAGTCTCCAAAGGGAGGACTGCTTCGCTCCCGTACACCAGAGAGAATGGTGTATTCCCGGTAGCTGTTCGAACCGTGGTGCGATAAGCCCATAAGCACTCGCCGAGCTTCTCGTTCCAGTCGCGTTTGTTGGAGGAGACGAACTTCTTGAGGAGCTTGATGATTATTTTGTTGAATGCCTCTGCCAACCCGTTTGCTGCCGGGTTGTATGGTGTCGAAGCGACATTCTGAATGCGGTGCTTATCGCAGAATCGGTAGAATGCATAGCTTATAAACTGTGGACCATTATCATGGATGATTCTTCGTGGTAGTCCGGAGCGGTAGATAACGTGATGCTTAAGGAAGCTGATCAAGTTTGAAGTTTTAACTTCTGTGAGTGGGACAGCTTCCGCCCATTTGGAGAAATAATCAGTGATCGCAAGTATGAAGCGATGTCCTCGGGAGGAAGGTGGGGTGATTGGACCAATGATATCCATTCCCCATGCTTCGAATGGCCAGGACGCTACTGTCGGATGTAGAAATTCGGATGGTTGGTGAATGAAGTCTGCGTGGACTTGGCAGGCCTTGTATTTTCGGGCATAATCTATTGCATCAGCCACCATCGTGGGCCAGTAGTAGCCCATCCGGCGAAGGCGGTCTTGCAGCTTAGGGCCAGGCTGATGGGCCCCGCAGACACCGTCATGAGCCTCTCGTATGGCTTCTTTGGCTTCTGCGTTCGACAAGCACCGAAGTAGTAATCCGTCGTAGGAGCGGCGATACAGCATTTTCGTCTCTGTATCGTAGAAGAACCTGAGAGAACGCCGTCTGATAGAAGTAGCCTCCTTCGGGTTCTCGGGCAGGATGTCGTAGACCACGAAGTCTATGAATGGTTGTCTCCAGTCTGGCGCTTCGTCGATCATCTGAGCAGAATAACTCGCCATGGCTTGAACGTTGTTCTTGGGGCAGACCAGCTCATGGCCGATTACATCGACCGAATGATGAGAGTGATTTGGCACTGCTAGGGAAGCAGCCAGGCCTGCTAGGGCATCAGCTTCGATATTTTGGAGTCTGGGGACGTGCTCGATGAAGAATCCCTCGAATGATGAGATAATGTTGATCACAATTTGATGGTAGGGGACCATGTCTTCATGGCGAACCTCGTATGAGCCCCTGATCTGATTGACGATTAGTTGGGAGTCGCCGTATGCTTCAAGGTATTCTACCCCCAGCTCTTTTGCAAGTTGGAGGCCAATGACCAGAGCGTTATATTCGGCCACATTGTTGGAGCAGGGTTCCGTGAGAGAGTAGGCGCGATTGATCACCAGCCCAGTAGAAGAAATTAATACCACTCCGACCCCGACGACGATGTTTCCCTTGGGTCCGGTCCTTGAGGCGCCATCGAAGAACATTCGCCATATGTTATCGTGGGTGGCTGTATTCGAATCGACGACCTCGTCTGGGATTTCTTCATAGATTCTGGATGACTTCGATCCTGGGTGGGCTGCCGAAAAGTCTTCTAGGGCTTGACCCTTAACAGCCTTTTGCGGGACGAAGATCATATGATAGGGGGACAGTAATATTGCCCATGTGGCGAGGCGAGAGCTGAGGGCCCCTGGTTTAGTTATGAGGACTCTGAGGGGGTTGACTCGCGAGATCACATGTATGGTTTGTCCTGTGACATAGTGCCGCGTCTTTTGAATAGCGAATACCAGGGCGAGACACTCCTTCTCTACGGCGGTGTATCGATGTTCTGGCCCGATCATCATCCGGCTAAGATAATATATGGCCTGCTCGTGGCCTGCATCGTTATTTTGTGCTAGCAGGGCACCAAGGGAGTGTTCCATTGCTCGTACGTAGAGCAGGAATGGTTTTCCGGGGACCGGGGCCACCAGGACTGGGGGATTCGACAAATATTCTTTGATGTCGTCGAAAGCACGCTGGCATTCCCATACGAATGAGACTCTTCATGAGGTGTGTGAACGGTCGGCATCACCCGGAGAGGTTGGAAATGAACCTCCTGATGTAAGCTAGCCTTCCTTGGAGGCCTCTGAGTTCGCGGAGATTTTTCGGGGGACCCATCTCCATGATTGCCTTCGTCTTCTCAGGGTCTACATGGATGCCCCGTGCCGTGATGATGAAGCCTAAGAATTTTCCGCTGGATACGCCCAAGAATGATTTCGTAGGGTTCATCTTCAGGTTGTGGGCTCTCATCAGGTCGAATACCATTCTCAGGTCTTGCAGATGATCTTCCTTATGGCGACTCTTGACGGCGATGTCGTCGATATAGCATTCTACTGTTTTGCGTAAATGTTCTCAGAAAATGATACTCATGGCCCGCTGATATGTAGCACCAGTATTCTTCAGACCGAATGGCATGACTGTGTAGCAGTATGTACCAATCGGCGTTCGGAATAATGTGTGCTTTTCGTCGTCGGGAGACATCTTGATTTGATTATACCCCGAGAATCCATCCATGAATGACATACGTTCGAAGCCGCATGTGTTGTCGATCATGATGTATGTGATAGGAAGGGGAAATTCATCTTTGGGGCATGCCTCGTTCAGGTTGCGGAAGTCGATACAGATTCGAATCTTTCCATTCTTCTTAAGGACGGGTACTATATTGGCGATCCAATCAGGATGTTGCTCTTCACGAATGAAACCGCTGGCTATTAACTTGTTGACTTCAGTTTCGATCGCGTCCATGACACCTGGGCGGAAGCGTCGTTGTTGCTGCTTGACTGGCTTTGTATCTGGCCGTATATTGAGTTTGTGGAGAGCGATGTCAGGATTTAACCCCGACATATCTTCATAGCTCCAGGCGAACACATCAATGTATTCTCTGACGAGTACTAACAGCGATTCTCGTTCTTCGTCAGTTAGGCTTTTACTGATAAAGATCGGTTTTGGAGAAGATTCGCTGCCGAGATCCACTTGTATGACCTCATCTTCGGTAGGAGGTTCTCTCAGTTCGAACCGCTTTTCCCATTGTGCGTCTATTTGCTGGGCCCATGGTTCTAGCTCAAGGATTTCGGGGATGTTTTCGTCTTCCTCGTAAGCGTCGGTGAATGCCATGTTGACTGACATGACTTGTCTGAACACATCTCCGATGCTGGTATCTGAGTCGGAAGTTGGTGATCCGGTTGAATGTGACTGCCAGTCGCATTCTTCATCTGAGCTTTCAGGGGTCATAGTAGGCGTTACATACCCTAAACCGCATCGGGTTTTGTTATAGTAGTTCCGTGGTTTGCCCGCCGAGGCTGGCGTCTTCAAAGGTAATCGTCGTCCAGTGCCGTAGTTCAGTCCTGGCGTTGTCTCTAGATCATACCCCTGTTTCTGCATGAGATATTTGGATTGAGGGCTATAGAGATACAGAGGCAGTCTTCCGGCATCTGACCCGAAGTCGACTTCTTCCATAGCGGGGGGATGTGGGTTGTTTGTCCGGCCGAAGATGATCGGGTGGTCCCCTCCCTTGACTATTCGGTAAGTGTCTTCTACTGGAGTAAGTCGGATGGCGGTGTACACGTTTGTCACCTGTGTATGTAGGTGAGTGCCTATACCGTGTTCCATAGCATACATTGTACATAGCTTATTGAGCTCGGTGTAGTTCAAAGATAACCCTTTATTGATGAAGTAAGGTATCTTTTCTAGAGGGATTACATCATCTGCGGAAGGGGTATCGGAGTGGGCAGCCACATACTTGGCCAATTCTGGTTCTTCTTCGGCTACCCCTGTATAAATGAAGAATGAGAGGATGACCTAGTCAGCTTGATCTTCAGAGGCTCAACTGGCGGAGCAGATCGTGGAGTTGTTGGTAAACTAGCAATCCCCAGTTTGGTACTTGATGTGAGGTGAGGGGTGGCTGGTTCGCTAGAAGTGTCAGACCTCGCATCGGGGTGAAAAATCTTCTTGGGAAGGCGTATTGTGAGCGGTCTGTCGGAGGGATTGGGCTTCTCCGTTTGGAGCTGACCGACTCTCGGTAGTCTGATGGTAAGTGGCCCTGTTATGGGTCTCGGCGCTTGGCCGGACCTTGGCAGCCGGATTCTCATTTGTTCTTCTTGTGCGGAGAGACTGATTGCGTCCTTACGCAGAGTGGCCGTAAGGGGTGCGGAATTGCCCGGTTTGCGAGCCTGAAGGCGGATCGTTAGAGGTTCTTCTGATCCTGTAGCCGTCTTGTTGTGAGCTTGCACATCTTCTTCGACCAGATGCTTCTTTGATTTTTCGTACAGACAGGAGTCTGAGTAATAAGATTCGACTCCCTTGAAGGGATCGATATCGGCAAACTCTGTCCTTACGAAGCCGTGCTTATCAACATATTTGAAGCACTGGTGTAGCGTGGAAGGCACGATCATGTAATCGTGCATCCAAGGCTGCCCCAGAAGGATATTGTAAGAAGTGTCGGCATCTATGACATAACAGGTGACTTCTGATTGGAGATCGCCGATCTGACACTTCAAACGGATCTTCCCTATTGGGTAGCTCCTGCCCGAATTGAAACCGCTAATGGCGGTGCTTGTAGGTGTCAGGCGATGCATCGGAATGCGAAGATGATGTAGCAGACCCTTCAGAATGATGCTTATAGAGGACCCAGGATCAATGTGCATTCGGTCCACCTTTACGTCGCCGATGTATCCAGTGTAGTATAGCGGGCGATCATGCAGGTTAGTTTTGATGAGCATATCTTGCGGAGAGAAGATGATGTTGGGCATTGCTCCCGTACACGCACTATCTTGGAGCTCTGCAGGTTGGTTATCGCCCGTGAGGTTGACCTGAGCCAAGTATGCGTCGGCATTTTGGAGCGCCTCACTTAAAGCCGTGCGGACATCCTTTGAGAGCCTGAGGAGTTCATATAAAGACAATTTGGCCGGGGTATTAGCTAATTGCGCTAAGATGTCGAAGTTGTAGGGCCTCTCCAGCCCCTGAGGTGTCTCCTTCCGGAGGGACTTGTCGAAGCGAGTCTCCTTCGGCCTAGGCTTGTCGGTCGTCGAAGGCTGAGCCGGTCCCGGAGCATCATTGGTAGTGGACGGATGATCATCAGTCGCGCTTTCGGTCACCGGTTGGGCTTGTGTTCCGGATCGAGTAGTGACGGCCGAGACTTCCTCTTCTTCCGTCGAGGCAGTGCGGCAGGATCTGACTTTTTCACTTTTCCTTTTAGAAGGTGGAGAGGGCTGAGTTACCTCGTGGACTAGGTCCGGATGGACCCACATGATTTCCCCTCGTGATGTGGTGAGGGGTATTAGACCAGCGACTTGATCGCGAGCAGGCGGCAGATTAGCAATCTCCATTATTGCCAGAGGGATGGGTCTAACCCCGTCCTGAGTCTCTGTTGGAGGGAAGCTGCCGAATTGTACGGACACCATGTTGGCTGCCACGGTTACCTCTTCGAAATCGATGGCCAGGGCGTTCGAATCGATGAGGTTTTGGATATACCGTTTCAGTTGGTAGCAGTCGTGTGTAGGATGGTGGACGTAGCGATGGTAATGGCAGAACTTTGGGTTCTCCAGATCAGCCGGCCGAGGCTTCCGTCTTGGTGGAGGAAGCTGAATCCTATCTCCTTGTATAAGCATGTCCAAGATAGGCTTGACGTGGCCGTCTTCAAAGGAATAAGTGATTTGAGGTCATTGTTTGTCTGCTGGCTGTGGCTCGGACTTCTGGGCTGTATCGGTCACCATAGCCTGCTTGTCTTTGTTGTCCCGGTTGTTGGAGGGGCTACCCCCATTGTCGTTGCTGGTGTTGGGACGCTTGCTCTTGTTCTCTCCCTCCGAGATATGCAACCCCAGTTGGCGAGCCTTCTTCAATCGTTCTTCAGCACTTGTAGCACTGATGATAAAAGCCTTCCAGTCCTTGAACTGACTTTCGCCCATCCAAAGACTAATTGTTGAAAGTAGTCTCTTTTGGCAAATTTCAATCAAAGAAGAGTCTGGGTTGCCAGATGGTAACTTCATTGCGGTTTGACAAAACCGCTCAATGTAATTTCTCGTCAGTTCTTTCTCTCCTTGAACGACGTCCATGAGGGTAGACATCGTCATGTCCTGTCCTACCTCATAGAACCTCTCCAAGAACAAGCGTTTGAAGCCAGCGAAGGAGTGGATGCAATTGTCTGGCAGGTTGCGGTACCAATCGAAGGCGACTCCTTCCAATGCCCCAATGAATAACCGCGTGAGGATGGCGTCATCATGGGGCAGATGGTCGGTAGTGACCTCAAAGTAAGTAATATATCGACTTGCTGAAGTCTTGCCATCATATGGGTTGATATTGAACGGCTTATATCTTGGCGAAAAGGGAACATCCCTCCATTCAGCAGGATATGGTTGCCGTATTCTGAGGTCTTGAGAGTTTTCTCGGGCATGGAACATTGCTCGGAGCTCCTGAACCTCTCTTCTTACTTCTCGGGCCTCATCTGTCGCGGTAGGGGCCATTATCTCGGGAGGATTATTGCCCTGGTTTGGCGCCGCTGAATTTGAATCTACGTTGATTGCGGGACCCATGCTTGTCTGGCCAGGTGTCACTCCCTGCAGAGTAGAAAGTGCCGCTTTGATCTCGTCTACAGACTTGACCAAGGCATGCAATATGGCCTCCAACGTGTCGATGCGCTGGCGATCGCTGGAACCGCCTTGATTGCTGTCTGTCATGAATACCGTCTTCACATGAGGAGTGACGGAGGGAGTGGTGGAGGATGTACCCTCCGAGTCGTACCCATGCGTCGAGAAATCATCTGGATATGTGGGGATGTTCTCTTCAGGTTCGGACTCGGAAGGAACACTACCCCCAGCTTCGGAGCTTGCTTCGTCTAGAGAATCATGGATGTCCTTGGGGACATCAGCATCTGTTGTACCCGATGGAAGGGTTGTTTCTCGGGGTTCGTCTCCTTGAAACATTGGATTATTGTGGACGTTCGGAGGAGTATTACCCCCAGCTCCTACGACCTTCAGGGTCGGGGACAATGAGCCTCCTGTTGCAGCAGATTTTGTCTTCGAACGGGTGTGTTGGTATACTCCGGTGGAGGGTAACCGTTTAGCCGACAACTTCTTAGCTGTAGTGGCTGATATCTTTGGACTGGAGATGCTTGTCTTCTTCCCTCTCCCCTCGGCGGGGACCTTCTGAGCGGAATTGCAGGAGCCAACAGGAGGTGCCTCATCTTCTGAGTTCGGGTGCTGTAGTCTATGGAAGACGGACGGACGATCTTCCGTCACTGCCGCGTTGTTGCAGCAGCAGTTGACGATGATCTGGGTGCAGTGACGTCTATGTGAGGATTCTTTGCACGCCGAGGCCCCTTCTCTTTCCTTGCGCTTGTGGAGGATCGCCTCACGTAGGTCAGAGGAACCACTCTGTCCGTTCGCCGCCGGGGATTGGACTTGAGCAGTTCTGTACAACTTCCCATCAGATGCCCGTATGATAATCAGCGGGATGCCCTGATAGTCAGAGGTTGGGGCAGCTGTCTGGGCTTGATGAGCCCGCGCTGCCCTAAACTTCTTCTTTCTAGCACTCGTGGGTGCATAATAGGAAGAGTCCAAGTTGAACATCACAGAGTCTGGCTTATCATCCAGAGAGTCATCAGGGTTCGGACCGTACGAGAGACGGTCGAAAACTGATCGAGAGGAGCATGGAGCAGATGCTATGCGGCTGGGAGAAGAAACCGTACAGGCTGTCTGCATGTGGTTGTCTCCTGTCGTCGGACGAGTTCTTATGCGGCTAGGGGTCACGACCGTGCAGGCTGGCCGCATGCGGTTGGCATCTGTGGCCGCATGGGTTTTCTGCAAACGATTGACTTTACTGGCCGTATGTGTCTCATCCATGCTGTCGGGAACTGTAGTCGCATAAGTTATGCGGCTGACAGAAGTAGCCGCATGAGTTTTCTTCATGCGGTTGGCGGATGTAGCCGCATGGGCTTTCTCCTTGCGGCTAATATTCTTCTGCGGTTCGGTCTGCGTAGAGTCCCTCTTTGTCCCTGCAAGTCCAGCATCATAATGTTTTCTTCTGCCGGACTTGGGGACAGTATAGTTGTCTACGATCTGAAGTGGGACCGTAGGAGAATCCTTCTCGTCGTCTTGAGCAGCAGAGGGCATCCCATCGAGGGCTTGAGGAGGAGCAAATGACTTCGGTCTCCATTCTTTGCGAGCCTTCGTGGTGCGGGTGCGCTTCTGGGCCGGGCCAGCGCTGCCTTCAGAGAGCATCTCTTCGAACGCCTGTTGGTCGAAGCGGACGACCAACTTCTTTTGTATGGAGCCAAGTTTGGCTGCATCTGATTGCGTCACCAACTCCTCAGCCGTGGAGAAGATAGTCCCCAGCAGAGTCGCCATCGTGTTTGCCATTGATTGTAAAAGAACAGAACAATTATCGGAGGACTGAACTTAGACTCACAATACAAACTCGCTCGTACAAAGAAAGCCTAGGGACGAAAACCTAGGTACAGCAGACTAAGTACGATTGTTTATTTTTGATTCTGGGGGGTGACGATAGAGGCTCGGGAAAGCGACGGCCGCTCTGCCTTACTCCTTGGACGATCAGTATGTAGCCTTGGCTCGGGGAAGATCTGCTTGGCGTTGACGAAGAAACACTCTTCTTGCTCTCCTCGGATTGCTTTCCTGACTTCTCTCTCTCTGTGATTATCAAGAAGAAAGGGGGAGTTCTCTCTGTGTAGATCTCTCTCTTCTTATTTTTTTATTCTTTTGTTGCCGACCTCTCCTCTCTCTCTTTTTTTTTCAAGGGAATGATGCTGGCTATTTATAAGAGTGGGGGGGTGATCATTAGGGTTTGCTAATGATTATCTGTTTGAAATGTCGGTGCTCCTTCATTCTATCTGAACCCTTGATCCTGATTACAGTGAATCTCGGCCATTAACGCGGATAGCATCGTATCTTATGAGCGATTAATGCTAGCTGCTTTAAATCCTCGTGATTGATTATGCCAATGTCTGATTGCTCGCCACGTGTCCCATTAGCTTGATGATAAATGATATGCCCTGATCTCAGTAATTATGACGATGATGTCAAATATATTTGTTGAGATTCGGTTAAATCTCTTATTGATCCCATGCCACGTGTCTTTAATTGTGAGTCCTGTCAGAGCCGCATAGGATTGACTATCCTCGAACCGCAGAGAGATACTCTTTGTAAGCCGCATAGGACGATGCTTCATCGAGCCGCATATGCGTAATCTTTGTGAGCCGCATGAGCTGGTGTTGTATTGGGCCGCAGGGAATGTGTTCCCAGGGAGCCGCATGAGCTAGCGTTGTATCGAACCGCATGGAACGGGTTCTCAGGGAGCCGCATATGACTGATTGCCACGTGGCAATCTGGGACTTCTGACGGATTTGGTCAGAGATTTTCTTCTTTTCCCGAGTAGTCAGTCATTATGGCAAGGCCATTATGAAACTTTATGTCAGGGCCGCCACAGTGAATCGTGCTGGAACAATAAATGAGGCCACTCCTCAAACGACCAGCTGTAGGGAAAGATCACACATGGCATCCATCGAGCCGCATATGCCTTGTTGAACCGTATACGCTCCCGAGCCGTATGCGATTGAGAGTCTTCTTTGAACCGCATAGGGCCGCTCCTGGGTGGGCCGCATAAGCTTCTTACTCAGAGCCGCATGGATCATTATTCTAATATTTTCCATGCTTCTACATTATCGGCTTAATTGGAACATTGACTAGGCACCCAAACACGCGTAAATGTGAGATGTCAGGCTCACATCCAGTAACCAGCTGGTACGCGAAAAGTGGTTGGGTGGCCATGGGCCTCAGACGGACCAAATTTGTAGCGTGCAAAATTGCATAGCCCCATGCAGATAGTGGGAGTTTGGTGCGCATAACCAAGGTCCGCGCTATCACTTGCAGTCACTTTATAAAAGCTTCCGCTAGGCCATTTTGGGTATGAACATACGCAACAGGGTGTTCAAGATTTATTCCCAAAGTCATGCAATAATCATCGAAAGTCTTCGATGTAAACTCCGCGGCATTATCAAGTCTAATAGACTTTATCGGATAATCCGGATGGTGAGCCCTTAACTTAATGATCTGGGCGAGGAGTTTACGAAACGCTGCGTTTCGGGTGGACAACAATACTACGTGTGACCATCTAGTCGATGCATCAACCAAAACCATGAAGTATTTAAATGGTCCGCATGTTGGTTGGATTGGTCCACAAATATCTCCATTAATTCTCTCAAGGAATTGGAAAACCAATCTCGTAGGTTTCACATGAAGTGGCTTGAGATTCGTCTTCCCAATCGAGCAAGCTTGGCATAGGCTTTTCGGATTTATAACGAAATTCTTTCCTCCAAGAGGATGCCCATGCGATGCATTCATAGTGCGAAGCATCGTATTTTGACCCGGATGACCCAGCCGGTCATGCCATAGCATAAAAGTCCTCTCATCAACTAGCGCTCGGCGAATGATGTGATTACTCTCGATGTGTTGTATCGTAGTGAGATACAAACCACTTGAAAGACATTTCAACTTCTCCAAGATACGCTTTTGGCTGTACTGAGTGGAGGTAATGAAAAGATACTCGAAGCCATGTTCTCGAGCAGTTTCAACATAAAATCTGTTTTCTCGAATATCCTTAAAACTCAGTAAGGTACGACTGGACCTTGGAGAATATAAGGCCTCTGATACTTCAACGGGAGTACCATTGGACAACGAAAAACGAGCTTTGCCAAAACCTTGAACAAGGGTTGAGGGTCCCGAAATGGTTGTCACTGAGGTTACTTTAGGCATATAGGAGATAAAGTATGATTTATCTTTCAAGATAGTGTGAGTCGTTCCACTATCAGCCAGACAATCTACTGTCCCGTGGTCCATGCCTATAAGTAAAAAAAATTAAAGTTTGTCACACGTTTGAGAAAAGTGCTCGAAATAGAACTTTAATTTATCGAGAAAACAGAAAATACAAACCACCAAAAGTTTTATGACTTAAATCAATTATAGAGAGATAATGGAGATTTATTCTTCCATTTCTGCTACAAAATTGGGGGTCTCAAGATTTAGATTTTCGCACTCGTTGACCAGATTTGCTTCGGCCCGGCGCCCTTTGTAATAGTTATCAACTTCTTGGGGGTCGCCCTGCAAGTCCGTTGTATATGACCATAAGCACCAAATTTGTAGCAGAGAGTAGGCGTTTGGCCTTCCACTCTCGCTTTGGGACGACTGGCCCGTTGGTTCTTACCATGAGACTGCCTAGGAGTCAAAGGTCCTTGGTTCTTGTTAGAACCTCGCTTTGGGTGGCGAGACTTAAACTCGCCTCTGTTCCTTGGCTGGGACGACTGGCCCTTGTCTCGTTTTCACCATGGATTTGGTCCACGGAGAGCGTTTGCATCAGGCATTGGAATTGCCTTTGTTCCATCAGGACGAGAATTGTTGTTTCTCATTAAAATGAGATTGTTCTTCTCGTCTAGTAAAAGCTGGGTGATGAGCTCGGGAAACTTGGTGAACTTAGACTGACGGTATTGCTTTTGGAGCAAGTTGTCAGTGGAAGGAAATGTGGTGTATGTTTTCTCCAATAGATCACTGTCGGTTAATATCTCACCACAGTATTGGAGAAGTGATCGAATCCTGCAGACTTCATTGTTGTAATCAGTTACACTCTTGAAGTCTTGGAAGCGCAGGTTCAACCAGTCATGGCGTGCTTCAGGTAGCCATATGGTCTTCTGGTGGTCGAAGCGCTCTTTCAGAGAGTCCCATAGCATCTTCGGTGAGGAGATTTCAATGAACTCCGACTTCATGGCGTCAGATAAATGCCTGCGGAATAGAATCATCGCTTTGGCGTTTATTGAGAGAGTGACTTCCACTTCACGCTCTTCCTCGTTATAGATGACATCCAAGAGGCCCTGCGCATCTAGATGGTTCTGGATGTCTTGCGTCCAGTCCAAATAGTTCTTGCCAGAGGCTTCAAGAATGGGAAAATCAATCTTGATCGATATTTTTCTACAACAGGAGAAAAAATCTTGATCAGTCAACATATAAAACGACAGGTTTATATAGATTTGGTTTGTATAAGCAACAACAAATAATCGTAAATAAAAACAACGGTTTTGAAAAAATGATTTTTGTTTAAAAATTATCTTATATCGATCGACGGGCCGATATAGAGAGGTCAATAAGTTTCTTGCAAAAATGCATAATTATAAATACAATTTGAGCAAAAAATAATATTCGGTCAACCCCTTTCAGTAGCTCTACGTGAATATGACCAGGCGGAAAAATGAGGGAGGAGGGTCACTAGGGACCTCTTAAGAACCAAGCCCCAAGTTCTTTCTGACATCATACCCAAATAGGTGAGCCTATTCGGAGAGACTTCGTAATTTTTTTTTTCAAATGTAAGAATAAATAAGATTTTTCAAGAAATTCACACTATTTGCGAACAGTGCAAAATAGGTGACAATTTAGTGCGTGCTCAAAATAAGCGTTGCTTTTGAAAAAAATTAGCCAAAAATTTTATTTTGGAAGGCCCAAATTTGACGGTGCCAGAATTTGTATGTAGCCAAAACCATTTTTCAATTTTTTCAAGTTTGTTTTTCTCCGTAATTACGCAAAAAAAAAACGTACAACATAAGCAAACAACAGCACACAAAAGAATTGGTGCCTAAGCAAGCGGCACCAAAAAAAATGTCAACTATTTTTCCGACGTCTAATGAAGCGACGCCAAAAAAATAGCGAGAAAAAAAATACAATTTTTACTACCCATCTTTTACAATAATTTACTGAGTAACATAAAGAAAACAAATGCTACTGAGGTGCTCGGCAGGGCGCAGATGGCACTGAGGTAGGGGCTCTCCAAATCCATCATTACCAAAAAAATATTAGCATATAAATTGCACTATGACGATTATTGGAGGATTGTATATCTATATTATTCCAATACAAACAAACTGGCTAACAATAGTTCTGTTGGAATATTTATTATCTACAATTGTTATTAATAATCTCATGTGAAGTGAGTATATGCAAACCAAAGAAGTTATCAGAAACCAGTCTACAATACAAAGTTAATTAAGAAAAAAATTGCATTCAAAGAATTCAACTCTCTATCTCTTCTGATAGTACTTACAAGTCAGAACTAAAAGAAGAATGTGATGATTAATAACAATGTTCTAATAAGGACATTGATTAATAACATAATCCAGAACATTGAATTTTAAAAAAAAAACTTATAGAACATAAGGATTGTTGGTCAGATTAATCCTTAGGTCGCTGGTTCCGATCCGGTAGGCCGGACCATTGAATTAAATAAACTAGGATTAAACCAGAGAAAAAAAATACATGCATGGTTTTCTTTAACAAGCAGACCAGAACAAAATTTATATAGAAGAATGATATTGCATGCTCTTCATATTACTCAAAAATATTTCTTAGAAAAATATTCTTGCTGAATCAGTTTACTAGCAAATATTTCTTAGAAAATATTCTTAAGAAGAAATTAAGGGTTACCGTCGTTGTACGGAAACCATGGAATCGGACAGGACCCACGCGGATACGTGGGATCGGCGACGAGCAACGGGGTACGTGCGGGGCAACGGTCGGCGGACGGCAAGGCGAGCGGTACGTCGGGTCTCCGGCGTTGCACAAGCAAAGTGCTGATAACGTGTTGTGAGGCAAATTAGCTCAACATCTCAAATGGTATATCAATATATCTCAATGTGTATCAATCTATCTACAAGCCATCCCAACCTCTCTTTATATAGTAAGAGAGAGGTTGGGAGTTACATAATGAAAAGTCACTTAGGAGTTACAAAGTGAAGAGTCATGAGTTACAAAATGAAGAGTCACCATGATTCACCATGATGAGTTACAACAATTTTTTTCCCCCTTTTCTGGAACCCCTCTCTCTCTCTCTCTCTCTATTTTGTCATCATGAATACATGTTCAATCAAATACAACAGGCAACACATGCTAGATAAAAACTGGGACCACAACGTCCCCTGCGAAATGATAGATAATTTGAAAGAAAGAAAGAATTCAAGTCATTAATTTGAAGCACATGTCACCCATGCGCGTGCACTCTGGACCAAATTTCTCTTTTGTTCACAACGAGACGATCTAGATGTGCTTTTCACACAACATTGACATTTGGAGGATTCAGAAGTCTGAATAAATTCTTTTTTTTCTGTAACTTGTTGAAATAAACCTGAGATATTTGCTGCTTAACTGCTTGGTGTTAGGCCAAATATTTGTACTTCTTTCCATCAACAACATATCCTAATATTCCACTATAATATTGGTCTTGGCAATTGTAGGGATAGCCGCTATGAAGTGTTTTTAGAGTATCGATTATGAGCGGTTATGAAAGGTTCGATTTTGGGTGGTTTTAAGTAGCGACTTTTAAACCAGTCCAACCCAAGCTTGGTAATTTATTAACGAACCGTTCTAAAAAGATTTTACATGAATAAAATTACCATAATTATATATTTTTAGTGAGGATATGAGTGGAATAATAAAACCCTCAAAATCCACTTGTTTGGGGTGTTTATTAAGTCACTCAAAATTATATTAAACCGGTTTAAGTAGTGACAAACAAGGGTTCATTTAAGTAGCGACAAACAAGGGTTCTCATAAACGATCGGTTCAAAAATACCAAAAACCGATGTAAACACTGTTACCAAGCAGACCTTTAATAGTAGCCAATTTAGTTATTGGTTCGACAGCATTAGTATAACTTGTTCTTGGACTTTCCACACATTTCATAGAAAATACTGATACCAGAAAATTATCATTCAGATAAATAAATTCTTAAGATAGTTCAATCCAGTGAATGATAATTTTCAAATGGAGCTACAATTTTTTTTTTAAATTGTTATTTGAACAGACAAAGAATAACTACTCCGATAATATTGTGACAGTCGTTGTTTCGGCATAATTGAACCTCTCAATGCTACAAAAAGAGTAACTAGTCTGAGAAAACAAGAGCTCCTCCTCCTCCTCTTTAGGCTGGCTTGTAAAGCTTCTCAACCATCCTCCTGAACTCTGCAGAAAAATCAAAGCACTCTCACTATATGTTGAAGAAATCTTACAAATCATATGTTGTTTAAGCAATTCCGAAGCAAACCTTCTTGATTGCTCCAGAGTGCAGCTGCTTGAGTATTCAGAGGAGAGTCATTGTTTGGTTCTGAAATGAATGAATGAACAAACAACTTCATCATCATTATTTCCATACAACACATTCTTCAGGTTCACAAATTTACCTCCCAAAAGACTCTGGATCGACAGTAGAATGGTTCTTACATCGCACGCTGACGACCATTTATCCTGATACACCCAACCAAACAAAATATCAGTTAACATTTTGGTGTTTCATAGCGTACTTCAAAGTGTTTTGTGTGTGTCCGACACTACGTGACACAGACATCTGTACAGAATTTTCAGAGTATCCGTGCTTCCAGAAACATGCATGTACATAATTCAGATATCTTGTATGTATGCAGTACCTGAAGAATGTCGAGGCAGATGTTGTTACGCCCCGATTCGTAGAGTCATTTCTTCATATATTTTATCTCTTGGAATCGATCGTCCTCGCTTGGGCGTGATGCCGTACAAGTCTGGTATTACACTTGTACAAGGCAAAGATGGTACATAATTGATAATCATCAAATAGAAACACATCGCAGCGGCAGAAACAGACAAATTGAAGTTAATAAGGACAATCTTTCTTATTGAATAGAAGTACATCACTTCTTTATAGCAACGGAGATAAAAGGATAACTTGAAGTCACACCGAGATATATAGAACTTTATTCTCTTTATTGATAATTGAAGAAGAGTACAAGACTTGTATTGAAGTACAATGCTTACAACACATCTCACTTTACATTGAAAGCCAACTGAACAATGCTATACAGCTAACATTTGAAACTTGGATACATTGGATTACAACTCGATATACCGACTTGGCTTACAATCTCACTGGTACAACTGATTACAATGTTCCATACATTATGCCCTTTATAAACAGAAGATATCATCTTGTGCAAGGGGAGCTTCTATATGCCCAACAAATCTTCGATACCGCGGGACCAATCAAGCCAATCTTCGTGTGTAGAACATTCCAAGCACGAGCACCTGCCCACAAAACGTGGGTCAACACATCATCTATGTACTGGCGAGCAGAATCCAACCCACTCGCCTAAACCAACACTAACTGGTCAATTTTTAGCAAGCATTTAATAGAATGATCTTTCTATTTGGGGCCTAGCATACTGAATAGAACATGTTAAGCAGGCAAGTTAAACCAACTTATACAATATCACAATTATGTGATTTCTTACCGATAGCCGACTTCTCGTACCTGCATCAAATACATTTATCCGATATACTTACTCTGTCTGCACAAAACATTCATTAGCATGCATCCCGACTACATGGTCACTGGTGTTGTTAAACCATATGGACTCTTTTCATTTCATTTCATTTTAAGATAATACGGTCAGCATAGTAGGTGGCGAGCCTCTATGCCACCCTGTCTTATCCGTGCTCCCATAGCACTCATCATTATTTCCTCCTAGGCCGAATCGGTCCCCAGGGCCCTAGCAACCTTTCGAAGAAATTATTACTCAAACCTTGTATACAAGTTGTCCATGACCATACGAATGCGTGTCCGACTCGATTGTAAACATAATCGCATGGTAAAATATATTAAGGAAAGTAAAGGCAACAGTGCATCATTAGTCATATTCAATGACTTATTCATTTTATTATTACCATCATTTCATTTGGTGAACTCAACGATCCCAGCTTTATCATTTCTCATTCATTGCTTCATTGCAACGTATCTCATATCATTCCTTTCTTAAGAGGGAGGAACGTAACATTCATTCATTTCATAGGGACATTTATTTATTTATTCATTTCTTATAAAGAACATGCAGCATTTCATATTCTTGCAACAGATATACAGAGAGTACATGATTCTAGTGTTTTATTCAGTTCATTGGTTCGATAGCATAGCCAGTTCATTTCTTATTCTATAATTCATAAGGCATCTCATTATTCAAGAGTCTACTTGTTCCAGCAGCGTTAAGCAAAAGGTGCAATGTTATCATGAATTCATTCTCAGGTCTCAAATCACATTAGCAGTTCAATGTGTTGTATATTTCGATAATTCTCAACATAGGCATCTCTTTTATCCAGCAACTAAAACATGGGACATATAGGGATAATTAATAGCAGTTCAATACTTCATTTATTAAGCATGAAGGAGTAAGGAGGTGGAAGGACAGTTCCACTCACTTGCAATAAAGGATCTTCCTGTTCCGATCACACACAATTCCACTATACGTAGCTCTACCAGCGAGCCACGTTCCAATACCTATTCCGTCTAGCCAGCTAAGAGAGACTGCATCAGTCTCAATTCTCCTGATTTCCAACATAAGTCTCGGTCTAACATTTTGCTAGCATCAAACAAGCCAACCAAATGCCTCGTGAGGAGCGGAACATTACATAATATACCGCTCAGAAAAAGTTTCATCCTCGAAACTTAAGGAAACAACTCTTTCTACTAGATTAACTCAGTCACAACAAGTTACTCATTCGGCTTCAACTCACTATTAATTTCAGCACACTCGATCATCTCAAAATAGCTATCCAACTGTACCATTTAAATCCATCAACGATTCGATCTGTCTATCTCTTTTTCAATTACTTGTAACTTTTCTTTGATTCGCCATCATTTTCCTTGCATTCTATCTTGGTCGCAACACATCACTTTATTTGGATCTATACACATATTTTAGGCGTCCCTAAAATATATGCATTTCAGCCAAAGTCCGCGCTAGTGCGATAAATTCTTCCCATAATGTTATCTCAGTCGCAACCTATCACTTCGGCTGGATCCATACACATATTTTAGGCGTCCCCAAAACATATGTACTTCAGCCAACTTCCATGTTAGTGCGATTCGATCAGCCACGATATAGCTCTCTCTTCCAAATTCGACTTAGCATCCTTTCAATTGACTTATTACTTTATTCACTTGCCACAATCACTATCTTCCAGGCCAGAAAAATTAATATCAGGGACAACTTGGTTAAGCTCTATACCCAAGCATAACATTTATAACATTCGATCAAGGGTCTAACTTAGAGCCAATTATATCAAGAGTTCATATCATGAAATCATATTCATTCCCAATTCCAACAATATTTCTCACCGAGGAAATTCATCTTTTCTATAAGACACAATCCGACGTCACCCACTATCGATTACCCAAGCCAAGGGTACAATTTTATACAACAGTCAGGGTTAACCCAGCTACCCGACCATAGGTACACTCAAGTCTTACCTTACGATTGCAATTCCCACTTATGGCCGACATATAATCCTCAAGGGTCAAACATCTCTTAAGGCACAAGTTGAAGCATACATTCCCTTAGGTCAACACTCATTATTACCGTCTCTCATTCAATGCCACAAGGTCATCCTATGGGTCTCCAATGGTCACCTATTATTCAGTCAAGTCTCTATGGTTAGCTATACCAACAGCTAAACCTAATCATTCAGGCGACTCTCCTAGAGTGGACGGCTACTAGGGATCATACAAATTGCTTATTCTCAAGCCAATAGACAACCGACAGTTCTAAGAAACTCTACCCAAACCTATGGGTATCAACTTAGTCTGAGTAACTAATCGCCATTGTTGGCTATGCCAACAATTGGTTATGCAGTCCACGGTCGCTAGGGTCAAGTCTATCTATCCAGGGTCTTCTTCAAGGAAATAATTTCCACAGAGGCTCATTCTAGACTTACCCAACGATCGACTAAGATCGATCTATCAACATTATGGTCAATTTTCAACCCGACATATGATTCACATCATTCTAAAAATCCATCAAGTAAATTCCCAATGATCCAATTTCTATTCCAATTCCTTTGTACCCACATGAACCCATAAGCCAAGTCTAACTATTCAAGAGTCATCGATTCCGTTAGTCTCAACAGGACTATGGAACCATACTATTCGGTCCATATGACAGAGTCATACCACGAAGTTATAAGCCAACAATCTATATTCCAACCAACAATCACCTATACCGACATTATCCAACACATTTGTAATTTCTCGTTCCCATTCGTTTCTCAATCATCAAACTATCTTATGGGCATTCTTAATTCTTATGCAGCAAGGGTCGAGTAGTTCATTTCTTTCAATCCGACAATTTATGTATCACTTAACCATCCTTTAGGCAACACAAATAGTCAAGATAGCTACTTGTTACCTTTCAAATCTTATTAAATTCCTCAGCATACATGCACATAGGCAATGACTATCCTTTGGTGATCAAGATGGATTAACATCTATTACACCTTAGGGTCAAAGCACAGATCTTTAATATTCCTTTGATTTACTGACGATATTCCCAAAACTTTTAGCTACGCAACAAACTTTGTATTAGCCACATTTGATTTACATCCAACCAATCGAAGTCAGCATTCATATGTTCTAAGCCACAATATTCTCTAGCCAAATCCATTTACCCATAGCATACTAACTGTCTTACTAGTCTGAGTCATCACTCGACTAACAATTTCTAACCAAGCCAACCGTTACCATTTCTAGAATCTCGCTACGCAACATAGCATCACCGTTAGGGGACACTCGAGTCATCTAGCAACAATACATGACTTCCAGCTAAGTTTCGGCACTACCCAGTACCCACAGATAGTCTCCTTACTATCCTATAGAAAGGGTTAACATACATCTCATTCTGAGGTGGTAGAGGCAATATACCACTCAGAAACGAAGCCATCCTTAAACAATACCAACTCAATCTATTTCGGACATTTGTGATCTATAATAATCACAACACTTAGCCAACATCTCGAGGTCTCAATATTACAAGCCAACATTCTTAGGGTCTCAAAAGCACTTAGCCGACACACATGAGTCAATTCACCAGTTATGTCAAACTCATCCATCAATTATTTCATTCCCAATTCTTTTCCAACATCACATACAATTCTCAACTTGTTGTAGCATACATAGCCACTTTTCTTTATTTTTACATTCCAAACAGCATTCACAATATAGCATACTATGGCATCGAGTCATTGTTGGGTTATTTGTGTCCAAACCAACAACAATCATTCATTCAGGGGCATCACAATGTATATAGACTTATTGTATGGAACATCCAGTGAGCAGCCAAGAGGGTCAACGAACTTTCAAATACGAACCACATAAGGAGGATTACAGAACAACAACAACATAATCGCGGAAGCAATCTTTGATTTAATCGCGGAAGCAACGTTGAGTGATCGTAGAAGCAACTTTGGTTAATCGTCGATGCAACTTTGATTTAAAACGAATCAAAGAAGAGACCAAGGATGTAAAACATGGCTGTGATACCAATTTGTCACGTCCTGATTCGTAGAGTCATTTCTTCATATATTTTATCTCTTAGAATCGATCGTCCTCGCTTGGGCGTGATGCCGTACAAGTCTGGTATTGCACTTGTACAAGGCAAAAATGGTACATAATTGATAATCTTCAAATAGAAACACATCGCAACGGCAAAAATAGACAAATTAAAGTTAATAAGGATAATCTTTCTTATTGAATTGAAGTACATCACTTCTTTATAGCAGTGGAGATAAAAGGATAACTTGAAGTCACACAGAGATATATAGAACTTTATTCTCTTTATTGATAATTGAAGAAGAGTACAAGACTTGTATTGAAGTACAATGTTTACAACACATCTAACTTTACATTGAAAGCCAACTAAACAATGCTATACAGCTTACATTTGAAACTTGGATACATTGGATTACAACTCGATATACCGACTTGGCTTACAATCTCACTGGTACAACTGATTACAATATTCCATACATTATGCCCTTTATATATAAACAGAAGACATCATCTTGTGCAAGGGGAGCTTCTGTATGCCCAACAAATCTTCGATGTCGCGGGACCAATCAAGCCAACCTTCGTGTGTAGAACATTCCAAGCACGAGCACCTGCCCACAAAACGTGGGTTAGCAAATCATCTATGTACTGGCGAGCAGAATCCAACCCACTCGCCTAAACCAAGACTAACTGGTCAATTTTTGGCAAGCATTTAATAGAATTATCTTTCTATTTGGGGTCTAGCATACTGAATGGAACATGTTAAGCATGCAAGTTAAACCAACTTATACAATATCACAATTATGTGATTTCTTACCGATAGTCAACTTCTCGTACTTGCATCAAAAACAGGTTATCCGATATACTTACTCTGTCTGCACAAAATATTCATTAGCATGCATCCTGACTACATGGTCACTGGTGTTGTTAAACCATATGGACTCTTTTCATTTTATTTCATTTCAAGATAATGCGGTCAGCATAGTAGGTGGCGAGCCTCTATGCCACTCCGCCTTATCCGTGCTCCTATAGCACTCATCATTATTTCCTCCTAGGCCGAATCGGTCCCCAGGGATCTAGGAACCGTTCGAGGAAATTATTACTCAAACCTTGTATACAAGTTGTCCATGACCATGCGAATGCATGTCCGACTCGATTGTGAACATAATCGCATGGTAAAATATATTAAGGAAAGTAAAGGCAACAGTGCATCATTAGTCATATTCAATGACTTATTCATTTCATCATTACCATCATTTTATTTGGTGATCTCAACGATCCCAGCTTTATCATTTCTCATTCATTGCTTTATTGCAACGTATCTCATATCATTCCTTTCTTAAGAGGGAGGAACGTAACATTCATTCATTTTATATGGACATTTATTCATTCATTTATTTCTTATAAGGGACATGCAGCATTTCATATTCTTGTAACAAATATACAGAGAGTACATGATTCTAGTGTTTCATTCAGTTCATTGGTTCGATAGCATAGCCAGTTCATGTCACGCCCCGATCCCGGAGGATCGAAAACTAGCCACTGGGCGTGATGCCGTACAAGTCTAGATTGCACTTGTACAAGGCAAAACCATTACAGTTCCTGGTAATTCTCAGAAAACATCGACAATGCAGCGGAACTAAGCAGATAACTTGAAGTCACACAATTTATATAGAAATGTATCTCTTTATTGAAAATCAAAATGGATTACAAGACTTGCAGCGGAATACAGAGTTTACAACTGTTTACAAGACTTTTGAATAGCCAACTGAATGTATACACTTGCCCTCTAGGCTACAAATGAATATACCGACTTCTTTACAATGAACTTGCCAATATGGCTACAATCTCACTGGTATGACTGAGTTCCATACATTATGTCCCGTATAGCAGAAGACATCGTCTTGCAAGAGGAGCTTCTGCACACCCATCCGATTCATCGATGCCAAGCACTGATTCACAGGATTTCCCCCAAGCAAACACCTGTAATATTGCCCACAACGTGGGTCAGTACATCATCAATGTACTGGCGAGCGGTGCTGGCCCAACTCACCTAAGAAGACAGCACTAAGTAATCATGTTATAGAACATTATTAACAGTGATCTTTCTTGTTGCCTTAGGGTCAATTTTATGTTATAGCCGACAAGAAGTAAAGCATGCAAATCTCATAGCCAACATAATTTAAAGCATACTGTTATCACCCTTTGGTGATTCTTACCCACGGTCGTGTAGCCATCCCTGTACATTTATAATACTTACTCTGCCTGCATAAGACATTGTTAGAAACAATATCATGATTCAATAGGAATATCACCGTTCAGGTGATTCTTACCAACAACCGACATCCTTCCCTGTATTTGAGTAATAACTTACTCTGCCTGCATAAGACATCATTAGCACCTGACCTATCTATATGAAGGTCACTGGCGATACGCCATCCTGGACCGTCTTACAGGTATACAGCGCCCTTGCCAGTGCAGGTAGCTAGCCCCACTGCAAGTCCTGTATACCGTGCTACTACTTCAGCACTGCCACTACTTCGGCATTGGTTTCCCCTAGGACGAACCGGGTTCCATGGCCCAGGAATACCGTTCGAGAAACCACCTTGTCGACAAGTTGTCCATGACCATGCAACCATATGCAACTTATCTAAGAAGAAAACATATAATGCATGATAAGGAAAACTAAGCAAAACCATCATTCTCATTCGTATTGCCATCTTGCCATCTAGCCATCTAGCCATTTTGCCTTGAGCCAATGCTCACATTATCATCTGCCCAATCCAGGGTCTTGGCGTAATCAACATTCTACATCGGTGACAGGATAATAGAATGTTGTTACCCAATGCCTTGCCACATCTTTGATACCAAACATCTTTCCAACCAAACTCAATGTACTCACCGCCCAATTCCTGGGGCTTAGCATCTGTTTAGCATTCATTCATTTGAATGCAATTCAAGCATACTCACTGCCCAGTACTTGGGTCTTAACATCTGTATTGCCATCTATTCATTGAGCCAAAGCTCGATATACTCACCTGCCCAAGTATTTGGGACTTTGCCTTCACCTGTCATGCAATTCATCGCAACAGCATACAAGCATACAATTCACTTAGCCACAACAGTTTACGTTCATGTGATTATTATCTTTTATTATCTTTCCAAATTCCATGCAAGGTGTTATTGAACAAACTCAACTAGAAACATAGCATACTCATCCTTATTTTAAGCGTGAAGCTAAAGGATCTTTGAAGGGTTCAACACTACTCACATTCATAGGACGATTCCCGCCACGATCGCATAGACTTCCAAGCGATCCTTCACATATTCCCAAGTCCAACAAGGCTTCATCGAACCAACCATCCATCATAAGGCATCTTGCGGGTCGGGGCACTACAATATATACCACCCAGAAAAAGTTTCGTCCTCGAAACTTAAAACAGAACTCATCCCCAAACTTCAACCAACTTTTCATGAAAATTCTCAACGATCAACTTGCACCATTTAAATATTTCTCCGCAATCTCTCGATTGATTTCCAATAATGTTCCGTCTCGTTACAGCATCCCAATTAATTTAGCATAGTTTACCATCTTTGATCTTTCCTCCAACACTCGTGCAAATCCTTAGCACATAATAATCCTTCCCGTGGCTTCGTTTGAATTCAGCATATCACTTAGTTGGAATCATACACATATTTTAGGCGTCCCCGAAATACATGCACTTCAGCCAAGTTCAGTGATAGAGAAAACGAACGAGCTACGGTATACTTTCCTTTTCGAACATCAGTAATTCTTTTCAAGCATCTCTTATAATCCCACTTGTTTATTCAATATCCCGACCAACCAATAACGCAACAGATGTTGCCAATTCCAACTCGAGAAATTTTCCTCAACCGATCTAAAATTTCCAAAATATTCCGACTTAGATGTATCAAGTATTCCTTTCAAGTTCATTGTCATCCATGCCACCAAAATTGATAAATTCTATTGTCATATTTTATTTCGATACCCCGATTCTCGTTGATCAAATCTTGTATTCATCATCGTTCGCATCCATACACTTTGTTTGCAACTTGTAAATTTCTCGATCATGATTCATCCATCAAATTATACCATCATCCCACTCTAGTAACATTTCTCATTGTACTCAAATATTTCTTCGTATTGATCAAGCCAACATATTATCCTCTCGTATAGGCAACTATCATATTCCAGCAACATTAATTCTGAGGGTCATTCATATTCACATTCGCCGATCTCGGTTACATGCACTATCCAATTCTGTCATTACACTTATCCTCAATCTTGATCCGGTCAATGAAATTATTCCAACTATCTCAAAGCACTACCAACAATTTTTTTTTTTTTGCAGCTCAATATCAATCAACCAATCCAACCAGCTCTAACAATTCCCAATATTTCAACCAAAGCAACTCAATTTCCAAAACCAACATGATCCGTCATCCCATCCAACATTATAACATCAAAATTTCTCAAATATCTATTCAATTCCAAAGCCTACCTTCCAACATATCTTATTCATTCCAACTATACTCACGCAACACCAATAGGGATATCCTACGGTTTTCCAATAGTCAACTTAGCATACAATCAAGTCTCTACGGTCAGCTAATCTAAGCTAAACCAGACATTCAGCTAACCCATATGAGATGAGTAGCTATCAGGGACATACTTATCTTAGAGGCAACCAATTCTCAATATAGGGCAACTCTATGGTCTGACCAACTTAGGGACATGGGACGCCACCCCAATCTTATGAACTTATACCCAACACGGACAACTGAAGAACATAGCCAACCAATCTGAGACTTAAGCAAGCAACCAACAATCTAGGCAACAAACTGACACTCTAGGCAACCAGCCAACAATCTAGGCAACTAGCCAACAGTCTAGGGTCAAGTCTTTCTACCCGTACTCATACTCGAGTCATACCCAACGAAGTCTCATTCTAGACTTACCCGCAACCGACAAAATCTATCTGACAATTCTATCCAACAATTCTAACCCACAACTCTATGGGTCAATCTCGAAGCTATCATATAAAACTCATCAATCGAATATCCAACTTTCAATTTCCACTTGCATAGACATAGCATCACTTGTTCAATCCGACTTGCATCCTTATATCGTACTCAAATTGTCTATTCAATCGGGTCAACTATTCTGAGTCATCATCCGACATTGCTATCTCAATAGTTTATCACTTACGATCTCCTCCTACGATCTCTTCGCGACATATTCGTTTTCCACATTCTTACATCATCGATACGGTCTGTACTCCTTAACCAACAATATAGGCAAATATAAAAATTCACATTTCTTTCGAGGCATCCTTTATAAATTTTTCTAGCACCAACGCGGTCATCTCTTAGCAACTCACGTTAACCATCAATATTCGTTTTACATCATCTCATTATGATTCCATAAGAAAATTTACTATTCAAGTACCGATCCAATCTTTATGTCACCAATCATCTAGCATTCTTACTTCAATCATCCAATTGCATATGACATAACTTAATTAGCTAAGTCATAATCTCACAATTCTATATCCCACCAAACTTGCTATCCATGCGACAACATCATCTATTGACAGGGTTTATTACATATCGCTGCACCTCGATACTTATTTGTATTCCAGCCATTAGTCAAGGGTCATAACTTGTTAATTCGGGACGTCAATTTCCTTCAAGCATACTGCACCACGTGCTAAGATCATCCATTCCACAAGCCCATTCTCTAACTTTTCGGTCGTTGATGCAACTCTCGGCATCTTCTAAATCATTCGCAACATCCCGATAAGCGTCTAACATTACCATCAGTTCTATCGATATCCAACATGCAATTTCTTATACTCAATTCCAACATCGTTCAATATTCGGTCCATAGTTATTCCCGCAAAATCATTCGATAGCAACACCACACTATCGTTACCAAGCCTACAATCCTTCTACCCAACTGATTCAAGTACTCGCCTGAATCAGAAATTCTTTTCTTTCCCAATCAAGGCATCATTTCATATTCTTAATTCTCTTATTACCCAACTTAATGCTAACCGACAAGGTCTAGCGATGGTTCATCTGAACACATCAAAATCTCACAATGGTCATCCAACTTAACAATCAAGGAATACGCCTAGCCAACATGTATCAATCGTAAGCTCAGCTACGATTCGATACCACCCACTACCTTATAGGTAAGGCAATCACAAAATCATAGACACATCAAGGGTCAAGGGACATCTTATCACGACAAGGGTATATGTAATATACCACCCAGAACTCAAGCCATTCCAACACAATATTCCTTCGCATCAAACCAACGTCCAACATGGACAATCCATCCCGTAGTGGTTATGCTGACCACAAATACCGACTCAAAATTCTGTCGATTCCCATTCACTGAAATCCATGCACATTCTGTTCCAACATACCAAGCCATCACCCACGGTCGATTGCTGCATAACAATCGACTCAAAGAATCCCACACATAAGACATCCAGCATACATCACAAACTTTTTATCGCATCGCATCATTGTTATTCTTTTTTGGTAACTTTTAGAAATTCAACAAAACACACATATCACAGTCCACATATTTAGACTTATTGTATGGAACACCCAGTGAGAGGTTAGAATGATCAACGGACTTTCAGTCAAGGGAACAACATAGAATAGTTTGGAAGCAACACAGAACAATCGCAGAAGCACTATGAGTCATCATAGAGGCAACTTTGATTTCATCGCGGAAGCAACTTTGAGTATTCGTAGAAGCAACTTTGATTCACCGCAGAAGCAACTTTTGAATAATCGCGAAAGAAATCTTTGAATCATCGCGGAAGCAGCTTAGAATCATCTTAGTAGCAACATTGATTCAAAACAAATCGAATAGGAATCCAAGGACGTAAAGCCGTGCTCTGATACCATTATGTCACGCCCCGATCCCGGAGGATCGAAAACTAGCCACTGGGCGTGATGCCGTACAAGTCTAGATTGCACTTGTACAAGGCAAAACCATTACAGTTCCTGGTAATTCTCAGAAAACATCGACAATGCAGCGGAACTAAGCAGATAACTTGAAGTCACACAATTTATATAGAAATGTATCTCTTTATTGAAAATCAAAATGGATTACAAGACTTGCAGCGGAATACAGAGTTTACAACTGTTTACAAAACTTTTGAATAGCCAACTGAATGTATACACTTGCCCTCTAGGCTACAAATGAATATACCGACTTCTTTACAATGAACTTGCCAATATGGCTACAATCTCACTGGTATGACTGAGTTCCATACATTATGTCCCGTATAGCAGAAGACATCGTCTTGCAAGAGGAGCTTCTGCACACCCATCCGATTCATCGATGCCAAGCACTGATTCACAAGATTTCCCCCAAGCAAACACCTGTAATATTGCCCACAACGTGGGTCAGTACATCATCAATGTACTGGCGAGCGGTGCTGGCCCAACTCACCTAAGAAGACAGCACTAAGTAATCATGTTATAGAACATTATTAACAGTGATCTTTCTTGTTGCCTTAGGGTCAATTTTATGTTATAGCCGACAAGAAGTAAAGCATGCAAATCTCATAGCCAACATAATTTAAAGCATACTGTTATCACCCTTTGGTGATTCTTACCCACGGTCGTGTAGCCATCCCTGTACATTTATAATACTTACTCTGCCTGCATAAGACATTGTTAGAAACAATATCATGATTCAATAGGAATATCACCGTTCAGGTGATTCTTACCAACAACCGACATCCTTCCCTGTATTTGAGTAATAACTTACTCTGCCTGCATAAGACATCATTAGCACCTGACCTATCTATATGAAGGTCACTGGCGATACGCCATCCTGGACCGTCTTACAGGTATACAGCGCCCTTGCCAGTGCAGGTAGCTAGCCCCACTGCAAGTCCTGTATACCGTGCTACTACTTCAGCACTGCCACTACTTCGGCATTGGTTTCCCCTAGGACGAACCGGGTTCCATGGCCCAGGAATACCGTTCGAGAAACCACCTTGTCGACAAGTTGTCCATGACCATGCAACTATATGCAACTTATCTAAGAAGAAAACATATAATGCATGATAAGGAAAACTAAGCAAAACCATCATTCTCATTCGTATTGCCATCTTGCCATCTAGCCATCTAGCCATTTTGCCTTGAGCCAATGCTCACATTATCATCTGCCCAATCCAGGGTCTTGGCGTAATCAACATTCTACATCGGTGACAGGATAATAGAATATTGTTACCCAATGCCTTGCCACATCTTTGATACCAAACATCTTTCCAACCAAACTCAATGTACTCACCGCCCAATTCCTGGGGCTTAGCATCTGTTTAGCATTCATTCATTTGAATGCAATTCAAGCATACTCACTGCCCAGTACTTGGGTCTTAACATCTGTATTGCCATCTATTCATTGAGCCAAAGCTCGATATACTCACCTGCCCAAGTATTTGGGACTTTGCCTTCACCTGTCATGCAATTCATCGCAACAGCATACAAGCATACAATTTACTTAGCCACAACAGTTTACGTTCATGTGATTATTATCTTTTATTATCTTTCCAAATTCCATGTAAGGTGTTATTGAACAAACTCAACTAGAAACATAGCATACTCATCCTTATTTTAAGCGTGAAGCTAAAGGATCTTTGAAGGGTTCAACACTACTCACATTCATAGGACGATTCCCGCCACGATCGCATAGACTTCCAAGCGATCCTTCACATATTCCCAAGTCCAACAAGGCTTCATCGAACCAACCATCCATCATAAGGCATCTTGCGGGTCGGGGCACTACAGTTCATTTCTTATTCTATCATTCATAAGGCATCTCATTATTCAAGTGTCTACTTGTTCCAGCAGCGTTAAACAAAAGGGGCAATGTTATCAATTCATTCTCAGGTCTCAAATCACATTAGCAGTTCAATGTATTGTACATTTCGATAATTCTCAACATAGGCATCTCTTTTATCCAGCAACTAAAACATGGGACATATAGGGACAATTAATAGAAGTTCAATACTTCATTTATTAAGCATGAAGGAGTAAGGAGGAGGAAGGATAGTTCCACTCACTTACAATAAAGGGTCTTCCTGTTTCGATCACATACAATTCCACTATACGTAGCTCCACCAGTGAGCCACGTTCCAATACCCATTCCGTCTAGCCAGCTAAGAGAGACTGCATCAGTCTCAATTCTCCTGATTCCCAACATAAGTCTCGGTCTAATATTCTGCTAGCATCAAACAAGCCAACCAAATGCCTCGTGCGGAGCGAGGCATTACAGATATTGTCGAAGGTGTCGACATTGGGGTGGAAGCAGGTGGTGTAGAACCTGACCTTGGGGGGCTTGAAGGGGTAGTCCGTCGGGAAGGAGAGGGAGAGCCTGTAGACCGTCCCCTCATAGACCGTGTCCTTGCTGCCGATTATGGTCCCTTTCCACACGAAGATGTTATCTCCCTCCGGGAAAGCCAACACCCCGGGATCCCCACACATCTGAACGAACATCAACGATCCATCCATCATCACCATATGAATAACTCATGTGTTAATTTGCAAGAATTTTTAAGAAGAGATTGTTGTGGTGGTCTGTACTCACCATTAAGGACATCAGTTCTGACTGCAGCCTGCTCTCAATTGAAAAGATCAAAAGAAGCCATATTAGGAACATCAACTCTCTCAAGAAACCATACCAAGGTAATGCTTAATCCGTGCCGAATTTTAGATTTTGAGACCCGCGACGAACTCTAAAAGTTGTGCCCGATCTTTAGATGAATGTTCATATATATATTTTTTCCCATCGAAAATGATACAATAAAATTATCCACACAAAATTCAAGAACTAAAATAATAAATAGTATAAAAAAAAATTAAGCATACTTAGCCTGATGGACTTTCGTTCAGAATTGGACTTACATACATTAAATTAGTATATAAAAGAATTGTGCCCTCTATAATTTTAGGACTGAGGCAGCCGCCTCATGGGCCTCATCTCAATTTCGGTAGTACAATGAACTACATTTACAAACGATGAGTACCCAAAAAGAAAGAATCCAGAAAAGAAAAAAAATAGATGAACTAAATTTTGCTTCAAATAATTTCAAATTTTGTAGTGTCCTTTAAGTATTTTGGAGTGTCTTTGTCTTGTCAGATAATTGTCTATGACAAAACAAGAAATGTAGAAGCCCCATAGTCAAGAAAGGAAAACATCCACCATCTATGTATCCCTCTAAACCAATCTAGAAAAAAGGAACAAAAAAAAATCAAGATTCGCTCCAAATATCGAAGCCTTGTCATGCTGTATCTGTATCCGTATCGTATCGGTACCGTATTCGTGTCCATCCAACATGAGGATGGTAGAAAAGAGGAGTTTGAGTTTACCTCTTCAAGACAGACTGGCAATCGGAGGCCTTGGCGGAGGGGAGAGACTGCTTGCCAGATGCCGCCGCACCGGCAGGAGGAGGAGGAGCAGCAACAACTGTTAGAAATTTTCTTCAAAATTTTGGATTAAAATTTGCAAGAAAATAAATTAAATTAAAGTTACCGGCCTCCGGGGAAGTCGCGCACGAAGCACTGCCCTAAGAGTTAGTTCGGGTCTATGTGCAGACAGAATCCGAACGCCCCTAGTGGTAAAATCTCCGCTCCACCGGAATCTCGTTGCCGCACACGACGTCGAGAGAATGACCCCAACTTAGCTCCGCCCAGAGCAACAAATGAAGAACAGTATTTCAAGAGGGAAGAGAATTTGAGAGAGAGAGAGAGCTTTCACAATAATCTTTTTTTTTCATGTCAAAGAGAGGAGGAGGAAACCTCATTATATAGGCTATTGCCAAAGGATGGAATAATGAGGATAATAAAATAGCCTATTAAATTTTAACGTTGCAAAAATTCAAATGAAAAATCATGTGGTACATTGTACCTAGACATGAGTTGATGTTACAAGTTTAATGGGTTCATAACGGTCAAAATTATTGTAAGGGAGTTGAGCTTTTGCTAGCTCATGTGTGTGAACACAGCACACATACAACTAAAAATCTCCCCCCAAAAGGTCAATTTCCAAAGTAATAGAGGAAAGAAAGTAAGACAAGAATAAGAGAATGCCTGGGCAGTTGTATACTATACATAAATGAGATAGACTACAGCCTTGAATCTCATGTAGTGACTATTGTCTTTGTCTGAAGAAGAGCTTGATGGACTACGCCTTGAATCAGTCTTCTTGAACCAAACACGAAAATAGTATACATAGTACGCTAGAGGTACTTGGGTCTATCGGGTGGCACGTTTGGTTGGCCATGCACACTTTTACACATTCATGAGAGTTGTCTAGGATCGCCCTGTCCTATAGTCGCGGCCCTCACGACCTCTCATATAGGTAAGTCCTTAAGGGTTGGTGATAGGAATCAACCCTGCATATCATGCTTGGACTTATTAAGAGTTTAAAACTCAACCTATCCATATCACAAAAGGAACACTGTCACCATAGGGATAGGGTATGAATGTACACATGTATAGCCTCCTGGGCTTTTATTTTAAAGAGAATTTAATCTCAGGTCAGTGTTGTCACGACCCGCACCCATTTTTTTTAAACGGATACGAGACGTGTCCAAGCCAGCCTACGCCGCAGTGTCGGCGGTAGAACGCTGTCACGGCCATGAAGATCAAAATCACAAATAATGCGCATTCACAAAAAATAGTTTAACTTACAATGATCACAAGTTTTACATTTGCAGAAAATATTAACTTGTACAAATATTGGAAGGACTACAACTCCGCTATCTAGCTAGTTTCTAGGCTTTTGTCTGCAAGTATTCCCGTATCTTTCATGCTAAGTAAATCCACGTCTAACCTGAAAATATTGGTTTCCAGTCAGGAATGGAACGAGCACAATTTACTGAATGCAATTTCAAATAAAGAAAATGACTATAAAACAAAGGTTAGACATCAATCATGAGTTTTGAAAATAAACAGAAAATATAGAAAACCAATACTAAATAAATAGACACAAAATATTTTCTCCAACTGTTAGAAGTACCTTTGATATATGATCGGTATCGGGACAATTATGCGACACTGTCTACACTATCTAAAGTTACACTGTCTATACTGTCTAAAGTTACACTGTGTATACTATCTAAAGTTACACTGTCTATACTGTCTAAAGTTACACGGTCTACAGTTAATATTGCAATAAAGAAACACTGTCTACAAAATAATAATCACGAACTACACAGTTTAAATGCAATAATAATCACGGTCTATACTGTCTACTTTGCAGTAAATAAATCACTGTCTACACTATCTACTTTGCAATAATAAATTACTGTCTACGCTGTCTACTTTGCAATAATAAATTACTGTCTACACTGTCTACATTGTCTAAGGTCAGATCACACATCCTTGGTACTTCTCATTTCCGACTCAACAATTTATAATAGAAAATAATCACATAACCAATGGCCAATCAATGAAATATAGTGAAAATCAATAATGAAAAGCAGACAATAAACTGTACTCGCCTGTGGTCCTCTGTTGGTGAAACCGACAATCTGAACCACTCAATGTGCCCCAATAGTCAAAACCCGTACAACAGTCCCCGAAAGCTGAAATAAACATTATCAATGTTCTCAGAATAGTCAAAATAGCTAGGATTGTCTGTCCTTAAGTCTAATTCTGGACACAGGGGTAAAACGGTAATTTTGGGCCAAAACGATGTCCGCCGTTGGATCCACTTTGCACCGAAAAGCGTGCCAGAGTCAACGGTCTCTAAAGTCGTCAAACTACATGTCTACGGATTCGATTTTTCAATACGAACCCAACCATATGTCCAAAGTTGGATTTCGGCGGGTCGTGCACAAAATCGCCCGTTGAGTGGGACCGTGGGGCCCGCAAAACGATGTACGATTCAATGTCTCAGAATTGGACCAAACTTGGCATACAGGACCAGAAAAACGATACGATTCTGTTGGCGTAAGTTTTGTCTCAATTCGATGAGCGTGCACAAAGTAACTGAGAAAATTGTAAAGTACACGATACGGTGAATTTCGACGGATACCCATCAAATTCGTCGCGCACACGCGACCAATTTGAATTCTGCCAAAGCCCACACGACCACGAAGCCGTTACGCAGCTTTCGATGCCTTCGGTTCGCGACCACGTCGCCCGGAATGGCGGAACGTACGTCGTATCGAGCGATTTTCCTATTTTCTATATTTTTGAAAACAGTTTTTTACCAAACTTTAGAATCGAATATCTTCTCATCTACTTACTGAAATCCGAATCTACGAGAAGGGTTATGATGCCCTACATGTTGTCCAAATAATTGTTCAAACATAATTCTAAGTTGGTCATTGGTTTGGCCAGAATCGGCCTTCAAATATGTGCGTTTGGACTGGGTGTTGTTCTGTTTGCAAGCAGGTTTTTCGTCGATTTTACTTCGATTTCTGGAATCGATGGATCGACAAACCAAAAACTAATTAGGAGGAACCTAGAGAGGGTCATATAGGCTTTCTTGCAGAATTTACGGGATCAAAATCGGTGAAGTGTACGCGAAGAAAAGAGGCAGAAAAAAGGGTACCTCGCTGAAACTCTAAACAGGGTGCTCCCATGTTCAGGCGCGGTTTGTGGCGCTATTGCCGCCTCGCCGGCGCGCCTGGCCGGCCGTTGGCCACCTGCGGCGGCGCGCGCACGCATGGGGTG
>JANAVB010010600.1:253193-319901 GCA_029216955.1 Iris pallida | reverse complement strand
AAAAAAATTAAAGTTTGTCACACGTTTGAGAAAAGTGCTCGAAATAGAACTTTAATTTATCGAGAAAACAGAAAATACAAACCACCAAAAGTTTTATGACTTAAATCAATTATAGAGAGATAATGGAGATTCATTCTTCCATTTCTGCTACAAAATTGGGGGTCTCAAGATTTAGATTTTCGCACTCGTTGACCAGATTTGCTTCGGCCCGGCGCCCCTTGTATAGTTATCAACTTCTTGGGGGTCGCCCTGCAAGTCCGTTGTATATGACCATAAGCACCAAATTTGTAGCAGAGAGTAGGCGTTTGGCCTTCCACTCTCGCTTTGGGACGACTGGCCCGTTGGTTCTTACCATGAGACTGCCTAGGAGTCAAAGGTCCTTGGTTCTTGTTAGAACCTCGCTTTGGGTGGCGAGACTTAAACTCGCCTCTGTTCCTTGGCTGGGACGACTGGCCCTTGTCTCGTTTTCACCATGGATTTGGGTCCACGGAGAGCGTTTGCATCAGGCATTGGAATTGCCTTTGTTCCATCAGGACGAGAATTGTTGTTTCTCATTAAAATGAGATTGTTCTCTCTAGTAAAAGCTGGGTGATGAGCTCGGAAACTTGGTGAACTTAGACTGACGGTATTGCTTTTGGAGCAAGTTGTCAGTGGAAGGAAATGTGGTGTATGTTTTCTCCAATAGATCACTGTCGGTTAATATCTCACCACAGTATTGGAGAAGTGATCGAATCCTGCAGACTTCATTGTTGTAATCAGTTACACTCTTGAAGTCTTGGAAGCGCAGGTTCAACCAGTCATGGCGTGCTTCAGGTAGCCATATGGTCTTCTGGTGGTCGAAGCGCTCTTTCAGAGAGTCCCATAGCATCTTCGGTGAGGAGATTTCAATGAACTCCGACTTCATGGCGTCAGATAAATGCCTGCGGAATAGAATCATCGCTTTGGCATTTATTGAGAGAGTGACTTCCACTTCACGCTCTTCCTCGTTATAGATGACGTCCAAGAGGCCCTGCGCATTAGATGGTTCTGGATGTCTTGCGTCCAGTCCAAATAGTTCTTGCCAGAGGCTTCAAGATGGGAAAATCAATCTTGATCGATATTTTTCTACAACAGGAGAAAAAATCTTGATCAGTCAACATATAAAACGACAGGTTTATATAGATTTGGTTTGTATAAGCAACAACAAATAACCGTAAATAAAAACAACGGTTTTGAAAAAACGATTTTTGTTTAAAAATTATCTTATATCGATCGACGGGCCGATATAGAGAGGTCAATAAGTTTTGCAAAAATGCATAATTATAAATACAATTTGAGCAAAAAATAATATTCGGTCAACCCCTTTCAGTAGCTCTACGTGAATATGACCAGGCGGAAAAATGAGGGAGGAGGGTCACTAGGGACCTCTTAAGAACCAAGCCCCAAGTTCTTTCTGACATCATACCCAAATAGGTGAGCCTATTCGGAGAGACTTCGTAATTTTTTTTTTCAAATGTAAGAATAAATAAGATTTTTCAAGAAATTCACACTATTTGCGAACAGTGCAAAATAGGTGACAATTTAGTGCGTGCTCAAAATAAGCGTTGCTTTTGAAAAAAATTAGCCAAAAATTTTATTTTGGAAGGCCCAAATTTGACGGTGCCAGAATTTGTATGTAGCCAAAACCATTTTTCAATTTTTTCAAGTTTGTTTTTCTCCGTAATTACGCAAAAAAAAAACGTACAACATAAGCAAACAACAGCACACAAAAGAATTGGTGCCTAAGCAAGCGGCACCAAAAAAAATGTCAACTATTTTTCCGACGTCTAATGAAGCGACGCCAAAAAAATAGCGAGAAAAAAATACAATTTTTACTACCCATCTTTTACAATAATTTACTGAGTAACATAAAGAAAACAAATGCTACTGAGGTGCTCGGCAGGGCGCAGATGGCACTGAGGTAGGGGCTCTCCAAATCCATCATTACCAAAAAAATTAGCATATAAATTGCACTATGACGATTATTGGAGGATTGTATATCTATATTATTCCAATACAAACAAACTGGCTAACAATAGTTCTGTTGGAATATTTATTATCTACAATTGTTATTAATAATCTCATGTGAAGTGAGTATATGCAAACCAAAGAAGTTATCAGAAACCAGTCTACAATACAAAGTTAATTAAGAAAAAAATTGCATTCAAAGAATTCAACTCTCTATCTCTTCTGATAGTACTTACAAGTCAGAACTAAAAGAAGAATGTGATGATTAATAACAATGTTCTAATAAGGACATTGATTAATAACATAATCCAGAACATTGAATTTTAAAAAAAAAACTTATAGAACATAAGGATTGTTGGTCAGATTAATCCTTAGGTCGCTGGTTCCGATCCGGTAGGCCGGACCATTGAATTAAATAAACTAGGATTAAACCAGAGAAAAAAAATACATGCATGGTTTTCTTTAACAAGCAGACCAGAACAAAATTTATATAGAAGAATGATATTGCATGCTCTTCATATTACTCAAAAATATTTCTTAGAAAAATATTCTTGCTGAATCAGTTTACTAGCAAATATTTCTTAGAAAATATTCTTAAGAAGAAATTAAGGGTTACCGTCGTTGTACGGAAACCATGGATCGGACAGGACCCACGCGGATACGTGGGATCGGCGACGAGCAACGGGGTACGTGCGGGGCAACGGTCGGCGGACGGCAAGGCGAGCGGTACGTCGGGTCTCCGGCGTTGCAAGCAAAGTGCTGATAACGTGTTGTGAGGCAAATTAGCTCAACATCTCAAATGGTATATCAATATATCTCAATGTGTATCAATCTATCTACAAGCCATCCCAACCTCTCTTTATATAGTAAGAGAGAGGTTGGGAGTTACATAATGAAAAGTCACTTAGGAGTTACAAAGTGAAGAGTCATGAGTTACAAAATAAGAGTCACCATGATTCACCATGATGAGTTACAACAATTTTTTTCCCCTTTTCTGGAACCCCTCTCTCTCTCTCTCTCTATTTTGTCATCATGAATACATGTTCAATCAAATACAACAGGCAACACATGCTAGATAAAAACTGGGACCACAACGTCCCCTGCGAAATGATAGATAATTTGAAAGAAAGAAAGAATTCAAGTCATTAATTTGAAGCACATGTCACCCATGCGCGTGCACTCTGGACCAAATTTCTCTTTTGTTCACAACGAGACGATCTAGATGTGCTTTTCACACAACATTGACATTTGGAGGATTCAGAAGTCTGAATAAATTCTTTTTTTCTGTAACTTGTTGAAAAAACCTGAGATATTTGCTGCTTAACTGCTTGGTGTTAGGCCAAATATTTGTACTTCTTTCCATCAACAACATATCCTAATATTCCACTATAATATTGGTCTTGGCAATTGTAGGGATAGCCGCTATGAAGTGTTTTTAGAGTATCGATTATGAGCGGTTATGAAAGGTTCGATTTTGGGTGGTTTTAAGTAGCGACTTTTAAACCAGTCCAACCCAAGCTTGGTAATTTATTAACGAACCGTTCTAAAAAGATTTTACATGAATAAAATTACCATAATTATATATTTTTAGTGAGGATATGAGTGGAATAATAAAACCCTCAAAATCCACTTGTTTGGGGTGTTTATTAAGTCACTCAAAATTATATTAAACCGGTTTAAGTAGTGACAAACAAGGGTTCATTTAAGTAGCGACAAACAAGGGTTCTCATAAACGATCGGTTCAAAAATACCAAAAACCGATGTAAACACTGTTACCAAGCAGACCTTTAATAGTAGCCAATTTAGTTATTGGTTCGACAGCATTAGTATAACTTGTTCTTGGACTTTCCACACATTTCATAGAAAATACTGATACCAGAAAATTATCATTCAGATAAATAAATTCTTAAGATAGTTCAATCCAGTGAATGATAATTTTCAAATGGAGCTACAATTTTTTTTTTAAATTGTTATTTGAACAGACAAAGAATAACTACTCCGATAATATTGTGACAGTCGTTGTTTCGGCATAATTGAACCTCTCAATGCTACAAAAAGAGTAACTAGTCTGAGAAAACAAGAGCTCCTCCTCCTCCTCTTTAGGCTGGCTTGTAAAGCTTCTCAACCATCCTCCTGAACTCTGCAGAAAAATCAAAGCACTCTCACTATATGTTGAAGAAATCTTACAAATCATATGTTGTTTAAGCAATTCCGAAGCAAACCTTCTTGATTGCTCCAGAGTGCAGCTGCTTGAGTATTCAGAGGGAGTCATTGTTTGGTTCTAAAATGAATGAATGAACAAACAACTTCATCATCATTATTTCCATACAACACATTCTTCAGGTTCACAAATTTACCTCCCAAAAGACTCTGGATCGACAGTAGAATGGTTCTTACATCGCACGCTGACGACCATTTATCCTGATACACCCAACCAAACAAAATATCAGTTAACATTTTGGTGTTTCATAGCGTACTTCAAAGTGTTTTGTGTGTGTCCGACACTACGTGACACAGACATCTGTACAGAATTTTCAGAGTATCCGTGCTTCCAGAAACATGCATGTACATAATTCAGATATCTTGTATGTATGCAGTACCTGAAGAATGTCGAGGCAGATGTTGTTACGCCCCGATTCGTAGAGTCATTTCTTCATATTTTATCTCTTGGAATCGATCGTCCTCGCTTGGGCGTGATGCCGTACAAGTCTGGTATTGCACTTGTACAAGGCAAAGATGGTACATAATTGATAATCATCAAATAGAAACACATCGCAGCGGCAGAAACAGACAAATTGAAGTTAATAAGGACAATCTTTCTTATTGAATAGAAGTACATCACTTCTTTATAGCAACGGAGATAAAAGGATAACTTGAAGTCACACCGAGATATATAGAACTTTATTCTCTTTATTGATAATTGAAGAAGAGTACAAGACTTGTATTGAAGTACAATGCTTACAACACATCTCACTTTACATTGAAAGCCAACTGAACAATGCTATACAGCTAACATTTGAAACTTGGATACATTGGATTACAACTCGATATACCGACTTGGCTTACAATCTCACTGGTACAACTGATTACAATGTTCCATACATTATGCCCTTTATAAACAGAAGATATCATCTTGTGCAAGGGGAGCTTCTATATGCCCAACAAATCTTCGATACCGCGGGACCAATCAAGCCAATCTTCGTGTGTAGAACATTCCAAGCACGAGCACCTGCCCACAAAACGTGGGTCAACACATCATCTATGTACTGCGAGCAGAATCCAACCCACTCGCCTAAACCAACACTAACTGGTCAATTTTTAGCAAGCATTTAATAGAATGATCTTTCTATTTGGGGCCTAGCATACTGAATAGAACATGTTAAGCAGGCAAGTTAAACCAACTTATACAATATCACAATTATGTGATTTCTTACCGATAGCCGACTTCTCGTACCTGCATCAAATACATTTATCCGATATACTTACTCTGCCTGCACAAACATTCATTAGCATGCATCCCGACTACATGGTCACTGGTGTTGTTAAACCATATGGACTCTTTTATTTCATTTCATTTCAAGATAATACGGTCAGCATAGTAGGTGGCAAGCCTCTATGCCACCCTGTCTTATCCGTGCTCCCATAGCACTCATCATTATTTCCTCCTAGGCCGAATCGGTCCCCAGGGCCCTAGCAACCTTTCGAAGAAATTATTACTCAAACCTTGTATACAAGTTGTCCATGACCATACGAATGCGTGTCCGACTCGATTGTAAACATAATCGCATGGTAAAATATATTAAGGAAAGTAAAGGCAACAGTGCATCATTAGTCATATTCAATGACTTATTCATTTTATTATTACCATCATTTCATTTGGTGAACTCAACGATCCCAGCTTTATCATTTCTCATTCATTGCTTCATTGCAACGTATCTCATATCATTCCTTTCTTAAGAGGGAGGAACGTAACATTCATTCATTTCATAGGGACATTTATTTATTTATTCATTTCTTATAAGAACATGCAGCATTTCATATTCTTGCAACAGATATACAGAGAGTACATGATTCTAGTGTTTTATTCAGTTCATTGGTTCGATAGCATAGCCAGTTCATTTCTTATTCTATAATTCATAAGGCATCTCATTATTCAAGAGTCTACTTGTTCCAGCAGCGTTAAGCAAAAGGTGCAATGTTATCATGAATTCATTCTCAGGTCTCAAATCACATTAGCAGTTCAATGTGTTGTATATTTCGATAATTCTCAACATAGGCATCTCTTTTATCCAGCAACTAAAACATGGGACATATAGGGATAATTAATAGCAGTTCAATACTTCATTTATTAAGCATGAAGGAGTAAGGAGGTGGAAGGACAGTTCCACTCACTTGCAATAAAGGATCTTCCTGTTCCGATCACACACAATTCACTATACGTAGCTCTACCAGCGAGCCACGTTCCAATACCATTCCGTCTAGCCAGCTAAGAGAGACTGCATCAGTCTCAATTCTCCTGATTTCCAACATAAGTCTCGGTCTAACATTTTGCTAGCATCAAACAAGCCAACCAAATGCCTCGTGAGGAGCGGAACATTACATAATATACCGCTCAGAAAAAGTTTCATCCTCGAAACTTAAGGAAACAACTCTTTCTACTAGATTAACTCAGTCACAACAAGTTACTCATTCAGCTTCAACTCACTATTAATTTCAGCACACTCGATCATCTCAAAATAGCTATCCAACTGTACCATTTAAATCCATCAACGATTCGATCTGTCTATCTCTTTTTCAATTACTTGTAACTTTTCTTTGATTCGCCATCATTTTCCTTGCATTCTATCTTGGTCGCAACACATCACTTTATTTGGATCTATACACATTTTAGGCGTCCCTAAAATATATGCATTTCAGCCAAAGTCCGCGCTAGTGCGATAAATTCTTCCCATAATGTTATCTCAGTCGCAACCTATCACTTCGGCTGGATCCATACACATATTTTAGGCGTCCCCAAAACATATGTACTTCAGCCAACTTCCATGTTAGTGCGATTCGATCAGCCACGATATAGCTCTCTCTTCCAAATTCGACTTAGCATCCTTTCAATTGACTTATTACTTTATTACTTGCCACAATCACTATCTTCCAGGCCAGAAAAATTAATATCAGGGACAACTTGGTTAAGCTCTATACCCAAGCATAACATTTATAACATTCGATCAAGGGTCTAACTTAGAGCCAATTATATCAAGAGTTCATATCATGAAATCATATTCATTCCCAATTCCAACAATATTTCTCACCGAGGAAATTATCTTTTCTATAAGACACAATCCGACGTCACCCACTATCGATTACCCAAGCCAAGGGTACAATTTATACAACAGTCAGGGTTAACCCAGCTACCCGACCATAGGTACACTCAAGTCTTACCTTACGATTGCAATTCCCACTTATGGCCGACATATAATCCTCAAGGGTCAAACATCTCTTAAGGCACAAGTTGAAGCATACATTCCCTTAGGTCAACACTCATTATTACCGTCTCTCATTCAATGCCACAAGGTCATCCTATGGGTCTCCAATGGTCACCTATTATTCAGTCAAGTCTCTATGGTTAGCTATACCAACAGCTAAACCTAATCATTCAGGCGACTCTCCTAGAGTGGACGGCTACTAGGGATCATACAAATTGCTTATTCTCAAGCCAATAGACAACCGACAGTTCTAAGAAACTCTACCCAAACCTATGGGTATCAACTTAGTCTGAGTAACTAATCGCCATTGTTGGCTATGCCAACAATTGGTTATGCAGTCCACGGTCGCTAGGGTCAAGTCTATCTATCCAGGTCTTCTTCAAGGAAATAATTTCCACAGAGGCTCATTCTAGACTTACCCAACGATCGACTAAGATCGATCTATCAACATTATGGTCAATTTTCAACCCGACATATGATTCACATCATTCTAAAAATCCATCAAGTAAATTCCCAATGATATCCAATTTCTATTCCAATTCCTTTGTACCCACATGAACCCATAAGCCAAGTCTAACTATTCAAGAGTCATCGATTCCGTTAGTCTCAACAGGACTATGGAACCATACTATTCGGTCCATATGACAGAGTCATACCACGAAGTTATAAGCCAACAATCTATATTCCAACCAACAATCACCTATACCGACATTATCCAACACATTTGTAATTTCTCGTTCCCATTCGTTTCTCAATCATCAAACTATCTTATGGGCATTCTTAATTTATGCAGCAAGGGTCGAGTAGTTCATTTCTTTCAATCCGACAATTTATGTATCACTTAACCATCCTTTAGGCAACACAAATAGTCAAGATAGCTACTTGTTACCTTTCAAATCTTATTAAATTCCTCAGCATACATGCACATAGGCAATGACTATCCTTTGGTGATCAAGATGGATTAACATCTATTACACCTTAGGGTCAAAGCACAGATCTTTAATATTCCTTTGATTTACTGACGATATTCCCAAAACTTTTAGCTACGCAACAAACTTTGTATTAGCCACATTTGATTTACATCCAACCAATCGAAGTCAGCATTCATATGTTCTAAGCCACAATATTCTCTAGCCAAATCCATTTACCCATAGCATACTAACTGTCTTACTAGTCTGAGTCATCACTCGACTAACAATTTCTAACCAAGCCAACCGTTACCATTTCTAGAATCTCGCTACGCAACATAGCATCACCGTTAGGGGACACTCGAGTCATCTAGCAACAATACATGACTTCCAGCTAAGTTTCGGCACTACCCAGTACCCACAGATAGTCTCCTTACTATCCTATAGAAAGGGTTAACATACATCTCATTCTGAGGTGGTAGAGGCAATATACCACTCAGAAACGAAGCCATCCTTAAACAATACCAACTCAATCTATTTCGGACATTGTGATCTATAATAATCACAACACTTAGCCAACATCTCGAGGTCTCAATATTACAAGCCAACATTCTTAGGGTCTCAAAAGCACTTAGCCGACACACATGAGTCAATTCACCAGTTATGTCAAACTCATCCATCAATTATTTCATTCCCAATTCTTTTCCAACATCACATACAATTCTCAACTTGTTGTAGCATACATAGCCACTTTCTTTATTTTTACATTCCAAACAGCATTCACAATATAGCATACTATGGCATCGAGTCATTGTTGGGTTATTTGTGTCCAAACCAACAACAATCATTCATTCAGGGGCATCACAATGTATATAGACTTATTGTATGGAACATCCAGTGAGCAGCCAAGAGGGTCAACGAACTTTCAAATACGAACCACATAAGGAGGATTACAGAACAACAACAACATAATCGCGGAAGCAATCTTTGATTTAATCGCGGAAGCAACGTTGAGTGATCGTAGAAGCAACTTTGGTTAATCGTCGATGCAACTTTGATTTAAAACGAAAAAGAAGAGACCAAGGATGTAAAACATGGCTGTGATACCAATTTGTCACGTCCTGATTCGTAGAGTCATTTCTTCATATATTTTATCTCTTAGAATCTCGTCCTCGCTTGGGCGTGATGCCGTACAAGTCTGGTATTGCACTTGTACAAGGCAAAATGGTACATAATTGATAATCTTCAAATAGAAACACATCGCAACGGCAAAAATAGACAAATTAAAGTTAAAGGATAATCTTTCTTATTGAATTGAAGTACATCACTTCTTTATAGCAGTGGAGATAAAAGGATAACTTGAAGTCACACAGAGATATATAGAACTTTATTCTCTTTATTGATAATTGAAGAAGAGTACAAGACTTGTATTGAAGTACAATGTTTACAACACATCTAACTTTACATTGAAAGCCAACTAAACAATGCTATACAGCTTACATTTGAAACTTGGATACATTGGATTACAACTCGATATACCGACTTGGCTTACAATCTCACTGGTACAACTGATTACAATATTCCATACATTATGCCCTTTATAATAAACAGAAGACATCATCTTGTGCAAGGGGAGCTTCTGTATGCCCAACAAATCTTCGATGTCGCGGGACCAATCAAGCCAACCTTCGTGTGTAGAACATTCCAAGCACGAGCACCTGCCCACAAAACGTGGGTTAGCAAATCATCTATGTACTGGCGAGCAGAATCCAACCCACTCGCCTAAACCAAGACTAACTGGTCAATTTTTGGCAAGCATTTAATAGAATTATCTTTCTATTTGGGGTCTAGCATACTGAATGGAACATGTTAAGCATGCAAGTTAAACCAACTTATACAATATCACAATTATGTGATTTCTTACCGATAGTCAACTTCTCGTACTTGCATCAAAAACAGGTTATCCGATATACTTACTCTGTCTGCACAAAATATTCATTAGCATGCATCCTGACTACATGGTCACTGGTGTTGTTAAACCATATGGACTCTTTTCATTTATTTCATTTCAAGATAATGCGGTCAGCATAGTAGGTGGCGAGCCTCTATGCCACTCCGCCTTATCCGTGCTCCTATAGCACTCATCATTATTTCCTCCTAGGCCGAATCGGTCCCCAGGGATCTAGGAACCGTTCGAGGAAATTATTACTCAAACCTTGTATACAAGTTGTCCATGACCATGCGAATGCATGTCCGACTCGATTGTGAACATAATCGCATGGTAAATATATTAAGGAAAGTAAAGGCAACAGTGCATCATTAGTCATATTCAATGACTTATTCATTTCATCATTACCATCATTTTATTTGGTGATCTCAACGATCCCAGCTTTATCATTTCTCATTCATTGCTTTATTGCAACGTATCTCATATCATTCCTTTCTTAAGAGGGAGGAACGTAACATTCATTCATTTTATATGGACATTTATTCATTCATTTATTTCTTATAAGGGACATGCAGCATTTCATATTCTTGTAACAAATATACAGAGAGTACATGATTCTAGTGTTTCATTCAGTTCATTGGTTCGATAGCATAGCCAGTTCATGTCACGCCCCGATCCCGGAGGATCGAAAACTAGCCATGGGCGTGATGCCGTACAAGTCTAGATTGCACTTGTACAAGGCAAAACCATTACAGTTCCTGGTAATTCTCAGAAAACATCGACAATGCAGCGGAACTAAGCAGATAACTTGAAGTCACACAATTTATATAGAAATGTATCTCTTTATTGAAAATCAAAATGGATTACAAGACTTGCAGCGGAATACAGAGTTTACAACTGTTTACAAGACTTTTGAATAGCCAACTGAATGTATACACTTGCCCTCTAGGCTACAAATGAATATACCGACTTCTTTACAATGAACTTGCCAATATGGCTACAATCTCACTGGTATGACTGAGTTCCATACATTATGTCCCGTATAGCAGAAGACATCGTCTTGCAAGAGGAGCTTCTGCACACCCATCCGATTCATCGATGCCAAGCACTGATTCACAGGATTTCCCCCAAGCAAACACCTGTAATATTGCCCACAACGTGGGTCAGTACATCATCAATGTACTGGCGAGCGGTGCTGGCCCAACTCACCTAAGAAGACAGCACTAAGTAATCATGTTATAGAACATTATTAACAGTGATCTTTCTTGTTGCCTTAGGGTCAATTTTATGTTATAGCCGACAAGAAGTAAAGCATGCAAATCTCATAGCCAACATAATTTAAAGCATACTGTTATCACCCTTTGGTGATTCTTACCCACGGTCGTGTAGCCATCCCTGTACATTTATAATACTTACTCTGCCTGCATAAGACATTGTTAGAAACAATATCATGATTCAATAGGAATATCACCGTTCAGGTGATTCTTACCAACAACCGACATCCTTCCCTGTATTTGAGTAATAACTTACTCTGCCTGCATAAGACATCATTAGCACCTGACCTATCGTCTATATGAAGGTCACTGGCGATACGCCATCCTGGACCGTCTTACAGGTATACAGCGCCCTTGCCAGTGCAGGTAGCTAGCCCCACTGCAAGTCCTGTATACCGTGCTACTACTTCAGCACTGCCACTACTTCGGCATTGGTTTCCCCTAGGACGAACCGGGTTCCATGGCCCAGGAATACCGTTCGAGAAACCACCTTGTCGACAAGTTGTCCATGACCATGCAACCATATGCAACTTATCTAAGAAGAAAACATATAATGCATGATAAGGAAAACTAAGCAAAACCATCATTCTCATTCGTATTGCCATCTTGCCATCTAGCCATCTAGCCATTTTGCCTTGAGCCAATGCTCACATTATCATCTGCCCAATCCAGGGTCTTGGCGTAATCAACATTCTACATCGGTGACAGGATAATAGAATGTTGTTACCCAATGCCTTGCCACATCTTTGATACCAAACATCTTTCCAACCAAACTCAATGTACTCACCGCCCAATTCCTGGGGCTTAGCATCTGTTTAGCATTCATTCATTTGAATGCAATTCAAGCATACTCACTGCCCAGTACTTGGGTCTTAACATCTGTATTGCCATCTATTCATTGAGCCAAAGCTCGATATACTCACCTGCCCAAGTATTTGGGACTTTGCCTTCACCTGTCATGCAATTCATCGCAACAGCATACAAGCATACAATTCACTTAGCCACAACAGTTTACGTTCATGTGATTATTATCTTTATTATCTTTCCAAATTCCATGCAAGGTGTTATTGAACAAACTCAACTAGAAACATAGCATACTCATCCTTATTTTAAGCGTGAAGCTAAAGGATCTTTGAAGGGTTCAACACTACTCACATTCATAGGACGATTCCCGCCACGATCGCATAGACTTCCAAGCGATCCTTCACATATTCCCAAGTCCAACAAGGCTTCATCGAACCAACCATCCATCATAAGGCATCTTGCGGGTCGGGGCACTACAATATATACCACCCAGAAAAAGTTTCGTCCTCGAAACTTAAAACAGAACTCATCCCAAACTTCAACCAACTTTTCATGAAAATTCTCAACGATCAACTTGCACCATTTAAATATTTCTCCGCAATCTCTCGATTGATTTCCAATAATGTTCCGTCTCGTTACAGCATCCCAATTAATTTAGCATAGTTTACCATCTTTGATCTTTCCTCCAACACTCGTGCAAATCCTTAGCACATAATAATCCTTCCCGTGGCTTCGTTTGAATTCAGCATATCACTTAGTTGGAATCATACACATATTTTAGGCGTCCCCGAAATACATGCACTTCAGCCAAGTTCAGTGATAGAGAAAACGAACGAGCTACGGTATACTTTCCTTTTCGAACATCAGTAATTCTTTTCAAGCATCTCTTATAATCCCACTTGTTTATTCAATATCCCGACCAACCAATAACGCAACAGATGTTGCCAATTCCAACTCGAGAAATTTTCCTCAACCGATCTAAAATTTCCAAAATATTCCGACTTAGATGTATCAAGTATTCCTTTCAAGTTCATTGTCATCCATGCCACCAAAATTGATAAATTCTATTGTCATATTTTATTTCGATACCCCGATTCTCGTTGATCAAATCTTGTATTCATCATCGTTCGCATCCATACACTTTGTTTGCAACTTGTAAATTTCTCGATCATGATTCATCCATCAAATTATACCATCATCCCACTCTAGTAACATTTCTCATTGTACTCAAATATTTCTTCGTATTGATCAAGCCAACATATTATCCTCTCGTATAGGCAACTATCATATTCCAGCAACATTAATTCTGAGGGTCATTCATATTCACATTCGCCGATCTCGGTTACATGCACTATCCAATTCTGTCATTACACTTATCCTCAATCTTGATCCGGTCAATGAAATTATTCCAACTATCTCAAAGCACTACCAACAATTTTTTTTTTTTGCAGCTCAATATCAATCAACCAATCCAACCAGCTCTAACAACAATATTTCAACCAAAGCAACTCAATTTCCAAAACCAACATGATCCGTCATCCCATCCAACATTATAACATCAAAATTTCTCAAATATCTATTCAATTCCAAAGCCTACCTTCCAACATATCTTATTCATTCCAACTATACTCACGCAACACCAATAGGGATATCCTACGGTTTTCCAATAGTCAACTTAGCATACAATCAAGTCTCTACGGTCAGCTAATCTAAGCTAAACCAGACATTCAGCTAACCCATATGAGATGAGTAGCTATCAGGGACATACTTATCTTAGAGGCAACCAATTCTCAATATAGGGCAACTCTATGGTCTGACCAACTTAGGGACATGGGACGCCACCCCAATCTTATGAACTTATACCCAACACGGACAACTGAAGAACATAGCCAACCAATCTGAGACTTAAGCAAGCAACCAACAATCTAGGCAACAAACTGACACTCTAGGCAACCAGCCAACAATCTAGGCAACTAGCCAACAGTCTAGGGTCAAGTCTTTCTACCCGTACTCATACTCGAGTCATACCCAACGAAGTCTCATTCTAGACTTACCCGCAACCGACAAAATCTATCTGACAATTCTATCCAACAATTCTAACCCACAACTCTATGGGTCAATCTCGAAGCTATCATATAAACTCATCAATCGAATATCCAACTTTCAATTTCCACTTGCATAGACATAGCATCACTTGTTCAATCCGACTTGCATCCTTATATCGTACTCAAATTGTCTATTCAATCGGGTCAACTATTCTGAGTCATCATCCGACATTGCTATCTCAATAGTTTATCACTTACGATCTCCTCCTACGATCTCTTCGCGACATATTCGTTTTCCACATTCTTACATCATCGATACGGTCTGTACTCCTTAACCAACAATATAGGCAAATATAAAAATTCACATTTCTTTCGAGGCATCCTTTATAAATTTTTCTAGCACCAACGCGGTCATCTCTTAGCAACTCACGTTAACCATCAATATTCGTTTTACATCATCTCATTATGATTCCATAAGAAAATTTACTATTCAGTACCGATCCAATCTTTATGTCACCAATCATCTAGCATTCTTACTTCAATCATCCAATTGCATATGACATAACTTAATTAGCTAAGTCATAATCTCACAATTCTATATCCCACCAAACTTGCTATCCATGCGACAACATCATCTATTGACAGGGTTTATTACATATCGCTGCACCTCGATACTTATTTGTATTCCAGCCATTAGTCAAGGGTCATAACTTGTTAATTCGGGACGTCAATTTCCTTCAAGCATACTGCACCACGTGCTAAGATCATCCATTCCACAAGCCCATTCTCTAACTTTTCGGTCGTTGATGCAACTCTCGGCATCTTCTAAATCATTCGCAACATCCCGATAAGCGTCTAACATTACCATCAGTTCTATCGATATCCAACATGCAATTTCTTATACTCAATTCCAACATCGTTCAATATTCGGTCCATAGTTATTCCCGCAAAATCATTCGATAGCAACACCACATATCGTTACCAAGCCTACAATCCTTCTACCCAACTGATTCAAGTACTCGCCTGAATCAGAAATTCTTTTCTTTCCCAATCAAGGCATCATTTCATATTCTTAATTCTCTTATTACCCAACTTAATGCTAACCGACAAGGTCTAGCGATGGTTCATCTGAACACATCAAAATCTCACAATGGTCATCCAACTTAACAATCAAGGAATACGCCTAGCCAACATGTATCAATCGTAAGCTCAGCTACGATTCGATACCACCCACTACCTTATAGGTAAGGCAATCACAAAATCATAGACACATCAAGGGTCAAGGGACATCTTATCACGACAAGGGTATATGTAATATACCACCCAGAACTCAAGCCATTCCAACACAATATTCCTTCGCATCAAACCAACGTCCAACATGGACAATCCATCCCGTAGTGGTTATGCTGACCACAATACCGACTCAAAATTCTGTCGATTCCCATTCACTGAAATCCATGCACATTCTGTTCCAACATACCAAGCCATCACCCACGGTCGATTGCTGCATAACAATCGACTCAAAGAATCCCACACATAAGACATCCAGCATACATCACAAACTTTTTATCGCATCGCATCATTGTTATTTTTTTTGGTAACTTTTAGAAATTCAAAAAACACACATATCACAGTCCACATATTTAGACTTATTGTATGGAACACCCAGTGAGAGGTTAGAATGATCAACGGACTTTCAGTCAAGGGAACAACATAGAATAGTTTGGAAGCACAGAACAATCGCAGAAGCACTATGAGTCATCATAGAGGCAACTTTGATTTCATCGCGGAAGCAACTTTGAGTATTCGTAGAAGCAACTTTGATTCACCGCAGAAGCAACTTTTGAATAATCGCGAAAGAAATCTTTGAATCATCGCGGAAGCAGCTTAGAATCATCTTAGTAGCAACATTGATTCAAAACAAATCGAATAGGAATCCAAGGACGTAAAGCCGTGCTCTGATACCATTATGTCACGCCCCGATCCCGGAGGATCGAAAACTAGCCACTGGGCGTGATGCCGTACAAGTCTAGATTGCACTTGTACAAGGCAAAACCATTACAGTTCCTGGTAATTCTCAGAAAACATCGACAATGCAGCGGAACTAAGCAGATAACTTGAAGTCACACAATTTATATAGAAATGTATCTCTTTATTGAAAATCAAAATGGATTACAAGACTTGCAGCGGAATACAGAGTTTACAACTGTTTACAAAACTTTTGAATAGCCAACTGAATGTATACACTTGCCCTCTAGGCTACAAATGAATATACCGACTTCTTTACAATGAACTTGCCAATATGGCTACAATCTCACTGGTATGACTGAGTTCCATACATTATGTCCCGTATAGCAGAAGACATCGTCTTGCAAGAGGAGCTTCTGCACACCCATCCGATTCATCGATGCCAAGCACTGATTCACAAGATTTCCCCCAAGCAAACACCTGTAATATTGCCCACAACGTGGGTCAGTACATCATCAATGTACTGGCGAGCGGTGCTGGCCCAACTCACCTAAGAAGACAGCACTAAGTAATCATGTTATAGAACATTATTAACAGTGATCTTTCTTGTTGCCTTAGGGTCAATTTTATGTTATAGCCGACAAGAAGTAAAGCATGCAAATCTCATAGCCACATAATTTAAAGCATACGTTATCACCCTTGTGATTCTTACCCACGGTCGTGTAGCCATCCCTGTACATTTATAATACTTACTCTGCCTGCATAACATTGTTAGAAACAATATCATGATTCAATAGGATATCACCGTTCAGGTGATTCTTACCAACAACCGACATCCTTCCTGTATTTGAGTAATAACTTACTCTGCCTGCATAAGACATCATTAGCACCCTGACCTATCTATATGAAGGTCACTGCGATACGCCATCCTGGACCGTCTTACAGTATACAGCGCCCTTGCCAGTGCAGGTAGCTAGCCCCACTGCAAGTCCTGTATACCGTGCTACTACTTCACACTGCCACTACTTCGGCATTGGTTTCCCCTAGGACGAACCGGGTTCCATGGCCCAGGAATACCGTTCGAGAAACCACCTTGTCGACAAGTTGTCCATGACCATGCAACTATATGCAACTTATCTAAGAAGAAAACATATAATGCATGATAAGGAAAACTAAGCAAAACCATCATTCTCATTCGTATTGCCATCTTGCCATCTAGCCATCTAGCCATTTTGCCTTGAGCCAATGCTCACATTATCATCTGCCCAATCCAGGTCTTGGCGTAATCAACATTCTACATCGGTGACAGGATAATAGAATATTGTTACCCAATGCCTTGCCACATCTTTGATACCAAACATCTTTCCAACCAAACTCAATGTACTCACCGCCCAATTCCTGGGGCTTAGCATCTGTTTAGCATTCATTCATTTGAATGCAATTCAAGCATACTCACTGCCCAGTACTTGGGTCTTAACATCTGTATTGCCATCTATTCATTGAGCCAAAGCTCGATATACTCACCTGCCCAAGTATTTGGGACTTTGCCTTCACCTGTCATGCAATTCATCGCAACAGCATACAAGCATACAATTTACTTAGCCACAACAGTTTACGTTCATGTGATTATTATCTTTTTTCTCTTTCCAAATTCCATGTAAGGTGTTATTGAACAAACTCAACTAGAAACATAGCATACTCATCCTTATTTTAAGCGTGAAGCTAAAGGATCTTTGAAGGGTTCAACACTACTCACATTCATAGGACGATTCCCGCCACGATCGCATAGACTTCCAAGCGATCCTTCACATATTCCCAAGTCCAACAAGGCTTCATCGAACCAACCATCCATCATAAGGCATCTTGCGGGTCGGGGCACTACAGTTCATTTCTTATTCTATCATTCATAAGGCATCTCATTATTCAAGTGTCTACTTGTTCCAGCAGCGTTAAACAAAAGGGGCAATGTTATCAATTCATTCCAGGTCTCAAATCACATTAGCAGTTCAATGTATTGTACATTTCGATAATTCTCAACATAGGCATCTCTTTTATCCAGCAACTAAAACATGGGACATATAGGGACAATTATAGAAGTTCAATACTTCATTTATTAAGCATGAAGGAGTAAGGAGGAGGAAGGATAGTTCCACTCACTTACAATAAAGGGTCTTCCTGTTTCGATCACATACAATTCCACTATACGTAGCTCCACCAGTGAGCCACGTTCCAATACCCATTCCGTCTAGCCAGCTAAAGAGACTGCATCAGTCTCAATTCTCCTGATTCCCAACATAAGTCTCGGTCTAATATTCTGCTAGCATCAAACAAGCCAACCAAATGCCTCGTGCGGAGCGAGGCATTACAGATATTGTCGAAGGTGTCGACATTGGGGTGGAAGCAGGTGGTGTAGAACCTGACCTTGGGGGGCTTGAAGGGGTAGTCCGTCGGGAAGGAGAGGGAGAGCCTGTAGACCGTCCCCTCATAGACCGTGTCCTTGCTGCCTGATTATGGTCCCTTTCCACACGAAGATGTTATCTCCCTCCGGGAAAGCCAACACCCCGGGATCCCCACACATCTGAACGAACATCAACGATCCATCCATCATCACCATATGAATAACTCATGTGTTAATTTGCAAGAATTTTTAAGAAGAGATTGTTGTGGTGGTCTGTACTCACCATTAAGGACATCAGTTCTGACTGCAGCCTGCTCTCAATTGAAAAGATCAAAAGAAGCCATATTAGGAACATCAACTCTCTCAAGAAACCATACCAAGGTAATGCTTAATCCGTGCCGAATTTTAGATTTTGAGACCCGCGACGAACTCTAAAAGTTGTGCCCGATCTTTAGATGAATGTTCATATATATTTTTTCCCATCGAAAATGATACAATAAAATTATCCACACAAAATTCAAGAACTAAAATAATAAATAGTATAAAAAAAAATTAAGCATACTTAGCCTGATGGACTTTCGTTCAGAATTGGACTTACATACATTAAATTAGTATATAAAAGAATTGTGCCCTCTATAATTTTAGGACTGAGGCAGCCGCCTCATGGGCCTCATCTCAATTTCGGTAGTACAATGAACTACATTTACAAACGATGAGTACCCAAAAAGAAAGAATCCAGAAAAGAAAAAAAATAGATGAACTAAATTTTGCTTCAAATAATTTCAAATTTTGTAGTGTCCTTTAAGTATTTTGGAGTGTCTTTGTCTTGTCAGATAATTGTCTATGACAAAACAAGAAATGTAGAAGCCCCATAGTCAAGAAAGGAAACATCCACCATCTATGTATCCCTCTAAACCAATCTAGAAAAAAGGAACAAAAAAAATCAAGATTCGCTCCAAATATCGAAGCCTTGTCATGCTGTATCTGTATCCGTATCGTATCGGTACCGTATTCGTGTCCATCCAACATGAGGATGGTAGAAAAGAGGAGTTTGAGTTTACCTCTTCAAGACAGACTGGCAATCGGAGGCCTTGGCGGAGGGGAGAGACTGCTTGCCAGATGCCGCCGCACCGGCAGGAGGAGGAGGAGCAGCAACAACTGTTAGAAATTTTCTTCAAAATTTTGGATTAAAATTTGCAAGAAAATAAATTAAATTAAAGTTACCGGCCTCCGGGGAAGTCGCGCACGAAGCACTGCCCTAAGAGTTAGTTCGGGTCTATGTGCAGACAGAATCCGAACGCCCCTAGTGGTAAAATCTCCGCTCCACCGAATCTCGTTGCCGCACACGACGTCGAGAGAATGACCCCAACTTAGCTCCGCCCAGAGCAACAAATGAAGAACAGTATTTCAAGAGGGAAGAGAATTTGAGAGAGAGAGAGAGCTTTCACAATAATCTTTTTTTTTCATGTCAAAGAGAGGAGGAGGAAACCTCATTATATAGGCTATTGCCAAAGGATGGAATAATGAGGATAATAAAATAGCCTATTAAATTTTAACGTTGCAAAAATTCAAATGAAAAATCATGTGGTACATTGTACCTAGACATGAGTTGATGTTACAAGTTTAATGGGTTCATAACGGTCAAAATTATTGTAAGGGAGTTGAGCTTTTGCTAGCTCATGTGTGTGTGAACACAGCACACATACAACTAAAAATCTCCCCCCAAAAGGTCAATTTCCAAAGTAATAGAGGAAAGAAAGTAAGACAAGAATAAGAGAATGCCTGGGCAGTTGTATACTATACATAAATGAGATAGACTACAGCCTTGAATCTCATGTAGTGACTATTGTCTTTGTCTGAAGAAGAGCTTGATGGACTACGCCTTGAATCAGTCTTCTTGAACCAAACACGAAAATAGTATACATAGTACGCTAGAGGTACTTGGGTCTATCGGGTGGCACGTTTGGTTGGCCATGCACACTTTTACACATTCATGAGAGTTGTCTAGGATCGCCCTGTCCTATAGTCGCGGCCCTCACGACCTCTCATATAGGTAAGTCCTTAAGGGTTGGTGATAGGAATCAACCCTGCATATCATGCTTGGACTTATTAAGAGTTTAAAACTCAACCTATCCATATCACAAAAGGAACACTGTCACCATAGGGATAGGGTATGAATGTACACATGTATAGCCTCCTGGGCTTTTATTTTAAAGAGAATTTAATCTCAGGTCAGTGTTGTCACGACCCGCACCCATTTTTTTTAAACGGATACGAGACGTGTCCAAGCCAGCCTACGCCGCAGTGTCGGCGGTAGAACGCTGTCACGGCCATGAAGATCAAAATCACAAATAATGCGCATTCACAAAAAATAGTTTAACTTACAATGATCACAAGTTTTACATTTGCAGAAAATATAACTTGTACAAATATTGGAAGGACTACAACTCCGCTATCTAGCTAGTTTCTAGGCTTTTGTCTGCAAGTATTCCCGTATCTTTCATGCTAAGTAAATCCACGTCTAACCTGAAAATTTGGTTTCCAGTCAGGAATGGAACGAGCACAATTTACTGAATGCAATTTCAAATAAAGAAAATGACTATAAACAAAGGTTAGACATCAATCATGAGTTTTGAAAATAAACAGAAAATATAGAAAACCAATACTAAATAAATAGACACAAAATATTTTCTCCAACTGTTAGAAGTACCTTTGATATATGATCGGTATCGGGACAATTATGCGACACTGTCTACACTATCTAAAGTTACACTGTCTATACTGTCTAAAGTTACACTGTGTATACTATCTAAAGTTACACTGTCTATACTGTCTAAAGTTACACGGTCTACAGTTAATATTGCAATAAAGAAACACTGTCTACAAAATAATAATCACGAACTACACAGTTTAAATGCAATAATAATCACGGTCTATACTGTCTACTTTGCAGTAAATAAATCACTGTCTACACTATCTACTTTGCAATAATAAATTACTGTCTACGCTGTCTACTTTGCAATAATAAATTACTGTCTACACTGTCTACATTGTCTAAGGTCAGATCACACATCCTTGGTACTTCTCATTTCCGACTCAACAATTTATAATAGAAATAATCACATAACCAATGGCCAATCAATGAAATATAGTGAAAATCAATAATGAAAAGCAGACAATAAACTGTACTCGCCTGTGGTCCTCTGTTGGTGAAACCGACAATCTGAACCACTCAATGTGCCCCAATAGTCAAAACCCGTACAACAGTCCCCGAAAGCTGAAATAAACATTATCAATGTTCTCAGAATAGTCAAAATAGCTAGGATTGTCTGTCCTTAAGTCTAATTCTGGACACAGGGGTAAAACGGTAATTTTGGCCAAAACGATGTCCGCCGTTGGATCCACTTTGCACCGAAAAGCGTGCCAGAGTCAACGGTCTCTAAAGTCGTCAAACTACATGTCTACGGATTCGATTTTTCAATACGAACCCAACCATATGTCCAAAGTTGGATTTCGGCGGGTCGTGCACAAAATCGCCCGTTGAGTGGGACCGTGGGGCCCGCAAAACGATGTACGATTCAATGTCTCAGAATTGGACCAAACTTGGCATACAGGACCAGAAAAACGATACGATTCTGTTGGCGTAAGTTTTGTCTCAATTCGATGAGCGTGCACAAAGTAACTGAGAAAATTGTAAAGTACACGATACGGTGAATTTCGACGGATACCCATCAAATTCGTCGCGCACAACGCGACCAATTTGAATTCTGCCAAAGCCCACACGACCACGAAGCCGTTACGCAGCTTTCGATGCCTTCGGTTCGCGACCACGTCGCCCGGAATGGCGGAACGTACGTCGTATCGAGCGATTTTCCTATTTTCTATATTTTTGAAAACAGTTTTTTACCAAACTTTAGAATCGAATATCTTCTCATCTACTTACTGAAATCCGAATCTACGAGAAGGGTTATGATGCCCTACATGTTGTCCAAATAATTGTTCAAACATAATTCTAAGTTGGTCATTGGTTTGGCCAGAATCGGCCTTCAAATATGTGCGTTTGGACTGGGTGTTGTTCTGTTTGCAAGCAGGTTTTTCGTCGATTTTACTTCGATTTTCTGGAATCGATGGATCGACAAACCAAAAACTAATTAGGAGGAACCTAGAGAGGGTCATATAGGCTTTCTTGCAGAATTTACGGGATCAAAATCGGTGAAGTGTACGCGAAGAAAAGAGGCAGAAAAAAGGGTACCTCGCTGAAACTCTAAACAGGGTGCTCCCATGTTCAGGCGCGGTTTGTGGCGCTATTGCCGCCTCGCCGCGCGCCTGGCCGGCCGTTGGCCACCTGCGGCGGCGCGCGCACGCATGGGGTGCCGGGGCGGAGCTGCTCGGGTTAGGGTTTGATGATCCCCCTCTCGCGTGTACATATATACAAATAGAAGCTCGGGTTGGCTGTGCTCGGTTTGGCTGAGCAGGGGTGTGGGTTAAGTACGGGCTGCTGGGTTTTAGGGGAAGGCTGGGCCGACTGTTGGGCCCGGGTTCAGGGGCCTGAGCTTGGTCGGGAGCTTAGGTAGCTGGGCTGGGATTGCTACTGTACATATATATGATATATAAAAAAATATAAATAAATAATATATTATATATAAATAAAATAAATATAATATAAATATAAATATAAATATATATAAATATAATATAAATATAATATAAATATAATATAATATATATATTTTATTTATATATATATATATATATATATATTATTATATATATTTTATATATATAATATATATATATATATATATATATATATATAATACGTATTCCTGTATATTTTTCTATACATACACGTATATATCTATTATACAAATATATATACTCCATATACTATATTTTATACACACACAAATACATATCCATATTTATATATACACGCACAATACCTATATATATTATATATTTATATATAAACACATGTACACATATACGTATATATATATATATATATATAGATATATATATTATATATATATATATATATAGATATATATATATATATATATATATATAATATATATATATAATATATATATATTATAATATATAGATATATAATATATATATATTATTATATTATCTTTATTCTATATATATATATATATATATATATATATATATATATATATATATATATTATATATATATATATATATATATATTATATATATATACCTACATATATATATATAATAATATATATATATATATATATATATATATATATATATATATATATATACCTACATATATAATATTATATTTATATATCTATATATTATATATATAATATATATTATATATATATACCTACATACACACATATTATATTAGTTATATATTACCCATTCATATGTATATTTCTAATTACATGGTCATACACATATATTTAATATTTTTCTATCTACTACTCATATACATCCTTATATAAATATTTCCATAAAATCTAAATAGAACCCCAATATTTCTATTCCTAGTGTCGGGCCAATTTATAAGAATAAGATATATATTATACATTTTATTCGACGAATATAATATAACCAATAATATATAATAATAATAATAATATAATAATAATAATAATAATAATAATAGCCACGAAATTCAATAAATCAATAACGATGTATACACCACCATGCACAGTCTAATAATCCCAAAAATGCATGAGGACTTATTCTATGCAGATATCATTGAATATCAAACAATAATGATTTTATAATATTATAAATATGAATACTAGAAATATTCATTAAATACTTAAAACAGAAACCCACACACTCAGACCAAAATACGTCAACACGAATGTCATTGAACGTACTTCATGACTACATGGGCTTGGGCTCAGTTCGGGTCCAGTTCGGGCTTGGTTCGGTACAATCGGGTCGCTACGAAGTCAATAAATTTAATAATAATAATTAAACTATTTATAATGGCCCTGCTATAACTTGGCCTGGTTTTCATAGTTATGACATCACTATGGCTCGGCCTTCCGGGCATGGCTAACACACTAGTCTAGGCACGCCACTGCACTATCGGTGCCATGATTTCTAGTCACCTTGTACTCCAAACCTCAACTATGGCTAAAATCATCTACCGTAATAATTAACTATTTAATTATTTATAAAGTTCTAAAATCACATAAATAATAAAATAAAAAAATATTTTGAAAATTTACGGGAAGGGAGGCTACAAATCTACCCACCTTAAAAATAATTTCGTCCTCAAAATTCAAATTCATAACTATTTCTTAAAAGTCAAAATCCAGTATTCCCTTAATCTCCTCGAATTTAATTTCTCAAAATATTTATGGCCTTCTCTAGTCATTTGGTATTTACGAAATCTCGGGGACTTCTACCCACCTTAGGTCACACTACTCCCTTAAAACACGGGTCACTAAAATCTTATAATCTTCTAACTAGTGGCTAATAATTCTACCAAGATATCTAGGACATATGGTATCTATAGTCTCTCATATCTACAAACAACCATTTTTTTTTTCAATAATCAAGCAATATTACAAACTAACTTAAGAATTTCTGATGTACTCTAGACAGCACGATTATTCGTCACCCGAAATAGGAAGGGACGAGAATCAAGAGTACATGAAGGCAAGGAAGAATAATCGAGAATGATTTTTGAATGTTACTGGGTCTTAATGGGTTCCTCAATTTGGGCATCAGTCGTTGGTTGGATGAACATTGGGTTTCAATCTACATGGACTAGACAAGATCTCAATGATAGAACTATTCCTACAAGATTAGAGTATCCTAGAATAGGGTTCCTTCCAAGTGGATGAGCTAGTTTCTAGTCAGGTTGGTTAGCTAGTTCCATAGCCCCAAATGCACCCTCAGTGACTTTTGTGTTTAAGTAGCACGTGAGGCCTCAATTGGGTGGCACACTAGTGGTATGTGCATAGTGGGCTTCGAGTAGGTCACAACCATATGTTGGGTCGATTGAATTGAGTCAAGGTTGAGGCTTTGGTAGAAGTCGAAAGTATACCGTATAGGTACTATGGTAAAGTTTATAGCTAGTCCTTTTCGTCCTGAAAGTCGTACCACAGAATTAGAGTACAAGGAGACGGGTTTGAGTGGGACATGATATACCTAGATGAAGGTGGACTCGTCTAGATCTTGTACGTGAAATTTGTTGGAAGATAACAATTGGTCTCGTGCTTCGAACATTAATGACACGGCCGAGGACACCAAATAATCTAAATGGAAAGTGGGAGAACATAGGGCACTATTTATCATCCTAATGGAAATCATTCTAATCAATCGGTAATCTTCGTATATCTCAAAAAGTTAGAAGGCTTACAGTCTACCCACCTTAGAAGCTAGGATATGGTTTTAGGAATGATGAGGTTAGAGGAATTTCAAAGTCCGGGTATTGTACCCCGACTCTTGTTAATAAAGAATAAAGCACGACGTAACGGAATACGGTAGATATGAGTCAACTTCAAGGATTGTGCCTAAATAAATAGAAACGAGTGTGTACGATAACACATGGTCGATAAAATAGAATGACCTACTCGTCCATAATATATGAAGGTTTCGACGGGGTAACCAACTCTAAGGCACATCCTACGAAAAGATTTCTAATAACTGAGTTGTGAGTTTCTATTGGGGTTAAACCTGCCAGACTATTGTCACAAGGGTCTAGTTAAAGAAAGCTTCAAGCAAATAGTTAGAGGCTCACACCATTTGGTCTCTAGAGAATAGGTAGTTTCCTAGGTTGACATTTACTAAGGGTAGAACCCTAATTGTTCTCGGATTTCAAATGGCTTGAGAGTCCCAATAGTAGTTTGAGGGTCGAGAGAAGAACGAGTAACTCAATCACATGGCTGGCCGATGATAGCTATACTTGGGTATACAACTATCATAGCCATGGGGATACTCTGTATCACTCTACCAATTATGAGCATCTGTCTTTCCAAATCAGTGAAAGACAAAAAATAAAAGAGTTCAAGGAAGTGTTACTGAATACAATTTCGTGATTCAAAGGCGAACGTATAATTCAAGAGGAATTGTTAATGCAGTCGCGGATGAGGTCATAGATGATACCTCGAAATCTCAATCCACATAGGATAATCAAAGAGAGAGCGAACTGAGTACAACGGTTGATCATACCATAATACATCAATTCTGATTAGACAATATGTTAGTAGGCGTCCCCACTAAACACAGGTCTTGAATCAAGCTCGAGAACAGAGTGAGCTTGCAAAACTAGGCTGAATAGCAGCATTGGTTAAGGTAGTCAAAATACAAATATACAAGATTTTTGAAAGAAGGCACAAGTGTGTCGAGTTTTGTGAGAATCAAAATCTTGCCCGGTGTTCTTGCTTACCCATCTTCCGGCTATCTTATTGTCCATAAGGCCTTGGTCAACCATTGGATTATGGACTTCTAAATTCTATATTCAGGTAAACCTATTAGTGTCAATCAATTTCCTCGTCAGTAATTCGCAAGGACTACATAATGCTAGGTCGGGAGACATGCTACCCAACTTACAAAACTTCCTCTAGTATTGGTTTTGGATCCTAGGGGACATACAGGGCATTTTCCTATCCTCTATAGTATCATAACTTGTAATCATGTCTGAAGTCATTTTCCTGAGAGTTATGCCTCGTCCGTATACCCGGCGGTGGTATACTCTTGGTTCCGTGATTCAGGGATGATATGCTATCAAATACTCTACCTTATCTCGACACCAGGGTAACTACGATCAAGGAGGACCACTAGCCATAGTTTTAGTAATATTCTATAACCTATATTTTCTTAAACTATTTCAATTCTAGGGTCGTACCTCGCCAGTGCGCTGCTGGCTGCAGTGAACCCACTATCCATTCTCAAAAATTGGCGACAGTACGTTGCTGTCTAGTCATCGCAGTCGCTAAACTGCTCCTACTATATTCCTAAGGACGTCAAAGAGCTGCTAAGGATTCAACTTAGTTGACTATGGTAGAAAGCGTAAACACCTGCCTGTAAGTCTCAATCCTTAAAGTAAAAGGTTGACCGAGGGAAACATCTGAAGAACATCCGATTTCATAAATATTTCAAATGGTTGACGAAAACTTTGAACCAATCCTACATCGAGATTTGTATATGAAAAGCAGAATCAGAAATTATAAACCAGTTACTTACAGCAAAATAGAATTTAAAACAGGCAACTCTAACTGATGATAAAAATTATATCTACAAAGAGCAAAAGAAAACTGAACAGGTTATCAAGATTATAGCCTTAATTCTAGAAAAACCTAACTAGCCAAGTGAGTAATATACCCACGTTGGATCATGTCGTCATATCAAGGGTAATAGTGTTTCTATAGAGGTTTGGTAAGTCATCTGAATTCAATAATTCTTAAATAGCATGGCCTATCTAACAACCTTAACTACCCAATCGGTCAATTTGAACAAGGGACTCCTAGTCCTAGTCATTATCTTAAATTATTTTAATCCTAATTTATGATGAGCATTTCCTTGCCGCAGGCTCGCAATAGTACAACTAACTTAAGTACCATCACGAGTTCGCGTGATTTACGAAGACTGACCTGTATGGACCACCATAAAAACTTGTCACGACCCGCACCCGTTTTTTTAAACGGATACAGATGTGTCCAAGCCAGCCTACGCCGTAGTGTCGGCGGTAGAACGCTGTCACGGCCATGAAGATCAAAATCATAAATAATGCTCATCACAAAAATTAGTTTAACTTACAATGATCATAAGTTTTACATTTGCAGAAAATATAAACTTGTACAAATATTGGAAGGACTACAACTCCGCTATCTAGCTAGTTTCTAGGCTTTTGTCTGCAAGTATTCCCGTATCTCCCATGCTAAGTAAATCCACGGCTAACCTAAAAATATTGGTTTCTAGTCAGGAATAGAACGAGCACAATTCACTGAATGCAATTTCAAATAAAGAAAATGACTATAAAACAAAGGTTAGACATCAATCATGAGTTTTAAAAATAAACAGGAAATACAGAAAACCAATAGTAATAAATAGACACAAAACTTTCCCCAACTGTTAGAAGTACCTTTGATATGTGATCGGTCTCGGGACAATTATGCGACACTGTCTACACTGTCTAAAGTTACACTGTCTATACTGTCTAAAGTTACACTGTCTATACTGTCTAAAGTTACACTGTCTACACTGTCTAAAGTTACACGGTCTACAGTTAATATTGCAATAAAGAAACACTGTCTACAAAATAATAATCACGAACTACACAGTTTAAATGCAATAATAATCACGGTCTACACTGCCTACTTTGTAATAATAAATCACTGTCTACACTGTCTACTTTGCAATAATATCACTGTCTACACTGTCTATTTTGCAATAATAAATCACTGCCTATACTGTCTAAGGTCAGATCACACATCCTTGGTACTTCTCATTCCCGACTCAACAATTTATAATAGAAAATAATCGCATAACTAATGGCCAATCAATGAAATAGTGAAAATCAATATCGAAATGCAGACAATAACTGTACTCGCCTGTGGTCTTCTGCTGGTGAAACCGACAATCTAAACCACTCAATGTGCCCCAATAGTCAAACCCGTACAATAGTCCCCAAAAGCTGAAATAAATTACCAATGTTCTCAGAATAGTCAAAATAGCTAGGATTGCCTGTCCTTAAGTCCAATTTTGGACACAGGGGTAAAACGAATTTTGGGCCAAAACGATGTCCGCCGTTGGACCCGCTTTGCACCGAAAAGCGTGCCAGAGTCAACGGTCTCTAAAGTCGTCAAACTATATGTCTACGGATCCGATTTTTCGATACGAACCCAACCGTATGTCCAAAGTTAGATTTTGGCGGACCGTACATAAAATCGCCCATTGAGTGGGACCGTGGGGACCGCAAAACGACGTACGATTCAACTGTCTCAGAATTGGACCAAACTTGGCATACAGGACCAGAAAAGATACGGTTCTGTTGGCACAAGTTTCATCTCAATCCGATGAGCGTGCACAAAGTAATTGAGAAATTTGTAAAGTGTACGATACGGTAAATTTCGACGGATATCCATCAAATTCGTCGCGCACACGCGACCAATTTGAATTCCGCCAAAGCCCACACGACCACGAAGGCGTTACGCAGCTTTCGATACCTTCGTTCGCGACTACGTCGCCCAGAATGGCGGACGCACGTCGTATCGAGCATTTTCCTATTTTCTATATTTTTGAAAATAGTTTTTGCCAAACTTTAGAATCGAATATCTTCTCATCTACTTACTGAAATCCGAATCTACGAGAAGGGTTATGATGCCCTACATGTTTTCCAAATAAATTTTCAAACAGAATTCTAAGTTGGTCATTGGTTTGGCCAGAATCGGCCTTCCAATATGGGCGTTTGGACTGGGTGTTGTTCTGTTTGCAAGCAGGTTTTTCGTCGATTTCACTTTGATTTCTGGAATCGATGGATCGACAAACCAAAACCTAATTAGGAGGAACCTAGAGAGGGTCATATATGCTTTCTCCCAGAATTTACGGGATCGAAATCGGTGAAGTGTACGTGAAGAAAGAGGCAGAAAAAAGGGTACCTCGCTGATACTCTAAACAGGGTGCTCCCCTGTTCAGGCACGGTTTTGGCGCTGTTGCCGCCTCGCCGGTGCGCCTGGCCGCCGTTGGCCACCTGCGACGGCACGCGCATACGTGGGGTGCCGGAGCGGAGCTGCTCGGGTTAGGGTTTGATGATCCCCCTCTCGCGTATACATATATACGAACAGAAGCTCGGGTTGGCTGTGCTCGGTTTGGCCGAGCAGGGGTGTGGGTTTAAGTACGGGCTGCTGGGTTTTAGGGGGAAGGCTGGGCCGACTGTTGGGCCCGGGTTCAGGGGCCTGAGCTTGGTCGGGAGCTTGGGTAGCTGGGCTGGGATTGCTACTGTACATATATTATATATATATATATAATATATATATATATATATATATATATATATTATATATATAGATATATATATATATATATATATATATATATATATATACACGTATTCATGTATATTTTTCTATACATACACGTATATATCTATTATACAAAATAAATATACTCCATATATTATATTTTATACAGACACACAAATACATATCCATATTTATATATACGCACAATACCTATATATTATATTATTTTATATAAATACACATGTACACATACGTATATAATATATATATATATATATATATATAGATATATATATATATTATATATATATATATATATATATTATATATATATATATATATATCTTTATTCATATATATATATATAATATACCTACATACACATATTATATTAGTTATATATACCCATTCAATATGTATATTTCTAATTACATGGTCATACACATATATTAATATTTATCTATCTATCTACTCATATACATCCTTATATAAATATTTCCATAAAATCTAAATAGAACCCCAATATTTCTATTCCTAGTGTCGGGCCAATTTTATAAATAAGAATATATATTATACATTTTATTCGACGAATAATATAACCATAATAAAATAATAATAATAATAATAATAATAATATAATATAATAATAATAATAGCCACGAAATTTAATAAATCAATAACGGTGTATACACCACCATGCAAAGTCTAATAATCCTAAAAATGCATGAGGACTTATTTTATGCAGATATCATTGAATATCAAACAATAATGATATTTATAATATTATAAATATGTATACTAGAAATATTAAATACTTAAAACGAAAACCCACACACTCAGACCATATGTCAACACGAATGTCATTGAACGTACTGCATGACTACATTGGCTGGGCTCATTCGGGCTTGGTTCGGTTACAACCGGGTCGCTCACGAAGTCAATAATTTAATAATAATTAAACTATTTATAATGCCCTGCTATAACTTGGCCTGGTTTCTTAGTTAGGACATCACTATGGCTCGGCCTTCCCTGGCATGGCTAACACACTAGTCTAGACACGTCACTGCACTATCGGTGCCATAATTTCTAGTCACCTTCTACTCCAAACCTCAATATGGCTAAAATCATCTACCGTAATAATTAACTATTTAATTATTTATAAAGTTCTAAAATCACATAATAATAAATAAAAAATATTTAAAAATTTATGGGAAGGGAGGCTACAAGTGTTCCATAATAGTACCTAGTCCAGCTTGTTTCTACCCATTGAACCGACTCTTGGGATCTCCAGCCAGACTCGGTTGGGTTGCCACTGCTGGTGACTATACTATGGGCTTAACCCATCCCCCGATGATCTAGAATCAATGTCCTAGACAAACTCTTCGTCAAGAGTAACAGACTCTTCGTCAAGGATCTGTAAAGTTCTTTAATGACCTTTTATGTCAAGAACCACAAATTGTTCCAATAGGCTCTTTATTGACTTGAAGTGCAGCTGTAGATGCTTGTTCATCTTAGCATTCACAGAATCATGCTTTAGTAGTTCTATATCAGATATTATCACAGTTTATAGAAATTGCAGGAATATGATGAACAAAACATGTATATGCATAATAAGATTTCTAAGCCATTCGCTTATGTACATGTAGTGTCTAAAGCTATCATCTCAGAGTCCGTAGTACTGCTGGCAATGATAGTCTATTTACATGATCTCCAGGAGATCGCAGCTCCTGCTAGGGTAAAATAATCCAGTTATGGATTTCACATCATGTGAATCAGTACCCAATTACCAACTGAGTAACCTTCTATGATATCAGGGTGTCTAGAATAATGAAGTTTATAATCTAGAGTACCCTTAAGATATCTAATACTTGTCTAATGCAGTCCAGTGTGACTGATTTGGGTTACTAGTATATCTACTTAGTCTCCAATAACAAATACAAATCAGGTCTAGTCTATTTGTTATGTACATATGGGACCAAATCATTGTGAATATCTATGTTGTTCTTATAGTGATCTTCATTCTTGAGAACAAAATTACTGTCATAAGGGGTAAGGGATGTTTCTTGTCAAAATACTCAAACTTTCTTAGCATTTTCTTAATTAAATGTGCTAAGGATAGAGTATAGTCTTTTCTTTGGACACTTGCATTCTAGGATCAGATTTGCCTCATCTAGGTCTTCATATCAAAATGTTTAGATAACATAATTCTTAGTGTTATTTATCAGTTCCAGTAAAGATCCTAGAATAAGGATATCATCACATACAAGTATAAAATAACACAACTTCTTTGTATTTTTAGAATACAAACATTTGTCTATTAATTTGGCACAAAACCAAATTCTATAATGACTTTGTCAATTTGTTGTGCCATTGCTTGGGAGCTGCTTTAGGCCATAAAGAGATTTTACTAATTTATAAACATTGTTTTCTTGGCCTTAAGCAATAAAACCTTCAGGTTGCTTCATATATATATCTTCCTCTAAATCTCTATTTAGAAATGCTGTCTTACATCCATTGATGGATCGACAATTCATGACTTGAAGCTATGGCTAAGAGGGTTATGATAGAAGTGATCCTAGCTACAGGATAGTAGGTATCAAAATAATCTAGTCCTTTTTTTTCTGGATAGATCCTTTGGCTACTAATCTAGTCTTATATTTCTCTATGGTACCATCGGCTCTAAGTTTCTTTTTAAAATCCACTTACAACCTATGGATTTACTACCTAAAGGTAGGTCGGATAGAAACTAAGTACTATTCTCCATAATGGAGTTGTACTCATTATAATAGCTTCTTTCTAGAAAGGGGATCTGGAAAGGATATTTCTTCATAAGTTGAGGTATTACCCTCTATAAAAAAGTGAAGAACCCTTCTTCTAAATTCTTTTCAATCCTTTCTCTTTTACTCCTTCTAGGTTCTATAATTTGTTCAGGTTGGGAATAGATACTGGATCATGAGAACTAGTAGATGGATGAGAGAAGGGTTAGAGGAAGATGGATTCTATCCTTGAAGGAAAAAAGTTCTCAAAGTAAACTGCATCTCTAGCTCAATAATGAGTTATTAGAGATTTCATTTAATTCAGAATGGGTTGCAAGAAATCTATTGGCATTGCTATCTACGACATATCCTATAAAACTAACTGTCACGATCCGTACCCGCTTTTCGATACGAGACGTGTCCAAGACAGCCTACGTCGCAGAGTCGGCGGTATAACGCTGTCAAGCCCGCAAGAAATAAATGCTCAAAATATAACATTTTATACTCATTCACATTTCTAAATTTGTTACAATATTTACAACATTTATATTTAAGAAATACAAATTTTATAATTAATAAAAATGATACAATTACTACTATTTCTAGGTTTCTGCCTGCAAGTATACCCGCATCTCCAAAGCCAAGTGAAGCCACAGCTAAACCTGAAAAATAATGGTTTCCAGTCAAGAATGGAACAAGTACACAAACCGACGGCAATACGAAAACACAATAGAATTAACAAGACATAAAAATAACATATGAGATATAAAAACTGGAAAGTACTGATGACATGGCACGATGGAGAAGAAAAGAAAAAATAAAAGACATCTACCTATGTGGTATAAAATATCCTTTTCAACATATGAACGGCTAGGGGGTAAATCCGGCACATTGTACGTATCGTGTGCAGCTGCAATCATGCAAGAATAGACATTTTGGGGATATTTCTGGGTAGTCCACATGTCTACTAAGATATTTTCCCTCCCGACTACTCCGTGTGACGAGCGTGCACAAGCAGCAAGATATATGTATAAACATGAAATAAGAAAAAAAAACTATGAATCGAAGCAATCAGAAAGTGTACTTGTCTGAGGTCCTTAGCTGGATAAACCGATAGTACAACCACATCAGATGAGTCACTAAAGTCAACACATGCAAAAGTCTCCAGATGCTGAAATAAACATTATCAAGTTCTTAGAATAGTCAGATTAGCTAGGATTGCCTGTCCTTAAGTCCAATTCTGGACACAGGGACAAAATGATAATTTTGGGCAAAAACGGTATCCGCCGTTGGACCGCTTTGCCCGAAAAGTATGCCAGAGTCAACGGTCTCTAAAGTCATAAACTATATGTCAACAGGTCCAGTTTTCTGATACGAACCCAACGATGTCCAGAGTGGATTCTGGCAGGCCATGCACAAAATCGCCCGTTGAGTCAGACCGTAGGGCCCGCAAAATGGCGTCCGATTCAACTGTCTTAGAATTGGACCAAACTTGGCATACCGGACCAGAAAAATGATACGATCCTGTTTGTACAAGTTTCGTCTCGATCTGACGAGCGTGCACGAAGTAATTGGGAAATTTGTACAGAGGCTGATACGGTGAATTTTGACGGATACGCATCAAATTCGTCGCGCACACGCGACCAATTTGAATTCCATCAAAATCCACACGACCATGAAGCCGTTACGCACCTTTCAATGCTTTCGGTTTGCGACCACGTCGCCCGGATTGGCAGGACACACGTCGTATCGGAGGTTTTTCTAAAAATAATTCTGTTTTTGAAGATAGTTTTCTTTGGTTTTCCTGATTCGTTTTCTTGGCATACATATGACGAAATCAAAAACTACGAGAAGGTTTTTAATTCCGTATAGGTTGTCTATAATCCTATTTAGAGAGATTTCGAAAATACTGAATATCCTATCCTGTCACATAATCGCCTTCTAAATTAGGGGTTTGGTTGACGAAACTGTCCTATTTTAAACAGGTTTTTCGTCCACTTTGGCCTCGATTCTCGTCGCGTACATAGCGAAATAAAACTTCCTACTTGAAGGAAAGTAAATTCGTATAGGTTGTAGTCGTACCTGAGAAAATGGCTCGAGAAATGGTTGTGTGATGGCGTCGTGATCGTGATGCGAAGGCTGCTATCCTGCTACTACTGTCGTTGTTCTGTATTCGGGTGCACACGCGCTCGGCCACGCGTCTGCCGATGGCTGGCGGCGGCCCAGGGAGGCGCGCGCGCGTGGGGGTGCACCCAGTGTTGGCGAGGGCCGTAGGGGTGTTGGAGAGGCGCGACATCGAGAAATTTTAGGGTTTTTCAGAAGCTTCGAACTCCCGTTCCCTATATACTCTGTTCTCAGTTCTGTTTATTAGGGAAATTGGATTATTGGGCCAGCTTGGGCTTGCCCGGGGCTGGGCTTGTGGCCGCCTGGCTGGGCTGTTCAGCTGGGGGTTAGCAAGCCGGTTCTGGCTGCCTTCTCATTCTTTTCCTTCTTTTTTTATTTCTTTATACCTATATATATACATATAATTATATACAAATACCTATATATATACCTATACGTATACATAAATATATTCACACAAAATAACCAATTAATATCTATATATACACATATATATCTATATATTACATATACATATAACCAATTAATGTCTATATACACATATATATCTATATATACATATACATATAACCAATTATATCTATATACACACATATATAATTATATATATACATATACATATAACCAATTATATCTATATATAATTATATACATATACATATAAAAATATATATATATATATACATATACATATAACCAATTAATATCTATATATAATTATTTACACAAAATATATATGTCCCTATATTCCTCTTCATATTCTATTTACGTATATATATATACACAAAATATTCCTCTTCATATTATATTTACATACATATTCATATATGTCCTTATATATTTTACTATATATATATATATATATATATATATATATATATATATATATATATATATATATATATAATATATATATATATATATATATATATATATATATATATATATATATATATATATATATATATATATATATACACACGTACACATATAAATATATAAGCCATATTTACAAAATAATATAAACAATGATTAACTAACATTTAGACAATAATTGCCAATTTTCTAAAAATACATACAAAGATATTTGCATTTACCAAACCTGTCTACAAGGCCGTATTTGGTCCCACTACATGCCTACATGGGCTTGGATTTGATTCGGGTCCTATCTGGACTAGTTCGGTACAACAGGGTTCCCTATAACTCAATAATATAATTAAATACTAAATAAAGTTTTCGGTAAGGGTTATATCGCAACTTGGCCTGGTTTTCCTAGTTAGGACTTTACTGTGGCTCGACCTTCCCCACCGGGGCTAATACACTAGCCAAAGCATGCCATGGCACTATTCGTGCCACGATTCTAGTCGCCTTATACCCCAATTCCTAATCATGACTGAAAATCATCTACTGTAATAATTAACTAAATAATTATTTATAAAATCTAAAAATCATCATTTAATTAAAATAAATAATAATAAAATATTTCAAAATATCTGGGAAGGGGAGCTACATTAACTACAAGCCAATAGTCTATTATGGTCAAGAACAAGCCTAGTGTCTCAATCTCAAGCAAGTAAACACATGTTACAAGATGGTAGATCATCAGCCTTACAAAGTAAGACGTCCCATACATTACATATTCAGATGATCATGAAGCTAGTCATACAAAATACGAAGACTAGCAAGAGGTTAAGTCATACATGATCAACCCTAGGATTTTTCAATCATGTTACAGCCCTTAGGCAGACAGAAAGTAGATTTCAACACGATCTAATACTTGCTTGGTGGCTAAACATCTCAAAAGAATAATTTATAATAGAGTGGGAGAGCAAAATAAAATCCATTCATTGCCAGGGTTGCGTCTAGTGTTCACTATCTGGCTGGAAGGCTGGAAGATCCTCGGGTGCTACTCCAAAATTTGGCCATACAAAACCAGCTGGGTCAGACCCCAGAAAGAGCAAGTGCCACAAGGGAGGCTTTACTTAAGAACTAAAAACCAGCATGTTAGATCACAAGACATAATAATAATAAGAAAACTGGAGTTAGGGAAATAGGGTGATAAACGATAAGATAACTAATAACTATTCCGGTAACCAAGTTACAACCCGTAAACCAAACAAGGATCGGGGTTGTAACCCTTCACTTGAACAGAACTTAGTCTCCGATCAATTATCAATACGAGTAAAGCATAAACAGTAACGCACTGAAGCAACCATGTACTGGCATTGTCTAGACAAGACTACGACTAGGCTCCATTCATCAATCACGGCCCAAGCAAAGAGTACGGCTTGATACTTTTACTAACTAGGGTTATCACAAGCCTAATTACTACAAGATACAATGAGATGTTCCAGCAGTCACAAGCCCTGCAGACTTTAGCCAGGTTATCCAGTTGCAATTTGAGAGAGTTGTATTAGGTGACTTGGGGGTCAACACATGACAGTGTGCTAGAAATGTGCCCTACTCGTCGGCAGGCTACAAGTCCACTTGAGGCGTCCAGATAACGGGATTGCATGTGACTGGGAAATATCTTTATGAGCCACTTGATCAATCTAGTCATTAACTTAGTCAGATTCGGTATAAATCCTTGACCGTGGTAATCAGGAATCAATATCCTAGACATGATGCAAGACGAGATATGTAGCTTGTACAGACACAATCATCTACGGTATTAAGACGAAAGTTACTTAGTAAGTTGAGATAGTCGTAACAACAGCATTTCAAGATTATCATGTTAGGTCAGAGTACATACAGGATTAGCCTTGTATCAAGATTACTTGTCAATAGTAAGCCTCGATGGGCCACTATCAAGATTACTTATGTTATGTCAATTTACTTGTTACTTGTCAAGAGTGCGCCGCGACGGACCACTATCAAGGATTATCATGTCATGTTGCTTGGCAAGAGTGCACCATGGTGGGTCACTATCAAGAGTAAGGTCATATTGTCATGTCGGGTTTATGCTAAGTGTACTTGCATGCCAAGGATTTACTTGGTCAAGAGTGCACCACGACGGGCCACTGAAGGAGTTAACAGAGAGTGTACATGCCATCCTGAGATCGTGTTTAAAGCTCAGAGTACACACGTAACACAGATAATAACATTATACAAGGCTAATCCTGGGTACAAATATGGATAAGGTAACACGAATTATCCTGGCCAGAAATGGCACAAAGGGTCAAATGGGGTATCATGGATAGCATGCGCCCAAGGTCAACATGCTCCAAGGAGAGCATGTGCCAAGGATAGCATGTACTGGGAATGACACGCGCACAAAGACTGGCATGCACCCAGGACTATGCGCCCAAGGGCATGCGCTTAGGACTAAACGTATCATGGAAATTCAAGTATTAGGGAAGGCATGCGCCCAGGGGTGCATGCGTCCAAGAATGCATGCACCCACATGCATGCACACACATGATGGAGATAGGGTGCACTTGGAAAGAAAGCCAGGAGACTATCTTCTATGACTAAGTTGGTTCATATCAAGAGCTATGCACCCAAGCGGGGGAAAATAGGGTGCTTTGGCGCATATAAAGGGGTATACGCCCAAGCAGAACGAAACAGGGTGCTTTGGGCGCATACAAAAGGCTATGCGCCCAAAGGAAAAGCTGTTGTGGGCGCATAAAAAGACCTATGCACCCACACTGTTCTTCTTCTCCAATCTGAGAACATGAGTTCATGGAACCCATGAACTTCCCAAGTTCATAAATCACTCAAAACAATCTGAAATCTAGACTTTCAAAGGTCTAAATTGGGTAGAACAAAATTCTCTACAATATGGAACAAATAAAACTTAAAAACAACAAAGTTTGATAGATCAAAACCCAAGATTTCAAAAAATAAAGCAAACTTAGATCTACAAGAAATTATCCTCCAAAACCAAAATTCTAAGTACTAAAGAGTGTAAGAAACTTGTAGAGAAGACATTAGAATAATAAAAATGAGAGTTTCTTGATGAAGCAAGTTGCACTTGCCTAATGTGGGTGGAGAGGATTAACGAAGAAGAAAAGTAGATGAAAAAATAAATGAAAAGTAAAGGAGGAGAGAGAAAGGGGTTGGGTTGTAAGGAGGGTTTAACATGATGAACCATCTTGACCCATGTAGAAGCATAGAAAAGAACAAAGTAAAATCCATGCGGCTCAAAGCAGTATGAGTCTCATGCGGCTCGAAAAACTCAATTAGAGCTTCATGCAGCTCACAAATCCTTTAGAGCTTCATGCGGCTCAAAAGTCCTTTAGAGCTTCATGCGGCTCAGAAGTCCCCAAGAGCTCTATGCGGCTCGAAAAAGCCACGTGGCCGTGGGCAGTTCAAAAGCTGGCATCCGCAGCTGGCTCATTTAATACTCTGACACAAATGCGGCAGCTCTGACACAGAGGACCGACAGCTCTGACATAAAGGAAAATAATGACTCTGACATAATGACGTGCTCCTAGGGAAGATGAGAAATCTTTGCAGCTGTCATAACCCCACAAATTCCGAAGCTCTTTATGCGGACAGCTTGAAGGATTTCCATACGGTTCAGGTGGAAAGACTTCCATGCGGCTCAGTTGTAAGGACGTCCATGCAGCTCAGTTGTAAGGACGCCCATGTGGCTCAGTTGTAAGGACGTCCATGCGGCTCAGTTGTAAGGACTTCCATACGGCTCAGTTGTAAGGACTTCCATGCGGCTCAGTTGTAAAGACTTCTATGCGGCTCAGTTGTAAGGACTTCCATGCGGCTCAGTTGTAAGGACTTCTATGCGGCTCGGTTGTAGGGCCGCCCGTATGCGGTTCAGTTGGAGACCAGTCCCATGCGGCTTGCCATAAGCACGACAATTGGGACACGTAGCAGGAGTTGGTCAAATCTCCGCAGTTCAGATTTGTTGCAATCAATTTGGGACACGTGGCAGGGGCTGATCAAATCTTAACAATTCAGATTTGTTGCAATCAATATAACTGTCCAGATTTATTGCAATCCTAATCACCCAGATTTATTGCAATCAACAAAACAGGCAGTTGGGACACGTGACAGGAGATCCGGAATCATTGCTACCAATAAATCATAATAATACGAATTTGCTGCAATCACCATAACTGCCCAGATTGGTTTCCAACAAATGATGTAGATTTATTGTAATCAACATAATTGCCAAGATCAAGGCAAATCTTAATCAATCCCCAATTGCCCGTTTTTCAAGGAGTGATTACTGTGCACCCCACTCCTATAAATAGCAAGGTGCCATTCCCTTGTAAACCCTAGCGGGCTGGAGACACAGAGAGAAAAAGATACACACACAGAGTAATCCATATCCGAGCAAGAGCAATTCTTCTTCGGAGTCGAAGCTGTGTCCGATCGTCCAAGGAGTAAGGCAAAGCTGCCGTCGCTCTCCCGAGCCTCTACCGTCACCCTTCAGAATCAAAAAAATAATTGTACTTTAGATTGCTTTTCCTAGGTTTTATTCCTAGGCTTTCTTTTGTACAAGCGAGTCTGTAGTTGAAAGTCAAAGTCCAATCCTTCCATAAAACTGTTCTGTCCTTTAGACAATCAACGGTAAACACGATGGCGACTCTGCTGGGGACAAACTTCTCTACTGCTGAGAAGTTGGTGACGCAATCGGACGCCGCTAAACTCGGTTCCGCACAACAGATGCTGGTTGTTCGCTTCGACCAACAAACGTTTGAAGAAATTCTCTCCGACGGGAGCGCTAGCCCGATCCAGAAGCGAGCCCGCACGAAGAAGGCCCACAAGGAATGGAGGCCCAAGACTTTCGCTCCTTTCCAAGTTCTGGAAGAGGCATTCTCTGTTGCCCAAGATGGCAGAAAAGACTTCCATATGGCCCCACTTCAGGTCGCAGAGGACCCTGCTCTTCTCAAGTCCGACAGAGGAAAGTACTACGATGCTAGACTTGAGAAAGCAAATGGAGAATCTATGTGGTCCAGGAAGAAGCCACAGAAGGGTGACAACCGCATGAAGGCTCATACGGCCACAAAATCTAACCGTATGAAGACTCATGCGGCCACTAAAGCCAGCCGCATGAATGTTGATGTGGCTACCAAATCTAGCCGCATGAATGCTGATGCGGTAACCAAAGCCAGCCGCATGAATGCTGGTACGGCTACAAATATCAGCCGCATGAATGCTGATGTGACCGTAAATTCCAGCCGTATGAATATTGATGCGGCCCAAAAGCTAGCCGCATGACTCCCTATGCGGTCGCCAATCCCAGCCGCAGGCCATCTGCTCCGCATGGCTCGGGCTCTGTCTTTGATCGCCTCTCGTGCAGTCCTGATCTCGGATGCTCCAGTATGAATGTGTCAAACTCTATGCGGAACAACTTGGACTCTTCATACTACGTACCCCCGGGTGCTAGAACGAAAAAGTCTCGGACGGCGCGGGCTCATTAAGCTCAGTCAGCTGTCCCATCCTCTGACCATCAGAGAGCTCCGCTTACTTTTATGTAGGCCTCCGATGGAAAGTTCTACCGAACCAATCGTGTCCAACCCCCGACGGCAAACAGACAGAATAGTTCCCAAAAGTCTCCCGATCAGGATGCAAAGATGATGCCAATCCACTCATGTGCTCGGGGTCCCCGGACTCTCGAAACAAGTGTGAAGGCCGCTCGAGACTCAATTGACTTGCGTGATGTGATCCTTCAAAAATGCAAGAAAATAAAAGAAAACTTGGTGTGTATAGAGTCCTCCCAAGGACGTCACTGCACCCAAGTCATCATCAACTGCTGCTACAACAACACAGCAGTACAGCAGGACCGGCAGTCCGTCTTTCAACGACTACAACAGCCAGGACCGGTCCTACAACACAACTCAGAGGATGAGGTGCTCTTTGTCGTCTCCTGTAACTCGGCTCGAAAGGTCCCTACCAGCAAAGGAGGAAAGAAAGTCAATGTCTCATGTCCTACAATCTCGACCAATACGGCCAGGAAACTCTCGATCAAGAGGTTGTCTACAGCCGTCACCGACAGAGTCTATCAAGGAACTCGTTCTAAGATAAAATCTTCAACACTGGGAGATTCATCATCCATTGGGCTAGCTGAAGCTGGGGGTAGCACTCCCCGAAACATCCACGATAACCCGGTGTTCCAAGAAGACGAACCAGGAGAGACAATTCCCTCGACAGATGCAACAGATCCTGACGTCTCTGAAGACATTCGTGGGTCCCAAGATGAAGCAACTTCCAATACGGGGGGTTCCTCCGAGTTCGAGTCGGAGGAGAACATTCCCACGTACCCTGACGATATCTTCGTACGAGGGTATGACTCAGAGAGCACATCTTCTACTGTTCCTTCCACTGCTCCTCGAGTGAGAACAGTATTCATGACTGAAAATGATCAAGACGGTCCCAGTGACCGGCAGCGCTTCGACATTCTTGAGGCCATAATTCACACTTTAGTAAAGTCGGTGGAAGAAATCAAGACGTCTCTACCAACTCTTCAAAGGACACCTGATCAAACAAGTTTGAGCCCCGTCGTCCATGGGGACTCGAACACAACTACACCATCCCCGGGTAAGAAACCACCCGGAATGATGACTTCTAGTGCTGCAAATGAGGCTAGAGAGGCAAGGGTAGAAGTCCAGGAACTTCGTGCGATGTTCCACGCACGAGAATACTCTCAGGACTTGAAGATACGGTATCTATACCCCGCTGCATTAAGGGACGTCCTATTTCCCCTACGGTACAAGCCGTTCAACATCAACCCCTACGACGAAAAGACCTCTGCAAGCCGATACATAACCTATTGTTTCACTTAACAAAATGCCTTGAGGAATTGGCTTTTGAAAATAAAACGAGAAAAAAAATACAAGAAGTACAAATTTGATTCTGGAAAAGTATTGCTGTAGAAGTCTGATTCGTAAATGATCATTTTGTTCCTTGGACCATATGATGATGATGAAGATCACTGCTTGAAGTAGAACAATTGGAAGAACTAAGTCACCAGAAAGGTATCGACGCACTTAGGCACTGATGGTGAGGCCGAATGCTTTCCTGCTTTGCTTCACTCTGTTCTGAAAGAAAGGTTGAAGAAGAATGCTCTGGAGAATCAAAATCTCTAAGTTCTGATCTCTCTGTATTCTCTCCTTTCCTTATGAGAAAAATAAGTCTATTTATAGAATTGGGCTCTTGTGCGTAAAAACTTAGCAAAAGTTCCATCTTTACGCTAACAACTGCCATCCACGATCGAAGCCAACCTCTGCATATGTCGACATGTGTCCTATCATTTCAGTAAGAATAGGATGCATGTACACACGTTCTTCGAGAAGAATGGCATGAAAGCCACGTAGGCAGACCACGTTCCAAGCTGGTGGAGGAAAATAGGGCATAAAAATAGCCTCAATGTACTCTGAGCGTAAAGCAGTAGATTAGGCATAAAAATAGCCTTGATATAGACTTCCCACGTAAAGTGGTTGTTAAATAACCTTGAGCGTAAAAATAGCTCAAATAGACTTTACGCACACGTCAGCTGTTGAGCGTAAAAGCTCGTATAGTCTCCGTGCGTAAAAGAAGCCGTAGTGTGGGCGTAAAGTAGCTCAATCCACATACTAAATGACAACATTGGTCTCTGTATAAACTAATCCCTTTGTGATATATGCCATCATTAAGATCTCCATGTCAGAGTTTGCATTAAATGCGAGATTTGACAGTTTTGTCTAGCGTAAGAGTGGCTGATCCGTCCTTGGCGTAAAACCATGGGTGTAGATCCGAGCGTAAAGTGATCACCCTGCTTTAGGCGTAAAGTGATTAGCCTTGTCTTGGGCGTAAAGAGATTAACCGCTCTGTTTGGCATAAAATCAATCATTTATAAATGAAAATGATTCATCTCTTTGACTCTTTCTCTGAAGCACTTTTTACGCTCCTACAAGACCCCCTTCAAAGTTTTCAAATATCTCCAAAATTTGAAACACTTTGAACAGAAGCGTAAAAGTTGAGATTTGATCAGTCAGCGTAAAATTTGGGATTCGCAACCGTCATCCGCGTAAAAGCGGGGATGTCCAACAGTCGGTGCAATTTTCAATAGTGTCGGTCAACACTCAACCGTCACAATGAATTTCTTTCTCAAGACTTTCGAATGCCTTTTCGTTTTCCCGAGTTTACATTAATAATGAGCAGTTTCCAAAGAGGAATATGAAGAGTTGGCTTAATTGTATAAATAAGAAAAAATTCTTCACTCTTGTCATTCATCCTCATAGTGACATGGCGCCAAAGAACGAGATTACTAACAAAGAGGCTTCGAGCTCCAGGCTTGATTTTGAGCGAGCATGCAACCTTTTAGAGTGCTTTGGACTGACTCCTGCATTCTTTAGTCGCATCGATGGTGGTCCCCCAACTGCGTACGAAGGGCTAGGAGATTCCGAAGCATTTATTAATCTGATGCGCCGCTCTGGGATTCACAATATGCATGAACTAGGTACTTCTCTTCGTCAGCCTGACGAGGGAGAGAAAAAATGATGTTTTTGCGAGTCTTTTATCTGTAGGGGGCCACTTCCCCTTTTTTATAAATAAAGTCTGATGTTAATCTCATCTGTTGGTATATAGAACTGTTCAGCACTTATTTTGACTGTTTCTATGGTTGTTAATTCCCAAGAAACAAACCAACACGTGGCATCTGTCTTGTGGTTACAAGAGCCTTTAAATAGGATCTTCTCCCGAAATAGACTCATACCAATCAGTTTCTCCAGTCTTTATAAATAGCCGAGAATGTTTCATGTATTCTCATTCTTATTCCTCTGAAGATAACTTTCTGTAATGTCATTCTCCAACAAGTGACAATGGCAAAGCTGTCCAACGGTGTTCCTTTGTACGCCCAGTCATTAGACGTAGATTCAACCATCATTAGAGCCAAACCATTTGGCTTAAGTGGTAAGTCCGACCGTAAGCAAATATCTGTCTTCGAATTTTCTGTTGAAAACATGTATTCCTGAGCATAAATTCTTGACGAGCGTAAAAAAAATCCTTGCTGAAGCACTGGCGTAAAAGCCTTGCTGAAGTTCTGGCGTAAAAGTCTTGCTGAAGCTCTGGCGTAAAAGCCTTGCCGAAGTATTGGTGTGAAAGCCTTGCTGAAGCACTGGCGTAAAAGCCTTGCTGAAGCTCTGGCGTAAAAGTCTTGCTGAGGCTCTGGCGTAAAAGCCTTGTCGAAGCTCTGGCATAAAAGCCTTGCTGAAGCACTGGCGTAAAAGCCTTGTCATCTGTTTTTAGTTTAGCGTTTAATACGCATCTGATGATACTTCTGTTTGAAACACTTCTTCTTTGTTGTTCTCTGTAGAAGTTTGGCTGAACAGTTTTTTCAGGACCGGCATTGGTGACTTTGACGTTGTGAAGAGCGTTCTTCTGACATCAACATCAGGGAGCTCATGCACTTTTGACGCGCAAATCAGACAACTCAGAACTCTTCGTGGGATAGAAGGGTCTTTCTCTGTTGGTAGGAAGAGCCTTTATACACGGAGAGTTGGATGGTGGAGTCAACTATACCCCGAGACATCGGGTAGTAGAGTTCCTTTCACGGCAGAACTAGGAATCGTATCCCGATGCTGGATGCATTCCTATCTCCTCTGGAAGGCCGCCCCTAATCCACCAGTTGTATTGGCAGCAACACGTCTTCAGGCTACCATACTCTGGGATTCTCCTCTCGTCTGAGAGAGAAGACCAGAGTTTGATTCCTTCTGTTCTGATCGCCACAAAGGCTTGGACAGCAAAGAATTGACACCAACAACGAATCCGACGAAGAAGATCCAAAGAAGAAATAGATCTTCATTAGGCTATCGTTGTGTGTATAGAATGAAAATCCAAGAATGTAATAGATTTTCATTATAACTTGTAAGAAACTCTAAGAAATATAATAGACTTTTTTGATGATATGGGAATGGAAATGATGATTCTTCTATGATCAATGATTTGTATCTATCTGGATGTAAGATGGACATGATAGATAAATAAAATCTTATCTTCTGTTTTAGAGTATATAATACTATCAGAGGTAATATGGACATAATAGTATATATGAACTCAAAAGAAAATTAGATTAATATCTATGCAGAGGTCAAATAGAAGTGATAGATAGGAAAAGTAAGTAGATTTAGTATTTATCCAGAGGTCCTGGAAACATGATAAATAACGAATCCTATTTTTTATCAATTGATAAAATAGAAGATATAAAATCCCTTTTCCAGGAGACAAGAAATCAGCTTAACCAAACCTTGGTAGCTGGGGATTAAGGAGACAGATGTCATGAGCATATAAGTCCATCTTAATGTATGAATGAATCATAATTTTCGGAAAAAGAAAGCATTGATTCGATTCCGTAATTAAATGAATGAACCCGATAGAACGAATGGACAGGTCTTTTCGGGAATGAAAATTTGTTCTTAATCTCAAAGACCGGTTCATCAACAGTCCTCTTCTATAAATAGGCCAGAACTTTCTGTAATCATTTTATTCTTATTTCTACTTCCCCATTGAAAATGTCTTTCGAGGATGTACCGCAAAAGAATGAAGTCTCCAGGAAAATTAAGGACGTCACTGAGATGTGTCCCGTTGAGCCAACAGTGGCAGGCCCGACTCAAGTAGGCAACAGCTCTTTTACGCCTAAGCCACCACAAGATATCCTTGCGTTCTTAGTAGAGCCAGGAAAAACTCCTGAAGAAGAAGCACTGAGGATGGCCGCCTGCATGTTTTTCATGAACTCAGGCAACAATGCCTTCGAGACATTAACTGACTATGTATTCAATAGGGGAGGCAGTGGCCCTCGTCCTTGAACTTTTGTTTTGAACAAAAATAGTAATAAAAGAAACTTTATTTTCATTCTGTCTTCTCCCCTTTTTTTATACATAGTATTTTCTAAGAAATTTGCCATTGATTGGTATCATGAGCAGATCTCCATTGGGCTTTGATAACCGATAGGCGCCATTGGAAAATACGGACTCAATTACATAAGGGCCTTCCCATTTTGCTTGGAATTTCCCTTTACTTTTATGAGTCATCACCATCGGTCTCCGAACGGCTAATACAAGTTCGCCAACTTTGAATACTCTCTCTTTAACTTTACGATTGAAAGTTCGAGATATGTGGGCTTGATATAGTTCAATGTGCTGTTGTGCTTGAAGACGCTTCTTATCCAATCCTTCAAGTTCTTGGAGTCGTAAGCGATCATTATTCTCTGTAGTTAGCTTATTAGCAATGGCTATTCGTAGAGATGGGATCTGGATTTCCAATGGGAGGACAGCTTCACATCCATAAACCAATGAGAATGGTGTAAAACCAGTAGGAGTTCGGACTGTTGTTCGATAAGCCCATAAATACTCTCCAAGTTTCTCATTCCAATCACGTTTATTATAAGAGACAAACTTTTTGAGAAGTTTAATGATCGTCTTATTGAAAGCTTCGGCTAAACCATTAGCAGCTGGATTATAAGCCGTAGAAGCCAAATTCTGAATTTGATTCTTGTCACAGAATCGATAAAATGCTTGACTGGCAAATTGTGGACCATTTTCATGAATTATCCGTCGAGGAATCCCGAAGCGATAAATGACATGGTGCTTGATGAAGCTAATCACATTAGATATTTTCACTTCCGCAAGGGAAACTGCTTCTGCCCACTTAGAAAAGTAATCTGTTATAGCTAATATGAACCAATGTCCTTTAATAGAAGGAGGATTAATAGGTCCAATGACATCCATATCCCAAGCTTCGAAGGGCCAAGAGGCTGCTGTAGGATGTAAAAATTCAGATGGTTGATGAATAAAATCAGCATGAATCTGACATGCTTTACATCTTCTGGCATAGTCTACAGCATCTGCTATCATAGAAGGCCAATAATACCCCATTCTTTGAATGCGGTCTTGTAATTTAGGACCTGGTTAATGAGCGCCACAAATACCATCATGAGCTTCTCGCAGTGTTTGTTTAGCTTTACTTTCTGAGAGACAACGCAGCAAGAGTCCATCATAGAAACGACGGTATAACATATGTAAAGACGAATCATAATAAAACCGAAATGATTGTCTTTTGATTGATGCAGCTTTTTTTGGGTCTTCAGGCGAAATCCCATGAACTGCATAATCAACGAATGGAGTTCTCCAATCCTTATGTTGGGAATTTGACTCTGTAGTATAATTTTGTTCAATATACAAATTATTCTTGACATAGAACAAGTCTCGATCCAACAAAGTAATTGTATTTTGCCTTCGGATTGGAACAGCTAGGTCTGCAGCTAAACTGGCAAGAGTATCAGCTTTCACATTTTGAGAGTGTGGTACAAACTCAATAAAGAATCCTTTGAATGAAAGGACCAATTCAACTACCACTTGATGATAAGGAATGAGATCAGGATTTCTGACCTCATAGGTCCCTCTAACTTGATTAAAAATCAATTGAGAATCTCCATAAGCTTCTAAGAACTCAATACCCAATTGTTTTGCAACTTGGAGACCAATCAATATAGCATTATATTCTGCTACATTGTTGGAGCATGGTTCATTAAGAGAATAGGCACGGTATATGACTATTTTGTTAGGAGAAACCAAGACGATCCCTACTCCAGAGACAATATTGCCTTTAGGTCCTACTCGTGAAGCCCCATCGAAATATAATTGCCATATGTCATTCTTCAAAGTCAGGTTACAATCCACGACTTCATCTGGAATGTTTTCATATAATTTTGATGTTTTAGGTATAGGGTGAGCAGCTAAGAAATCGGCTAATGCTTGACCCTTTATTGATTTCTGAGGTACATAAACCATGTCATAAGGAGTAAGCAACATCGCCCAGGTGGCCAACCTGGAATTAAGAATGCTAGGTTTTCTCATCAATACCCGAATCGGATTTATTCTGGAAATGACATGAATAGTCTGTCCTATCACATAATGTCTTGTCTTTTGGACGACAAAAACCAAAGCTAGACATTCCTTTTCCATAGGAGTATACCTGTGTTCAGCTCCGACCATCATTCTGCTCAGATAATATATTGCTTGCTCATGACCCATATCACTTTTCTGTGCAAGAAGAGCGCCAAGTGAGTGATCTAAGGCTCGAACATATAGAAAAAATGGATTTTCTACTACCGGAGGTACCAGAATATGTGGGTTTGTAAGGTATTGCTTGATGTCATTGAAGGCTTTCTGACACGCTTCATCCCAAACAAAAGATACACCTTTCTTTAATAGACGGGAGAAAGGTTGACATCTCCCAGAAAGATTAGATATAAATCTTCTAATATAAGCAATACGACCCTGAAAGCCACGAAGTTCTTTCAGTTTACGAGGAGGATGTATTTTGAGAATTGCTTTAATCTTATCAGGATCGACATGGATACCCTGAGATGTAATGACAAATCCTAAAAATTTGCCACTGGAAACTCCTAAGAAAGACTTAGTAGGGTTCATTTTCAATTGATGCTGGCGCATCAACTCAAATACTGTCCTTAAATCTTGAATGTGATCATCTTTTGATTGAATTTTAAAAGCAATGTCATCTACATAGCATTTAGCTATCTTCCGTAGATGTTCTTGAAAGATGTTGCTCATAGCCCGTTGATATGTGGCACCGGCATTTTTAAGACCGAATGGCATAACCGTATAACAGTAGACCCCAAGGGGTGTACAAAAAAGGTATGTTTCTCATCTTCTGGATACATCTTGATCTGATTGTACCCTAAGAATCCGTCCATGAAAGACATACGTTCAAAACCACATGTATTGTCTATCATGACATCAGTAATTGAAAGTGGAAATTCGTCCTTTGGACAAGCTGCATTAAGATCTCGATAATCTATACAAACTCGGACTTTTTCGTTCTTTTTTATGACAGGAACAATATTGGCCACCCAATCTGGGTGTTGCTCTTCACGAACAAATCTGCATGTGATTAATTTTTTAACTTCTGCTTCTATTGTATCCACCATATCTGGTCTAAAGCACCATTGTTGTTGTTTTACAGGCTTGACGTTAGGTAAAATATTGAGTTTATGAGTAGCAACTTTAGGATCTAGGCCTGGCATATCCTCATAACTCCATGCGAAAATGTCAATATATTTTTTGATAACTTTTATCAACTGTTCTTTTTCATCTTCAGAAAGATTCTTACTGATGAATATTGGTTTAGACGTAGTTCCATCTCCAACATCAATCTGGATAACCTCATCCTCTGTAGGTGGCTGTCGTTGTTCGAAACGGAGTTCCTACTGAGTATTCATCTGTTGAGCCCAAGGATCATTCTTAAATAATTCAGATTCATCATCAGCTTGAACCATATTGACTGAAAATACATGTCCAGATTCATCATATGAGGAACGAGACATATTGGTTTCAATAAATTGGACTTCTTCTGAATCCGATGATTGTGAAGAGCTAGAAGAGAATTCTTCTTGTATATTGTCATAAAACGTGTGGGACGGATCATATCCCAACCCATGACGAGTCTTTTGGTAAAATGGATCGCCACATAATGATAGTCGTCTACCCTTGCCTTGATTGAGACCTTGCATAGTCTTCAAATCATATCCCATGTTCTGGATAATCTTGATAGATTGTTGACTATACTTATCAATTCGGATTCTTCGCTTGTCTTTATCCTTCAGCTCATCTGCCTGAGCAACAGGGATATTTCTAGCCAGGCCAAACACAATTTGGCGCTTGTTTTCTTATTAGACGAAACCACGAAATAAGATTCTTCGTGACGTCTAAAAGTTACGCAAGCTTGTGATGAAGCGGCCACAGGTAGAAGATAAGGAGAAGATGTTAGGAACCTTTGAGCATAAGGTCCAGCATCTATATGAGGAGGGAAAGAATTTTCCTTATGATCGATGTATAAAGTTTCTTCTAGCTCAATGTCGTCTTTATATCGATGACTTTGATTATCAGAAGATAAAGTCATTCTTTCGATAAACTTGACAGCCATATACTTGAAAAGGAAATCTTTATTGATATCAAAAAGTACAGAATGATCAATATTTACATCATTTACGATTTGACTGCTACGCTTCGGATGAATCATCAGTGGACTATTATCCGTCTTCTGCGTAGATTTGCCAAGATTGACAATCAATGGTGGTTCTAGATTATTTGTACAAGAAGTACGCCCTTTGACCTTGATCATAAAAGGTTGAACTTGGCTCTTAGCAGGAATATTTGTTGATTCCTCAGATGAAGTTTGAGTTCTTCCTTTAACCTTGATTATCAGAGGTTGATCATTAACAGATTGGAATTGGATACGTCCCTTGACTATGATCTTCAAAGGTTGCTCCTCTGGCGGATCTTCATTAATAGACTGATCCTCAGTAGGTGATTGATCTTCAGCCATGTCTGATATCTCTTTCACGTGCTCTTGTTTATAAAGCCTTGAATCAGAAAAATAGGCTTCGACACCCTTGAAAGGGTTGATATCAGCGAACTCAGTCTTCACGACTCCTTGGGAATCCACATACTTGAAGCATTGGTGGAGAGTTGAAGGTACAATATTATGCTCATGAATCTACGGTCTCCCTAAAAGGATATTATAGGAGACGTTTAAGTTGATAACATAAAAAGTTGCCATGGTTCGAAGATCACCGATCTGAATCTGCAGACGAATCTTTCCCAATGGTTTGCTCTTGCCAGAGTTGAAACCGACTATCTTAGTACTAGTGTAAGTCAAATCACTAGTAGGAATCCTCAGGAGTCTTAGCATACTCTGAAGAATTATGCTAATTGAGGACCCGGGGTCAATATAAATCCTGTCAATTTCAGTAGATCCAATATACCCAGTGTAGCACAAAGGTCTATCATGCTTGTTATGCTTTAACAGCATATCTTCTTGTGTAAAGGTGATGTTGGTGTTTGCTATAAAATATAAAAGAACAGAATAATTATCGGAGGACCGAACTTTTACTTCACGTTACAAACTCGCTTGTACAAAGAAAGCCTAGGGATGAAAACCTAGGTACAGCAGTCTAAGTACAATTGTTTATTTTAGATTCTGGGGGGTGACGATAGAGGCTCGGGAAGGCGACGGCAGCCCTGCCTTACTCCTTGGACGATCGGTATGCAGCCTTGGCTCCCTGTGAAAAGGTGGTAGGCATTGACGAAGGAATGCTCTTTTTGCTCCTCTGATGCTCTTCTGGCTTCTTTTTCTCTCTGTGTACTCCTTCTTTTTGACTATTGGGAGGGGGGGGTCTCTCTGTATATACGTATTTTTCTCTCTGAAATTTTTTTTCTACAAGGGAATGGCACCTTGCTATTTATAATAGTGGGATGTGATCATTAGGGTTGCCAATGATTAGCTTATGGAGATGGCGGCGGCTCGGAGATTGGTCCATCTTGGCCATTCGTTTTAATTATGATAAATCTGGGCCATTAGGTGTAGATTGCACCAAATTCCATGAGCAATTAATGCTGATTGGAATAAATCTTCCTTATACTGATCTTCTGATATCTGCGAATAAATCAGATTTATTCTTCTGCCACGTGTCCCAGATCTATTGGGATCTGACCCAATCTTTAATGGCAGCAAATCTGAGGAATTAATCAGTTTAGGACACGTGTCCTAGGAGCTGCTGGGGGGTCCGGACCGCATGACTAGTGAGCCGTATATGAATGTGAGCCGCATATGGTTAAGCACACGTGTCAGGGCTGCGTGGGCAGTGGTCCTCACCTGAGCCCTTTAACCACAGAGGAGTAATTCTTATGGGCCACATAGGTACATATCCGTCTGAGCCGCATGGACATGACCCTCTCAAACCGCATAAGAAGTCCTCGCTCGAGCCACATGAGGCTTTCATGACCTGAGCCGCATAGGATAGATTCACTCTGAGCCGCATGGGAAGTTCTTTGCTTAAGCCGTATGAGGCTTTCATGGCCTGAGCCGCATAGAACAGATTCACTCTGAGCCGCATGGGATTTATTCTGAACCGCATGAGCAGTGAACCGCATACGAATGCCTACGTGGCATTTTTATGGCTCTCAGGGGATTTATGTCAAAGATCTCTTTTATCAGGGCTGTCAACTTTTCAGAGGGGTCAGCCGTCAAAGCAATTAATGCAGCATGGGTGGAGGGGAGCACTATCAGGCCACGTGTCTTCTGAGCCGCATGGAATGCTTTGGGCCGCATAGCTCCTTGTGCCGCATGATTCCCTGAGTCGCATGAGTTTTCTGAGCCGCATAGGATTCTTTGGCCGTATGAGTCATTTTTTTTAGTATTTTCCATGCTTCTACAGAACCCCCTTCAAAGTTTTCAATTTGTAAAATTGAAATACTTTGAATAAGAAGCATGGCTGGATATTCTTCTGGCCGCGCATGGATATCTTGGCCGCATAGAAGTCTTGACCGCATGGATTGTTCAGCCGTATAGGTGACTTAGCCGCAGGAGACTGTTCAGCCGCATAGCTTCTTGCCACGTCATTACGCCACGTATGGCAATCTTTAGTACTTGGATTTTTTTATTTTTATTTTTTTTTCTGAAGGGGACATAATCCCGAAGTATGTAATGCTTTTTCTTCCCTCAAATAAAGAGTACTTTCAATTCTACCCTTCATTTGTATTGCTTGCTGCGCCTGTGATATTGTGGTGATGTTCTCCCCCGCATAGGGGATATATTTGTGGACCTGTTACCCATGGCATACCTTGGTTTTAGGTACAGATAACAAGTTTTGGTCAGGATACCTGAAGCAGTTATGGCAAAGTGGTCATGGGTGCTCTTGGTATTGGGAACAGGAACACCGTAAAGCAGCTGGGCTTCTGGGGCATGATGAGATGGTATGTTTGTGCTAAGAAACTTAGCTGAGGATATTTGTGGGCCTATTATCCTTGGCGTACCTTGGTTTAAGATACGAATAATAGGATGAAGGAGAACCGACATACTTGCTCAGAGGTAATGAGGATATGACAAGCAGGCAAGTTATTAGAACGTAGAGTCTTCCTACTCAGAGGTAACGAGTACATGGCAAGAGTGAACTCAACGGAGGATATTGGTGGTCAACAGAGAACATTTGTGGACCTATTACCCTTAGCGTACTCCGGTTGTGGGTACAGATAATAGGTCGAAAGGGGATCATCATACTTACTCAGAGGTAATAAGGACATGGTAAGTATGAAGGTTTCTTCGACGGAGCCTTCCCATTCAGAGGTAATGAGGACATGACAGGAGTGGGCTCAATGAAGGAGGGCAAATAGAACAACTCAGAGGTAATAAGGACATGGAAGTTCTATGTAGGGGGTGATTTATTTTTGGCGAAAGTAGAACGGCTCAGAGGTAATGAGAACATGGCCGTCTCGGAAGTTTGTGGACCCGTTACCTTTGTTGTGCACTGGGAGTGCAGGTATTAGATCATGAGGGAGGATCTCTTATAGGAAAAAAGTTCAGCGGTATGGTTATACATGACTTTCTTTCAAAAGAGTGACCAGGACGTAAGTTCAGGGGTACCGATGGGTACATAACTCGACAATGTTGGAATCAAAGTGTAAGTTCAGAGGTACCAGCAGGTACATGACTTAGAAATTTGGGATATTTTTGTGGAAGAAGGGCATGAGTTCAGCGGTACACGCGGGTACGTAACTCGGAAATTTAGAATATGGTGAGTGCGAGTTCAGTGGTACCAGCGGGTACGTGACTCGATATTCTGGAAAACTATGAGGGTGAGTTCAGTGGTATCAGTGGATACATGACTCGAGAATCTGGAAAACTATGAGGGTGAGTTTAGTGGTATCAGCAGATACATGACTCGATAATCTGGAAATTTGTGGAGCGAGTTCAGTGGTACCAGCGGGTACGTGACTCAGAAATTTAGAATATGATGTGTACGAGTTCAGTGGTACAAGCGGGTACGTGACTCGATATTCTGGAAAACTATGAGGGTGAGTTCAGTGGTATCAGCGGATACATGACTCGAGAATCTGGAAAACTATGAGGATGAGTTCAGTGGTATCAGCGGATACATGACTCGATAATCTGGAAATTTGTGGAGCGAGTTCAGTGGTACCAGCAGGTACGTGACTCAAAAATCTGGAAAATGTTGTTTAAACATAGTATTTCTTCAGGAACTTGCCGTTGACGGGCATCATGTGCAAGTCTCCATTTTGTTTTGCAAGACGGTAAGCACCGTTGGAGAATACTGTCTCTATGATAAATGGACCTTCCCACTTTGGCTGGAACTTGCCGACGGTCTTGTGAGTCATGACCATCGGCCTCCAGACTGCCAAGACGAGATCGCCTACCTGGAATATTCTGATTTTGACCTTCTTGTTGAAAGCTCCAGAAATGCGTGCTTATAGCTCAATTCGTTGTTGAGCTAGGAGGCGCTTTTCATCTAAGGCCTCTAACTCTTGCAGTCGATGTCGATAGTTGTCATCCGTTGTCAATTGATAAGTGAGGGCGACGCGGAGTGAGGGTATTTGAGTTTCTAATGGGAGAATCGCTTCACTCCCGTACACCAGGAAGAATGGTGTATTCCCGGTGGCTGTTCGAACTGTGGTGCGATAAGCCCATAAGCATTCACCGAGCTTCTCGTTCCAATCACGCTTGTTGGAAGAGACGAACTTCTTGAGGAGTTTGATGATCGTTTTGTTGAACGCCTCTGCTAACCCGTTTGCTGTTGGGTTGTACGGCGTCGAAGCGATATTCTGAATACGGTGTTTATCGCAAAACCGATAGAATGTGTGGCTTACAAACTACGGGCCATTATCATGGATGATCCTTCGGGGCAGTCCAAAGTGGTAGATGACGTGATGCTTAAGGAAGCTGATCACGTTCGAAGTCTTGACTTCTACGAGAGGGACAGCTTCCGTCCACTTGGAGAAGTAATCCGTGATCGCAAGTATGAAGCGATCTCCTCGGGAGGAAGGTGGGGTGATTGGACCAATGATGTCCATTCCCCATACTTCGAATGGCCAGGACACCACTGTCGAATGTAGAAATTCGGATAGTTGATGAATGAAGTCCGCGTGGACTTGGCAAGCTTTGCACTTTCTAGCATAATCGATCGCATCTGCCACCATTGTGGGCCAATAATAGCCCATTCGGCGAAGGCGATCTTATAGTTTTGGGCCGGGTTGGTGGGCCCCACAGACACCGTCATGAGCTTCTCGTACTGCTTCTTTGGCTTTTGTGTTGGACAGACACCGAAGTAATAATCCGTCGTAAGAGCGGTGATACAGCATCTTCGTCTCTGTATCGTAGAAGAATCTGAGAGACCGCCTTCTGATGGAAGTGGCTTCCTTTGGGTTCTCGGGTAGGATATCGTAGACGACGAAGTCGATGAATGGTTGTCTCCAATCGGGGGCGTCATCGATCGTCTGTACGGAATAACTTGCCACGAATTGCACATTATTTTTAGGACAGACCAGTTCATGGCCTATCACTTCCACTGATTGGCGGTCATAATTCGGAACTGCTAAGGAAGCGACAAGACCGGCTAAGGCATCTGCTTCGATGTTTCGGAGTCTAGGGACATGTTCAATGAAGAACCCCTCAAATGACGAGATGATATCGATCGCTATTTGGTGATAAAGGATCATGTCTTCGTGACGGACTTCGTACGAACCCCGGATCTGATTGACGATTAGTTGAGAATCGCCGTATGCTTCAAGGTATTCTACCCCCAGCTCTCTTGCAAGTTGGAGGCCAATGACCAGAGCGTTGTACTCGACCACATTGTTAGAGCAGGGTTCTATGAGGGAATAGGCACGGTTGATCACCAATCCGGAAGGGAAGACCAGTACTATCTCGACTCCGACGACTATACTGCCTTTAGGTCCGGTCCTTGAAGCACCGTCAAAGAACATTCGCCATATAGCCTCGTGAGAGGTTGCATGCGAGTTGGCAACCTCGTCTGGGATCTCTTCGTATATTCTGGAGGACTCCGAGCCTGGGTGGGCTGCTAAAAAGTCTGCCAGGACTTGACCTTTGACTGCCTTTTGTGGGACAATGATCATATGATAAAAGGATATCAATATTGCCCATGTAGCGAGTCGAGAGCTAAGTGCTCCTGTTTTGGTCATGAGGACTCTGAGAGGGTTGACCCGTGAGATCACATGTATCGTTTGTCCGGTGACATAGTGTCGCGTCTTCTGAATGGCGAACACCAAGGCGAGGCATTCCTTCTCAACCGCGGTGTATCGGTGCTCGGGTCCCACCATCATTCGGCTGAGATAGTATATGGCCTGTTCGTGGCCTGCATCGTTGTTTTGTGCCAACAGGGCACCGAGGGAGTGTTCTATTGCTCGTACATAGAGCAGGAATAGTTTTCCAGGGACTGGGGCCACCAAGACCGGAGGATTTGACAAATATTCTTTGATGCTATCGAAAGCGCACTGGCATTCTTCGTCCCATACGAACGAGACTCCTTTCTTCATGAGGTACGTGAATGGTCGGCATCGTCCAGAGAGGTTGGAAATGAATCTTCTGATGTAAGCTAGCCTTCCTTGAAGGCCTCTGAGTTCGCAGAGATTTCTCGGGGGACCCATCTCCATGATTGCTTTTGTCTTTTCAGGGTCTACATAGATACCCTTTGCAGTGATGATGAAGCCTAAGAACTTTCCGCTGGATACGCCCAGGAAGGACTTCGTAGGGTTCATTTTCAAATTGTGCGTTCGCATTAGGTCGAATACCGTCCTTAGATCCTGCAGATGGTCTCTCTTGCTACGGCTTTTGACGGCTATATCGTCGACATAGCACTCTACCGTCTTGCGTAAGTGATCTCTGAAGATGATGCTCATGGCTCTCTGATATGTAGCACCAGCATTCTTTAAACCGAAAGACATGACTGTGTAGCAGTACGTACCAATCGGTGTTCGGAATGATGTATGCTTTTTGTCGTCAGGAGACATTTTGATTTGATTGTACCCCGAGAAGCCATCCATGAATGACATGCGTTCGAAGTCACAGGTATTATCGATCATGATGTCTGTAATAGGAAGGGGGAACTCATCTTTAGGGCATGCCTCATTCAGGTTGCGGAAGTCGATGCAGATTCGAATCTTCCCATTCTTCTTGAGGACGGGTACTATATTGGCAACCCAATCGGGATGTTGCTCCTCACGAATGAAGCCGCTGGCTATCAGTTTATTGACTTTAGCTTCGATCGCGTCCATGATGCCTGGGCGGAAGCGTCACTATTGTTGTTTGACTGACTTCGCATCTGGCCGAATATTGAGTTTGTGAAGAGCGATGTCAGGATTTAACCCGGGCATGTCTTCATAGCTCCAGGCGAACACATCAATGTACTCTCTGACAAGTTCTAACAGCGACTCCCGTTCTTCGTTGGTTAGGCTTTTACTGATGAAGATCGGTTTTGGAGAAGATTCGCTGCCGAGATCCACTTGTATGACCTCATCTTCAGTAGGGGGTTCTCTCAGTTCGAACCGCTTTTCCCATTGTGCGTCTAATTACTGGGCCCATGGCTCTAGCTCAAGGATTTTGGGGATGTCTTCGTCTTCCTCGTAGGCGTCGGCGAACGCCATGTTGACTGACATGACTTGTCTGAACACATCTCCGATGCTGGTATCTGAGTCGGAAGTTGGTGATCCGGTTGAATGTGACTGCCAGTCGCATTCTTCATCTCTGAACTTTCAGGGGTCGTAGTAGGCGTTACATACCCTAACACGCATCGAGTTTTGTTATAGTAGTTCCGTGGTTTGCCTGCCGGGACTGGCGGCTTCAAAGGTAATCGCCGCCCAGTGCCGTAGTTCAACCCTGGCGTCGCCTCTAGATCATACCCCTGTTTCTGCATGAGATATTTGGATTGAGGGCTATAGAGATACAGAGGCAGTCTCTCGACATCTGACCCGAGGTCGACTTCTTCTATGGTACGGGGATGTGGGTTGTTTGTCCGGTAGATTGCGGTACCAATCGAAGGCGACCCCTTCTAACGCCCCAATGAATAACCGTGTGAGGATGGCATCATCATGGGGCAGATGGTCGGTGGTAACCTCGAAGTAAGTGATGTACCGACTTGCTGAGGTTTTGCCATCATACGGGTTGATATTGAACGGCTTATATCTTGGTAGAAATGGGACATCCCTCCATTCAGCAGGGTATGGTTGCCGTATTTTGAGATCTTGAGCATTTTCTCGGGCATGGAACATGGCTCAGAGCTCCTGGACCTCTCTCCTTACTTCTCGGGTCTCATCTGTCGCGGTAGGGGCTGTTATTTTGGGAGGATTATTGTCCGGGTTTGGTGCCGCTGAGTTTGAATCTATATTGACCGCGGGGCCCGTGCTTGTTTGACCAGGCGTTCCTCCTTGTAGAGTGGGCAGGGCCACTTTAATCTCGTCTACAGATTTGACCAAAGCAAGTAATATTGCTTCGAGACTGTCAATGTGCTGGCGATCACTGGAACCACCTTGATTGTTGTCCGTCATGAAAACCATCCTTACGTGAGGAGTGATAGAAGGGACGGTAGAGGATGTGCTCTCCGAGTCGTACCCGTGTACCGAGAAGTCATCAGGATATGTGGGGATGTTGTCTTCTGGTTCGAACTCGGAGGGAGTAGTACCCCCAGCCTCAGAGTTTACTTCGTCTTGAGAATCACGGGTGTCCTCGGGGACATCGGTGCCTGTCGCGCCTGATGGAAGAATCGTTTCCCCGGGCTCGGCTCCCTGAAACATCGGATTGTTGCGGATGTTCGGATGAGTGCTACCCCCAACCCCCAGCGATGCGGATGATGAATTTCCCACTGCAGCAGATTTCGTCTTTGAACGGGTGTGTTGGAATACTCCGGTGGAAGACAACCGTTTAGACGACAGTTTCGTAGCTGTAGTGGTTGATATCTTGGGACTGGAGATGCTTGTCTTTTTGTCTCTCCTTTCGGTGGAGACCTTTTGAGCGAAATTGTAGGAGACAACAGGGGGTGCCTCATCTTCTGAGCTCGGGTGCTGTAGTCTTTGGAAGACGGACGGCCGATCTTCTGTTACTGCCGCGTTATTGCAGCAGCAATTGACGATGATTTGGGTGCAGCGATGTCCAAGCGAGGACTCTTTGCACGCCGACACTCCTTCTCTTTCTTTGCGTTTGTGGAGGATTGCCTCCCGCAGGTCAGAGGAACCACTCTGTCCATTTGCCGTCGGGGGCTAGACTCGTGCGGTTGCATACAACTTTCCATCCGAGGCCCGTGTGATAGTCAACTGGACGCTCCGATAGTCAGAGGTTAGGACAGCTGACTGGACCCGATGAGTCCGCGCTGTCCTAGACTTCCTCCTTTTAGCACATGCGGGTGCGTAATAGGAGGAGTCCAAGTCGAATAACAGAGAGTCTGGTTTATCATCCAGAGAAGTATCAGGGTCCGGACCGCATGAGAGACGGTCGAAGACTGATCTAGAGAAGCGTGAAATGGATGCTATGCGGCTAGGGTTGGGTACCGTACAGGCTGTCTGCATGCGGTTGTCTTCTGCCGTCGGATGAATTGTTTTTGTTCGGCTAGGAGTCACGACCGTACACGCTGGCCGCATGCGGTTGCCAATTATGGCCGCATAGGTTTTCTGCAAGCGGTTGACTCCCATAGCCGTATGAGTTTCATCCGTGTGATTGGCAACTGTAGCCGCATAAGCTATACGGCTGACAGGTATGGCCGCATGAGTTTTCTTCATGCGGCTGGAGGATGTAGCCGCATGAGCTTTCTCCCTGCGGCTGATACCCTTATGCAGCTCGGATCTCATAGAGTTCCTCTTTGCCCCTGCAAGTCTAGCATCATAGTGTTTTTTCTGCCAGACTTGGGGACAACAGAGTTATCTACAATCTGAAGTGGGGCCGCAGGGGAATCTTGCTCGCCGTCTTGAACAACAGAGGGTGTCTCTGCAAGAGCTTCAGTAGGAACGAAGGATCAGGGTCTCCACTCCTTACGGGCCTTCTTTGTGTGGGCTCGCTTCTGGACCGGGCCAGTACTCTTGTCGGAGAGCATCTCTTCGAACGCCTGTTGGTCGAACCGGGCGACCATCTTTTGTTGAGTGGAGCCAAGCTTGGCTGCATTCGATTGCGTCACCAACTCCTCAGCCGTGGAGAAGTTTGTCCCCAACAGAGTCGCCATCGTGTTTGCCATGAAATATAAAAGAACAGAACAATTATCGGAGGACCGAACTTTTACTTCACGTTACAAACTCGCTTGTACAAAGAAAGCCTAGGGACGAAAACCTAGGTACAGCAGTCTAAGTATAATTGTTTATTTTAGATTCTGGGGGTGACGATAGAGGCTCGGGAAGGCGACGGCAGCCCTGCCTTACTCCTTGGACGATCGGTATGCAACCTTGGCTCCCTGTGAAAAGGTGGTAGGCGTTGACGAAGGAATGCTCTTCTTGCTCCTCTGATGCTCTTCTGGCTTCTCTTTCTCTCTGTGTACTCCTTCTTTTGACTATTGGGGGGTCTCTCTGTATATACGTATTTTTCTATCTAAAATTTTTTTTCTACAAGGGAATGGCACCTTGCTATTTATAATAGTGGGATGTGATCATTAGGGTTGCCAATGATTAGCTTATGGAGATGGCGGCGGCTCAGAGATTGGTCCATCTTGGCCATTCGTTTTAATTATGATGAATCTGGGCCATTAGGTGTAGATTGCACCAAATCCCATGAGCAATTAATACTGATTGGAATAAATCTTCCTTATACTGATCTTCTGATATCTACGAATAAATCAGATTTATTCTTCTGCCACGTGTCCCAGATCTATTGGGATCTGACCTAATCTTTAATGGCAGCAAATCTGAGGAATTAATCGGTTTAGGACACGTGTCCTAGGAGCTGCTGGGGGGTCCGGACCGCATGACTAGTGAGCCGCATATGAATGTGAGCCGCATATGGTTAAGCCCACGTGTCAGGGCTGCGTGGGCAGTGGTCCTCACCTGAGCCCTTTAACCACAGAGGAGTAATTCTTATGGGCCGTATAGGTACATATTCGTCTGAGCCGCATGGACATGACCCTCTCGAACCGCATAAGAAGTCCTCGCTCGAGCCGCATGAGGCTTTCATGACCTGAGCCGCATAGGATAGATTCACTCTGAGCTGCATGGGAAGTTCTTTGCTTGAGCCGCATAGGGCTTTCATGGCCTGAGCCGCATAGAACAGATTCACTCTGAGCCGCATGGGATTTATTCTGAATCGCATGAGCAGTGAACCGCATACGAATGCCCACGTGGCATTTTTATGGCTCTCGGGGGATTTGTGTCAGAGATCTCTTTTCTCTTTTCCAGAGATTCATCATTATGACAGAGCCATAATTACCTGCTTTGGTGTCAGGGGTGTCAACTTTTCAGAGGGGTCAGCCGTCAAAACAATTAATGCAGCATGGGTGGAGTGGAGCACTATCAGGCCACGTGTCTTCTGAGCCACATGGAATGCTTTGGGCCGCATAGCTCCTTGTGCCGCATGATTCCCTGAGCCGCATGAGTTTTCTGAGCCGCATAGGGTTCTTTGGCCGCATGAGTCATTTTCTTTAGTATTTTCCATGCTTCTACAGTTGGGAATTGCTTCCATCACACTATGATATTGTGGACATGACACTGGTATATTATCAGGAGTCTTGAGTTGAGCCAAGCATGAATCTGCTTGAAGTAAAGCTTCACTTAAAGTCTCTCTGCTTTCTCTGGAAAGGCGAAGCAACTCAAATATAGATAGTCTAGCTGGAGTATTGGCCAACTGAGCAGAATATCAAACTTGTAAGGCTTCATCACCACCCCCTGACTGGGAGCAGACTTCAACGGGACGTCGAAGCGCACTGCTTTCTGTTTCCCCTTTTCAAACATGGAAGATTTAGCAGGAACAAGAGAGGGTTGAGTTGGTAGTGTCTCCACTACGTCTTTAGCTTCTTTGGAGGATCCCTCGTAGTCTTTATGGTACTCTTTTTTCGGATCTTGTACCAATAAAAGTTTCTTCCTCAGACTCAGAAGAAAGAAGTACCATATTACAGGATTTTGTCTTCCCTCTCTTAGCCTTTTCTTGTGTGGATTGTTACGAAAAAATTCAGAACCCAATCCAATAGTGGAATTTTGACTTTGAATCTGTAAAGGAAGTCATATTCCTTTATCATAATTCAAACCTTCTGTCTTTTGAAAGTCATAACCCATCTTCTTTATGAGATGGACAGATTGTTGACTATACAAGTGAGTGGGCAGCAGACTTTTGACAGGTGTTCCAATAGTGGAAGAGGAAGAAGCAAGACCTTCTGTAACCTCAGGAGAATGGAGAATAGATGTCGTTGTAGCCACAGGAGGAGAAAGATTCGGGATACGAGGAAGAATCCCTGTCGGAGCTTTTTCATAAGCAACGAAGACTTGTTGCGCCCGGTATAAAGGAATACTATTCATGGCTAGCCACTGCTGATGAGTAAGTTTGAGCTTGGTAGGAGGAGCTAGACTTGGAGGACAGATGTTCAGTCTTTTCAGTCTATTCTCTAAAGGAAGGCCATCCCATAGGTGATCCAAGTCATTGGGATCTGGAATAACATGGGAAATCATGTTGCAGGTTCTGACTTTTTTGCCCTTATTGGATTTTGAAGTTTTATCTTCACTTTCCAACTCAGGCACTAAGTCAGGATGTACCCACATGATTTCACCATTCTTTAGTGTAAGCGGCAGTAATCCCACTACTAAATACCCCACTTTACCGACGAAAGTTTAGCGACGGACGTATTCCGTCGCTAATAGCGACCAGTTTCCGACATCTTAGCGACGGATTAGCGACAGACAACATAACATAATTTTTTCCAATTTTAAATGTAAAAATTTGTCGGGTTTCCGTCGCTAAGTCGACGAACGTTAACGACGGATTCTTTTTCGTCGCTTATTCGTCGCAAATGTTGGCGGTAAAATCTTTAAAACATTGGCGAGAACTTTAGCGACTAACTGGCGACGGATATATCCGTCGGAAACACCTTTTAATTGGCGACGGTGTAGCGACTAATTTATTCCGTCGCTATTCCGTCGCTAGGTTCTGTGCCCTAACTTAAATTGAACCGACGGGGGAGAATTTTTCATTCCCCCCAAAACTCTCTCTCTCGTGGCTCTCTCTCTCGCGCGCGGCTCTCTCTCTCTCTCCGCGGCTCTCTCTCTCTCTACCAGGTATCTCTTCTATCTCTCTCTCTCTCTCTCTCTCTCTAATTTTGGGTTTTGGGGCCGGGGGGGGGGGGGAGTGGGGGGGGGTCGGCTTTGCGGGGGGTGGAGAGGGCGGGGGGGGGGGGTGGTGAATGGGGTCGGGGGGGGGGGGGTGTTGGTAATGGGGCAGGGGGTGGGGGGGTGGGGAATGAGGGTCGGGGGGTCGGGGGGGGGGTGGGGAATGGGGGCAGGAGGGTCGGGGGGTGGGGGGTGGAGAGGGCAGGGGGGTCGGGGGGGTGTTGAATGGGGGCAGGGGGTCGGGGGGGGGGTCGGGAATGGGGGCAGGGGGTCGGGGGGCGGGGGGGGGGGGGGGGGGGAGAGGGCAGGAGGGTCGGGGGGGTGGGGAATGGGGGCAGGGGGGTCGGGAGGGGTGGGTAATGGAGAGGGCAGGGGGGTCGGGGGGTGTTGAATGGGGGCGGGGGTCGGGGGGGTGGGGAATGGGTTGCATTCCCCGATACGGATACGGTTTGGCATGTCCCGATCCTAAGAATAATACTATTTCATTAATTTAATTTCATTTAATTTCAAACTACTAAGAAATAATACTTAAAACACTTAAAATTATGCCTAAATGTATAAATTATATGTTTTTAAATGTAAATAATTTATTAATAATTATTTGTTTTCCAATACCAAAAAAATCCGATACTTCGATCCGATACCGCCGATACTACCGATATCGCCGATACCAATACTAGATTGCTTAGACTTATATTGCAAGGTAACTAGATACAAGTTATGATACAATGTAAATGCAAGTATACATGTTAGCTAGATAGCTTAGACTTATATTGCAATCTCCTATCACACGAGTATTGATATCGCCGATGCCAATACTCGTAGGAATATTAGTCCGATACCGATTCCGATACCGATACTTTGAACCTTGATTTAAATACATGTTAGTATAGTATCTTCACATATATGTTAAGAGTAATACATGATTAGCAAGGTAACTAGATACAAGTTATGATACAATGTAAATGCAAGTATACATGTTAGCTAGATAGCTTAGACTTATATTGCAATCTCCTATTCACACGAGTATTGATATCGCCGATGCCAATACTCGTAGGAATATAGTCCGATACCGATTCCGATACCGATACTTTGAACCTTGATTTAAATACATGTTAGTATAGTGTCTTCACATATATGTTAAGAGTATATACATGATTAGCAAGGTAACTAGATACAAGTTATGATACAATATAAATGCAAGTATACATGTTAGCTAGATAGCTTAGACTTATATTGCAATCTCCTATTCACACGAGTATTGATATCGCCGATGCCAATACTCGTAGGAATATATAGTCCGATTACCGATTCCGATACCGATACTTTGAACCTGATTAAATACATGTTAGTATAGTGTCTTCACATATATGTTAAGAGTATATACATGATTAGCAAGGTAACTAGATACAAGTTATGATACAATATAAATGCAAGTATACATGTTAGCTAGATAGCTTAGACTTATATTGCAATTCCTATTCACAGAGTATGATAGCGCCGATACCAATACTCGTAGGAATAGTCCGATACCGATATACATTGTAGAGCTCTGTTTTGCTATTCTGGACATGTGTGACCTGTGCTGTTCTAAATAGGAGCCAGACACACTCCTGAGACGGGGGAGTATGTATAGTGATGTGGATTCTTACTAACTTATCATGTGAACCCATTTATGGGCCCTTCATTGAACCTTCTCATGTGCAACTTCAGTCCATTCACAGTTCCTATATTGTACTCTACACACCTAGTTCACTTATATCTAACATCCTAACCCAATCCAAATTTATGAGTATCGGTATCGGGCTATTCTTATGTTTAGTTTATCTTACGATACAGATTTCACATCCAAATTGGATGAGTCGTTATTTTGTTGATCGTACATGGATGTACAAACGGCAACACGAGAGTAGAATTGGTGTGAGTGACGATTTTCAGGCAGGCGTGGAAGTATTTCTTAATTATGCAATGAGCAAAGCTCAGTACATG